>JAUMHR010000063.1:21757255-21778729 GCA_032361145.1 Enteromius fasciolatus
TGTATATAACGAGTAATCAGTAATAGCTGGCATGTAGAAATATTGAAGTGTATCTTATTTGTCTTATAACGATATAACATATGTATTTTTATTATTACTATTTTAATATAATATGAATATTGAAATATAATTGTTATATAATTGTTAAAATAAAATTTCCAAATAAACTGATTTAAATAAAACATTTATAAATTTATAAAAATCTAAAATCTAATGCATCTCCTTTTTTTTATATGTATTTTATATTTTGCTACATTTAACCTGTTTCTCTCCACGGTCACTCGCATAGTGAAGTGTTAGTGGTGTTTTAATGCTGCTGGTTAAGATGTAATGTGGTTGTCTTGTTAATGCATGTTGTGGGTTACCGATACGACACCAATACTTCACCTCTGGGTTAGCGTCGCACGCCGCTCTTAAAGGTCATCACTGAGAATAGAAAAACAAACGAGTCCTTCTGAAGACGTTTTTGAGGAAGCAGCTATGAGTAAAGCTAAATGTCATCGTCTTTAAGGGCACAACAAACGGGACGCAACAGTACATCATCCCGAACCCAAGGGCCTCTGCAGAGCAGCACAATGAGTCACTCCACGTCTGAAGAGCTCGGAGATAACAAGAGCTTGTTTGTCTATAATACAGCTACTGGCAGTTTGATAGAAAGTGTCATTGTGGTGTATTCGTGGCAGATGCCTGGCTTCAAACGCTGCAATCAGTAAAGAGCCAGGAAGACCTGCACTAATTTTCGACGGCTGAGTCTCAATGATTACGCTTTTTTGGGTTTTGGAGGTCAGTCTGTTCAATCAAACACAGAAACCTCCCACCAGCTAACAAACACTAATTAATGAGCACTCCTCCGCCCCGTTCACGTCCAGTCTGTCAGTGATGGGAAACTAGGTTACTGAGACCCTGAGCAGTTCAGCAGAGTCATGAAACTGTTGCTTGTCATGATTTGGGATTTTTTAAGACTTTAGATATAGCCTAGGTTCAGATATAGCCTTGTTTCGTTCCTCAGTTTGTTTACAGTAATGGACATTTGAAAGCACAGGCTTGTTTTGATCTCAGACTGTGTTGTTTAGTATCGTTTATATACTGTTAATATTTAGTATGATATTATTTATTAATATTTCGAATTTCGAATTCAGTTTTTCTCTTATTTATTTTTTTTGTTTTAGATTTATATAATATTATATTATGACATTAATGACCATTAAGATGATTTGTGATGTGTCTATTTTTCCTGGTTTAGAAAAGGTCACACAGTAATACGATGTGCGAGCCTGGTGTTGACCATAATTAAAATAAATGCAAATAAACAGTTTGTGATTTTTTTTTTGCTTATTATAGGCTACTCATTCATGAAAGAACTGTCAGGGCATATATTAAAACTGTCTTTCTTATTTTTGTAGGATCCTTCTTTGCTTTTTTTTTCTTTTGGTATAATCATATCAATATCGAAAAGCATTTAAAAACTTTATTTTAACTAATAGTACATTTTCTACCATCCACCTGAATAAAACGAACAGCTAGCTAGCGTATTTCTTTGTTCTGGTGTCACCTCAATCCAGTCTAATCTAAATGATTTTATGGGTAATTTCCTATGAATTTACTGGATTAAGGCTAGATCTATTATTAAGATCACACTCATGGTTTCTCACCTGAGGAGTTCTGAGTAAATCAGACCGGTTTATAATTGATATACACCAATTCAGACAGTGATGTTAAGTGTTTACAGATCAGTTCATTAAAATGAATCGATTCAAATGAGTCGTTAAGTTGTGAATCGGTCATTAGTGGATGTATTGTGTGCGGATCCCAGACAGAGAGAGAGAGCCTGTTTACAGCTGGTCGAGTTTTCTCTTTTCAGATATCCATCCGATTTGTTAAAACATTTCCATTTACACTCTATAAATGTGTCTCCGCAAAACATAGAAAGCCAGTCTTGAATTCCTGCGCAATATACAATATTACCAGACGTCACATCAGTAATATGAACAGATGTATCTAAGGGCATTTCCTCTGAGAAAGCACATAAAGAGGTGCAAACAGACCCAGAGAGCAGCAGTCATTCACATCACTCATAAATCACATCAACCAATCAAATACGGCTTTGGCAGGACACAATTGCATTTTGTCTTTTCTAGTTGTTTCGTTCATTTATATTTCATGGCATTTTTGGGGCTTTTTTTTTTGCATTTTTAGTATAGTTAATTTTCAACATATCATGTATATATATATATTGTTATTGTTCTTATTTTTTTTTATTTTTACAATTACAGAAAACTCTTGGAAAGGGTTTTAGCTCTAGTTGGATCAGACACAAACGTTCCCACAGTACCCTGCAGCTCAGAAAACCTGAAGCGTGTGAACTGTGTGTTTTAGCGTGTGGGTTCGTGCCTCTTTTGTTTGAGGTCCGGCGGTCAAGAAGGAAGCCGTCCCGAGATCAATCGGCGCATCGAGCGTCTGAGTCTGACAGGAACTGATCAATACGCTCTGGAAGATCGATCGCCGGTTTTACGTTTCTGTTCCCCGGCCTCCATCCTGACGAAAACCTCATCAGACGAGCTGAAATCAAGGCCATCAGAAAGCGCTGGTTTATATTTGACACCAGCGCAGTGTTTAGCGGCAGGTATTAAGCGTTAATGTCTCCTCCTCAGCAGATGGCTTTGTTTTGGCTCCTCGATCAGGGCCGGGATGGTGTCGACTCCACAAACTCCCCTAATTATCCATTCTGCTGCCGTGGGTGTGCGTCGTAAAAGTCGATGCTCAGGGAGGACAAGGAGTGATAAAAAGCGTTATTGGGAAGGCAACCTCTGTGGCTCTTATCTCCCATAAACACTTCTCTGTGTTTTACAGGGCGAGCCGAAGGGGGTACGGCCTTTATGATTTATTCATAAGATCAGTGGAACAAGTGCAGCAGATGAAAGTCACGGGAAGAGAAGTTTGTTGTCTGATAAGGCCTTGTTATGGTGATAAGGCTCTTTTCTTTTCGCCTTTTTAAAGTTGAAAAGCCATGGGCGCTTTCCTCACGCTCCGCTTGGCTCTGGATGTGGGCGGAGCTGCTTTGAGTTCCTGCTTCCAGTTTTTCGGGGGTTAATGAGCGAGCTTTATTCTACTTTTATAGTAAAATGTGATAATGATCTGAATCTCACGAGGTGAATCGTTCCAGAACATATCTGACGTTTTTTAAAATCACACGAAGGAAGTACTAAATTATGTTTTGCAAAAAGATAATGAAGCACTGTTTTGCATTATGACCATTTCCTTGACATTTGCTCATTTCTCATGGCTATACAGAGCAAAACATGATATATACAGCAGTGGCCATTTCTTTAAGACTGCAAGGGAAGCTCAGCTTCCCCTATAATGTCACAAAATTAATGGTCAAATGATGTAATATTATTTTAACATTTTATTGACTAAAAATGCGTTAGAAAACGTTCATCTGAAAGACGAGTTCGTTCAGAATCAGTTAGATATTCTTCTCATTCATTCCCGTAGCGTCGCAGTGCATTTCCCCGTTGAAGCCCAGCGTCCATGGACTTCAATGGGGTTGCTTTGAACGTTTTTTATTAGTGCTTTGAAACTAGACGGTCATTGGATAAACGCTGCGATTATGTCCCGCCCACGGAAGCTCAGCGTCTCTGGCCTGGACTCCGAGCTTCTGCGAGATGATTGGAGGGTCTGTCGAAAGATTGCATCTCCTTTTGACTGACAGCGGTTCTGTACTGTAAGGAATCGCTGAAGCTATTCGCGCTCAGTCCCATCGCAGATTTCTCAATTTTAAATAAAACTGCTGCAACCTATTCCTTTATTTTTGCTTGGCGAAATTGCTTGATTTTCATCATACATTTCACACAATTATACACCGCATTCCTTGTTTCACATTTACTGTATTCAGATCAGGACTATACTTTTAAATAAATAGACAATTTTATTATGTAGGCCGAAAATGAGCTTTCCCTATTTGACAGACCAGTAGCCGCCACTGATATACAGTTAGTGAGTGAATCATCTTAAAGAGAATATACATGCACACGTACAGGTTGTGTATATATATATACAGTATATATATGTTAGTGCTGTCAAATGAGTAATCACAAACAAAATAAAAGTAACACACATAATATATGTGTGTGGACCGTGTATATTTGTTATGAATATTTAAATTCACACACGTGTATGTATATATATATAATTGAAGAATTTATTTGAAATAAATAAACAGATAACACAATTTTTATGTTTTTCAGAAATCATGTTATCTAAAATAAATAAAGAAATCATTTATTTATTTTATATATATATATATATATATATCAAACTGAATCATAATTTAGTTTTTCAATATTTTAAATATATAATAAAAAACATCAATGAATCATGTTTGTAAATTTTTTATTAGTAATAAGTTATTATACTATAATAAATCAAAATATAATTTTGTTTGATTTGTTTACTTTTAAATAGAAAGAAATATACTGTGCGTGTGTGTATATGCCTTTTTAATATTAATATTTAGATTTATTCATATTATATTTTAGTAAATAAAAATGTTACAATATAATAATTTAATAATTATATCATTCAGTAAAAATAATTGTAAAAACATATATTATAAAAACTTTGTATTTCATAATAATATATTGTATTGTTAGTATTAGTATTGTATTGTTATTAGTGCTGTCAAATGATTAATTGTGATTTAATCACATCAGAGTAAAAGTTCCCATAGTATTTATTTGTGTGTGTACTTTGTGTATATTAAATATATACATAAATGCACAAACATACAGTATTTATATGTATATCTTTATATTTATATAATTTCTATGACAGATAAATATATTTAATATATTAACATATTTTTACTTATATACGTGTGTGTATGTTTCTGTATACTTAATAAATGCACACTGTACACACACATATATTATGTAAACAAAACTTGTATTTTGGATGTGATCAATTGCGATTAATCATTTGACAGCACTAGTATTTTTATTATAATATTATTATATAAATGTATTTACTAAATAATTGTAAAATATATTGAGTGTGTGTCCGTGTGTATATTTTTACATATATATAGCCTATATATTTGTCTTTTTTTTTTTTGCGTTGAAATCCGTCATGTTCTCCTGAGCTTTACCTGTTACCTGACGAATGAACACATGATTTTCTTCCGATTTGATTCTGAAAAGAAACTTCGTTATGGATTTGAATCTCATTTGAATCCTGCCATCACAGATTTGAATGTGGAGAGCTGGACGCGTGTCGAGCAGGTGCTTCAGGAGCGGCTGTGTTTTGCTGAGAGAGCTCATCTCTGACGATCTGACGCTCTCAAATCTGTTCTCGCTGAGGGACGCCACCGATGCTTTCCAGGCATTTATGCAAATGTGCAACAGCAGCCGAACAGACTAAACTCCACACACCTCCTCATACTCTATTTCTGCTTTCTTTAGCGTTTGTGCTTTCCTTTTCCTCCATCTGCTCTCGTTGCGTTCTTCATGAGCTCTGTCTGCGTCACTCTGTCTGTTGCTCGTACTAAAGGAAACTGTAAACATGTAACTAACCCCACACAGTTTGTGCGGCAGACTGCTCGAGTCACGAGGCTGTGCTGTGTAAGTGATCAGGAGTAAAACAATAAAAGAGTATCACAGAGATGGAAGTCTGCTAAATTGGAGCAACTCATTTTGAGCTAAATGCACTTTAATTGTGTGGAAGTGATGCTGAAGTCCTGATGAAGAACTAAGTGCACATCAGGTACACTTTAAATATCTTGCATTTAAAGAACGATATTATTCCTAGATGCAATCCTCATCTTTAGTGACGTTAAAAACACATTTTAGGCTAAACGTTAAGAATTGTGCATTGTGTATGTGTAGTATTCAAAATACAGTTTAATTGTAATGTTTAAATCTGAACATTTGGAGCAATATGTGAGTAAATATGTAAGTAGTTTTTAACTAAACTTAAAGATGGAATATGCATTAAAAAAAAACATATATATATATATATATGTCTGTAAATAATTATTATTATTTGTATTTTTTTACAAAGGTTTACAGCATAGTTTCTCTCAGTTCTCAGAAAGAAAAAAAATCAGTTTTTCCTCTGAAAGCATCTTTCTCTCTCTCTTTCTCTCAGTGTCTCTCTCTCTGTCTCTCTCTCTCTCGTTCTTCATAACCTCAGCATCACCTCCAGCAGGAAGCAGCAGCGCAGCATCTGATCGTCATTATAGATAAGCTGCTGGCTGAGATCTGCTTCACTCACGGCGTACAATTACAGTGAGTCACGTGAAGGTTAGTTACCGCTCTGATGCCTCGGTCTCTCGGGACAGGACGCTAAACAACGCTCGCTATCACACACACACACACACACACACACACACGATCATGTGGTGTCTCCATGTTTTCTGGGGTCATAGGTGTAATGGTGTTTCTACTGTACAGACTGTATGTGGTATTGTCCTGCACTGACCTACACCTAAACCTACCTCTTTTAGATTCGCAAAAAACATTCTGTGTGATTTATAAGCTTGTTTCCTCACGGAGACCTAACAAATGTCCCCACAAGGTCAAAATGGTATTTAATGGTATGCCTTTCTTTGTGGGACAATTGATCCCCATAACGTGATAAATACCAGGCACACACACACACACACGCGCACACACACATTGGTACTTGTCACAAAAACACACTCGCGCACACACACTCAAGCTCTTACACACTCTTGCACACACACGTTGGCATTAAACGTGCACACTGACACACACACACACACATTACATTTTTGTATTTTATGCTGCCAGACTAAAGTCAAGTGTTGAATGACGACTGTTTGTTTGAAAGGATAATTATCATATCATGTGTTTGAGTAGCCTTTAGCAGACTTGTGTATCCAAAATGACGTTCAGCAGAGGTTCAGTTTCTCTAAAGCGACCTTATCTTGTTTCGTCTAGTCAAGTCAAGTCACTTTTATTTATATAGCGCTTTTAACAATACAGATTGTAGCAAAGCACTGAACTCTAAAGGTAGTAATGTTCATGGATTAACCCTTGAACCTGCATCTTACTGATTACCAGCCTAGGGTTAATTCACCCAAAATTGTTCAATTTGATCATTTCATTTAATTATTTAATTCATGAAATATAATCATATTAATATTGTATATATTTAATATTGTATTTCTATTACATGGCTTCGTGGACTTCTGATTGGTCAGTCGTCACATTCCAAGATTTGTTATTCCCAGATAACAACCAGTAAAACTAATAACACAGGTTAATCTTCTTGACCGTTAATAATTCTATCCCTCCGCTGTCGCTGATAGTTTAGCACCATCCTGTGGCTAAATAAAGCTTAACCTCAAGTTAAAATGGAGGACTTCAACATTAATTGCAGCATGTACGGGAAAAGCAAAAGCAGTGGCTGCAATAACAACCTCCTAGCTGTACGTTATCCCTTACTTATATAAATAATAATTGGGTATTTTTTTAATGTAAAACTGAATATTATTATTACATGATATCACTATATATATATATATATAGTTAAATTATATTTCTATAACATAGCTTTTTTAAATATGTAAAATAAAATTAGATTAATATTACTACTTAATTTCACAATATATGCTGTTATATAAAAAATATATGTAAAGATCACGTTTCATGAAGATATTTTAATAAAATTAATCAAAATCAAATTTCTGATTAATATGCATAGTAATATGCATTTATAAGAATTTTTTTTGCACCCTCAGATTCCAGATTTTCACATTTTAAAATTGTATCTCGGCCTGATGGACCCCTATATGTTTTGTGCTGCAGGGTCACATCTATTTAATTAAATAAATACTTGATTTATTTGAGTATGACATACTTGTGGTCTGTAGATTCAGTCTCCCCTGGCAGGTGAAACAAACTCAATTTGCTGCCCTGCACTCTCTCACAGCTCAAAACCGAACGCATCCCGTCTCTTTTCCTCCGAGGCACAGCTTTGTTTACAGCTCTGATGAATTCAGAGCGTCACGATGGATCCGTCCCATCAGCTGGCAGCCGCGGCCCTCACAGACGGCTCTGGCTCTGCTAGCTTTATCTGTAGCGTTTACTGAGTACATATTTACGAGCGCACGGCTGCTGCTAGAATAGAGGTGGGTTTGTGGGATGCCTGAGCAAACACGAGCGGCGGAAACTGGATTAGTGACACATTAATGCCTGTATCTGTGTGATCCCAGCTGCAAAGATGTACGCAATATCAAACAATCGTGTCTCGCGGGACTCTGCTTGGAAACGCATTCATCCTCCTCTAACGCTGCGTGATCACTTAAGCGTAATTGTGTCCTCTGAGCAAATATTGCACGCCGTTACAACTTCATTTGCCAGTATCCCTTAAATTGGCACTTTTAGAGCACCATTGATGGCGAATCACCGTAAACTCATTTCTTCACGTCGTCAGTCGTGCTACAGTACAGGGCAAAAGTTTACACCCCCCTTTCAAAATCTGCAAAATGTTAGTTGTTTTACCAAAATGCATTTTATTGTTCCTTTAGTACTGACCCGAATGAGATATTTCACAAAAAAACTGTTTACATATAGTCCATAATAGTTCAAATGGACCTGTTCAAAAGTTTTCACACCCCTTAATTCTTAATACTGTATTGTTCACTGGTTGATCCACAGCTGTGCTTTTTTGTTTATTGATAGTTGTTTATGAGTGCCTTGTTTGTCCTGAACAGTTAAACCTGCTGTTCTTCAGAAAAAGTTTTCAGCTGTCCGCATTAAGAGCGTGAATACTTTTGAACAGAATGAACAATGTATATATTTTTCCCTTCTGGAGCATCACTAGGCATTTGAACCTTCTGTTATAGCTGCATATGAGTCCCTCAGTAGTCAAATTGTCCAAAATCGTACAACCGTATGTATTATCAGCCTCTTTAATGATCTGATGGGCCTCATGAAAAATTAACACCTCACGGCCGTTTATCTGAAGGTGCTCTAGTTTTTATTCAATCAAGTCATTCATTCATTATGCATGTGTGTGTGTGTCTCGGGGTGAATGAGAAAGAGAAATGGACTGAATAAATGAGAAAACCATAGGAAACGACTGTTTAAAGAGAGACGAGAACAAGATGCTAAATGTGCAATTACGCAAACCTGAGCAGCACTAATCATTTACTTCTGAACTAGAGGCGATTCAAAGACGAGGCGTGTTTTCTGAAGATAATGTGAGCAGCGTGAGCCTCCCGCAGAAGTGGAAAAGTGTAAATTTAAGAAAGAAAAAAACATTTACTCAAACCAATTTGCAGTCTGGTAGTTTTAGGTGGTTGCTATGCAGTTTTTTGCTAAATGCATTCTAAGTTGCTTTTGGGATATTGTTGGTTGGCTGTTGTTTAGATGAAAAGTGTTCAGTGTTTTAGAGGCCCCCAAATTGAATCATTCTTTTTGCAAAGACTCCCATCTCAAAATTTGAAAAGGCAGCTGCGTATTTTTATTTGCATGTTGGTGTAGAAATTGCTAGTATGTCAATGGTCAATTGTAACATTGCAATAAATGTTTTATTTACCAATTTAAAAAAATATTTTTGTGGTGAATAAAGATGAAATATTTCTTTATAAATATCTGCAAAATGTTATTGTAATATTTATTTAATTAGCTATTTTTTTAAATGTATTATAAAAAAATATTATTATTTAGTATTTATTTTTCATTGTGTTGTTGTTCAAACTCTGTAATGTAAATTATGTGCAGAAGTGTAGTGCTTTGCAATGTTTGTTCAGCAGTAGAAGTAATATAATAATAAACACAGCAGCAGTTATCAGGGTTCTGGCGTTGTTAAGGCCTTTGAGGTTGTATAAGGCAACCTGAATGTAAGACTGACACTGAAGCACATCGAAAATGGACAAGAGGCTCACACACAGAGAGAGAGAGACAGAAATGAAAAGGATGAAGTATATTGATACACACACATACACATACATGGGCAATGTTAGATATCTGAAATAAATGAAATGTGAGAGTAAGAGTTTCTATGTTATTTTCAGGTTTCACTTTAATGATGTTTTTGAGGCATGTTTAGCTGTTATAACGCCACCTGTGGTCCGATCTCCATGAAACTGAAACCATGAAGCATAATTGTTAAGAGTCATGTGACAAATGTTTTCACTAAGTGTCGTAAAGTTTTGAGGTTTCTTTTAATGTTTTATAGGCTTGTTGGTTCACTTGACCAAAGTAGTCTAAATCAGTCTAAATCATTT
Organism: Enteromius fasciolatus; assembly: GCA_032361145.1. Taxonomy (NCBI): domain Eukaryota; kingdom Metazoa; phylum Chordata; class Actinopteri; order Cypriniformes; family Cyprinidae; genus Enteromius; species Enteromius fasciolatus. Next base: position 21,767,511 of record JAUMHR010000063.1, read on the forward strand.
TCTAAATATTTGTTAATAACTAATGAATGATTTGATTGACAGCAATGGTTCTTTCATAATTCTTACAGACCATGACGTGCTCACCGATCGCTCTTCCGTTAACCTTGTCTAAAAAGTGCTCAGACCTCATTGGCTGATGGCAGTCATGTTTTTTGAGATACACCAATGTCCTCATATAGACTTGTGACAGTTTGGTGAAAATATCTGATTCTGTTCCAGAATTATAGCCCGAATATCATTTGGCTCATATTAGCATAGACTCGAATTGGCCTGCTGTTTCGCAACAAAATCAAAATTTCTATTTTTTTTCAGAATGATTGATATTCAATGTCAACAGATTATTTCTGAGTTGGTTTGGTTTCCATCGGGCGAAAAACCTAGGACTAGTTTGTACTGGTTACTGGTATAGCTCAATTTTTGCAGGAAAATGGTGCGTCGTAGAGCAAAAAATAATATGCAGATTGCTAAATACAGTTCATGGTCAGAAATGTTATGTTTATTATTTATTGTTAATTGATTTACCATTGGTAGGTGTGGCAAAAATATTTGGACACCGGTTTTAAAGTAATAAGAATAATATTATGTATTTTTTTTGTTTCATGGTCTGTAATAAGTATTTGTGATTTAATTGAGTATATTAGTTTAATGAATGAATTATTTAGATTCCCCCCCCCAATTCAGCTCCCATTGGTAGGTTTTTAATTTAGTATAATAATATATAATTAACTATAATCATATTTTCCTGTAGTAGTAGTAATTAGTTAAATGTATTTTAAATAACATTTTTATTAAGTTAATTACTCTTAATTGTTTATTTTAAACTCGTCTTTCTATAAATTGTTGGGTTTGGAGGAAATATTTATTTCTAGACCATGAGTGCTGCGGGTAAACTACGGGCACAAGAGGTTTTGTTCAAATCATTAACACTAACTATGAGCAATCATAATAGTGATGTTTGCATATTGAGGGGAGAGAATGTCATTTCCGAGTGCACTCGAGGTAATTAAACATCAGCGCTTCAGATATTGACCACAGAGCAGGCCGTCTGAAAGAGAGATGCTTTAATCACAAAGCAAAGAGTGCCCGGGCATTTTCTGAAATCTGCAGATGCTGTTTTGTTTTCCCTCATGCAGATAATCGCTCGGCCTCTCCTCTGTTAAACGAGCAGGAGTGTTGTGTTTCGAGATTCTGACCAGGAAAAGCACTAAGATGTTTCCAGGGCAGACGGTTTAATTGAACTCTCTGGCTTTCTGACGGTGTGTGTAAAGGCACGTGATGGTGCTGCCGTATGGAGACGAGCGGAGGTGTTTTGTTTGAGTGTTTTCACTTGACTTGCTGCGAGGAAGCGGCCCGTCGCTCAACATTAGCCTCATGTGCGGTGTGTCGGAAATGATGGTGAAGTGATGGAATGGTTCTGTTCCCAAACCTCGCTCCCTGCCACCTTCACAGACTGCACTAGATCAACTGTTATTGCATTATCTAGATTGATTTAGTGCTTAATGTGAATTAAGTGTTGTGTTCAGACAGCACAAGTGTCTAATTTAAAACACCCTGCACTGGCATCAGCCATCAAACACTCGGAGTATAATCAAACATTGTAGTCTGATGTCAGTATTTGTTGATATTAAGGAAAAAATTTTTTTAGGGTTTAAAATTAAAACCATAAAAAATATTTGCATGACATCATCTTAATAATAATAATACAATAAAATAAAATAATTCTATTTCACAGTTTAATATAGTTGAAATTAATGTCTTAAAATAACTAAAACAAATTTATATATATATATATATATATATATATATATAATTTTTTTAATAATCTTATTTTATTATTTTTATTTAGTATAGTTAATTGTTAAAAAATACATTCAAAAAAATATATAAATCCAAATATATTATCCATTTTATTAAAAAAATTATAATAATATCTCAGTGATAGAAAATATCAGAAGCTTCTACTCATCAAGGCTGCATTTGTCTGCTCAAAAATACAGTAAAAATATGGAAATATTAGTGAAATCTAAAACAGCTATTTTCGCTGTTAATATATGTTAAAGTGTCATTTATTTCTGTGATGTTCAGCTGTATTTATTTTAAATAATAATTATAAACATTATAAATGGTTTTACTGACACGTCATAAATTTGATGTGTAAAGTATTAATCTTACTGACCCTAATAAATGGTAGAATACATGCAATAGTGCCTTACAATTCGGCCAAAACAAGGAATCTCATCTAGGAAGCCTTGAAATGCTGTCTAGATAGGGTGCTCGGTGGATTTAAACAGAATATATCAAATTAGTTTCATAGCTGATCATGCGTGCTCGGGGACTCATAACCTTCCTGTCACCGGCCGTGGCTTTACTGCGGTTTAATGCGGTAGCTTCTGGATTAAGTTATGCCACATCCTGAGTGTTAGGATCCTGCCGAGCTGATGACTGTCCTACAGAAGATCCTCTCATCTGCCGTGAGAACATACAGGCGCTCTGCTGGAGTCACAGAGGGAGGTTTGACCGTCTGCTTCATTAACAGAGCAGCCCTCAAGATCAGGTCTAGTGAAAACGTCTTCATTAACATAGTACTGTTCAGACCCTTTAGAAACATTACCAGGGTTCATCATTAACCCCTGGAAAAGTAAGCCATTAAAAAAATACTTATAATAACATAAATATGTAAAAAAAGGACATAAATATATATTTTGATTATTATTATTACAGTATTACTTCAGAAATATTTATTTATTATTTATTTTTGCAGGAAGTAGCACAATTGAGCAGATTGAACTAGAAATAAACGGTATATTTACTAGGATCTAGTTGTTGTTTCTTAAGAGGCTCGAATGATTTTGAGACATGACCTAAAGATAACGATGAGTTAAAAATATTGAGAAGCAGTTCTTCTGCTACAGGTAACAGGTCTTTCAGTAATTTAGCGGGTACAGGATCTAGTTTATCTAGCTCTTCCTGTCCTGTAGCTCTTTGGGTGCGATGAATGAAGCTGAAGCTGTTACTGTTTTTCCACACAATTCTAAAAACTTCCAAGTTTGTTTTTCTCCATTTTTGCTGCACGTGTGTTTATGGGTACACAGGTTGTAGAGAGAAATCTTTGCTGGTTGGAACAATAGTTCTACTCTGACGATAACGCAGAGCCATATAGGCCTGGTTAATATTAGAAATACTCAGCATGCACGATACAAGGTAGTGGTGTACAGTAACATCATCATTTTCTGGTTGAATCATATGTTATTAGTAGATGACTATAAAGAAATAACAATACAATTTGGAATTGTTAAATGCAAATGACATAAATGTCTGACCGTCTTATATTTTATTCATTCATTCTCTTTAATATTTTCTGTGCCAAGAAAATATTAAGTTTGAACCCTAATTTCATAATAGGAGTCGTAGTAATAATAATAAAAATAACAATAATAATTACTATTATTATTATAATGGTTATTATTAAAAAAATAAGTTTCATGGTCAGTAATAAATATTTATGACTTAATATTAAGTCTTTTTTTACATAAATACTTCTTTGGTAGTAATTTTGGACCCTGATTTTAAAGTAGCAATAAGCCATCGCGGCAGCTGATATATTTAAACATTTGTAGATTATAATTGCTTGTAACATTTGTAATAATTGTACTCTAATATTACCCTTTTTTAATCTATTGACAACTTTTACTGTAGATATTTAATTGTTTTCATTTACTTTTAAATGCATTGCATTTGCTAAAAGTTGAGTTTGGTAAGTTTAAGAGATTTCAGAAATACACATCTTAAAAGCCTTACTTTGACGTATATCCGATAAGACTCATTTATGGACATTGAAAATAGATTTTTTTCAGAAACATATTACTCACAGTAAGACCAGGAAGATGAATGAAGTTAAGGTGTATTTCGATGCCTTTAAAGCCACAAAAGAGTTTAACAAGCTGAATGAACCTCATCTCTTGTCCTTTCCTTTCTTTCCTCTGTCTTCCACCGTGTAATGTAGGCGGTGAGGTTGTCTAGTTACACACTCATTCCTAAAATAGCTGCATATCCATCTCTTTTCACCATCACTAACTTTCACACGTTTCCTGGCTCATACCTGATTCTTCATCAGCGCTCGCAGACTCATCCCGAGCCTCCGACAGCCTTATTGCTCACACATCCCCTGTGCATTTCTTCTATTTTAAGTGTGTTATTGCCCACGTGAGGCTGATAACTGCTTTTGTGAAACGACACACTCTTTGTATTGTTCTGACACGTGGCTCTGGATGCAACAGTAATTGATTTGCCTCATAAAAACTCCAACAAGAGTTTCATATGCGCTGCATACAGATGCACATATATTATCTCGGCAGGTGGATAAATCTTTTTGGGTGCATTTCTTTACAATATTAAATGTAATATTTTGGCTTGAACTTCTCGCCACCTGGGGGCGTCACAAAGTCAATTACAGAGCGACTTGAGAGGAAGCTTGCTAACAGGTCTGACGTTCTCCACACACACACACACACACCTCAGCACATTTTAATACGCTCCGTCCCTCCCGAGTGTGGCAATGCAGAATAGACGGTTTGCAATTCAAATGAAAAATGCTATTTTCAAAACTGAGCTGTGTTTTATATTCGCCCTTAAACCATTTCAGCAGAGGAAAACCAATTACATGAGCTGCTGAAAAATAATGCAAAGCCTAATAAAAAATGCAAATTCATTTGGCAGGTTTGCCGCCTAAGTGGAGCTTTTTTCTTGTAAAAAGATTTGTGTTCGCTCCTGCACACTTTCAGTTGCTGGACTGTTTGTTGTTGCAATTGCTTGAAGTCAAATCTAGCATTTTCAGACATCAAATGCACGCTTGCAACACGAAGGCATTCGCAATATGTTGAAATTAACATAATTACGCGTTCATGCATTTAGCAAATACTTTTATTCAAAGTGAATTTCAAGCTATACTTTTTCATTAAATTCATGCATGCCTGTGATCTCAGCATTGCTAGCAATCTGCTCTACTCTCCCTATGTTTTATATGATATAATGAATCTATTTCGACACTAATATGCTAGTTCTCAAGCATGCGATTTTTCTTTATATGCTTATTAAGATGGTGTCGTTTGATTAGCTGCGTCCTAATGTCAGCTGTCTGTTGAAACATGCTGTTATGGAGACAAACTTTGACAAATTCTGATGTCTTTTAACAGATAACAAAGAACCCAGAAATATTTCATGGTGACTTTTCAATGTTTTAAATTACCTTCAAGGCCAGTTTTTATGCATGCAGTGTCTTTTTGTGCTAATTACAGACACATTGTTATTGTTACAATTAGCTACAGTACATCCTGCTGTCAAAGGTCTATTGCAATCCATTTTAAGTTAGAAGTAGTTTAGCAATCTAGAATGATTAAAATATTGTATGGAAGGGAATATAAACACGGTTATATTTCATTCAGGACTGTTGTTTAATCTAGTTATAAATGGACTATTCTATTCAATGTTTGTGTGCACTTTAAGAAAGAATTCTGAGGAAATATTACCAAAACTTGAATATGTTTGCAAATTATTGACTTAATTAAGTTGCAAACGTTATTTTGATCATTAAATCAATTTAATATTATGTGTAATTTAAACTTAAATGCTATTTTTAATGTGTAATTTGAATAGGTAACTCAAAACTGGGCAGTTGATTTCTATAGTTCTGTGTAATAAATGTTGAACTTGTATGTTGTGTGTGTATTTTTAGTAAAGGGAAAGACCGGCTACATTGTCTGACATTTCTGTCTTGTTTTGTGGTCATCATCGTGCTGAAGAGTAGAGATCGTTATGTTGTGACATGTCAGGGATAATATATTACTTCTTTTAAAATGTGCATGTATGCTACACATTAAGTTAGTGTAGTTTGTCGGTTGAACAATTTCATTAGAAGCTGTTTTAGAGATGCTTCGAATTATTGTTATCTTAGCAATATCCTAGCATCAAACTCCTTTGTGGTTACTACTGTATATAGATATCTTGTTTTGGCTATTTTTAAAGGCAGCATCTCTCCTGGATCTCTTGTAAATTCATTATGATAACAGATAAAGGAGAGAGACATGCCCGTGTATAAATATGCTTATTTTCATGCAATACAAAAAATAAAATAAAAATGAATAGGGATGGGTAAAAAATATTGCTATTAATAAATTCTCAGAAAAATGTGTCTGGCCTGTTACAAATGAATGGACAGAACGTTGAAGGGCACGTCCTATGCAATATATTGTGCTTGGATACTTTTATAATAAAAACATTCAGTCCATTGTACCTGCATTATTTAAACAATAAATGCCATTTTGGTGCTGATTAATGTGAAGTGACAGATCAGTGTTCAGCAGACGCACATGAACCCTCCTCCACATTAATATCAGTTTCAGCAAATTAAACATGACTTACCATACGAAGCTAAGCTAAAATAAATACTTCACAATCTGTATCCTGTCTCATTCAGAGACTCAATCTAACGTCTTGTAAACAATATGCACGTAACATCACGTTCAGGCTACCTCAGAAGAATATATTTTGGGACCCTAAACTCATCAGTGTTTTAGGTTAGTGTTTTTTTGTATTTATCTATATTCTGAAGGTTTTTACTGAGGGGTTTATTCATGGCCCGTGTACCTTCGGATAATTAGTTTTTTAATATATAATAAAAATGAAAAATTGCCAACGCATTGGCGTCATTAAATACGCCATCATTTTTGCTCATAAAGGTAAAAGTAGGCTAATACATCGTTCGGAACTGTAAAGGGTTTATTTTATTTAACAGAAAGTGCGCCTAGCACGGTTATCTGTTTCTGTTTGGCATGCAAAAGACTAATAAAATCATAATTAATGCATGGCTGGTTCAGTCATACAGAAATACAGGACATGGAAGGGGCCTATAATTAATTTGCTGCTGAAATATCAGGTCAGTCTTGAGCTCTCGTGGTACACACAGTGCGTACAGCCGTACACACACACACACACACATATATATATATATGGCAGTGCATCACGCAGCTTGCCACACAGATTTGAATTGGTGGTTATAATAAATCAGGTGGTGTGCTAAAGATGTAGACTAGTATTTGTGAGTGCAGTTAGATAAACTAATATTTTAACTGGTACGTTACAGAATTTATTCATGCACAAAAGAAAGCTCTGTCTAGCCTCTGCTTGTCAAGCCATCCGTGAGTATGGATATCAAATGTAGTGGAAATAATAAACCTGTAGACTCTTATTATGTTTTAATGTGAGAAAAGTTGCAATTACCTTGTTTTTATTTGTATTCACTTGCAGAATGGCTTCCATGATAAACACAAGATATCATATCCTAGACTTATGCACTGTTCTGCAACTGTCTGAATGAAAGCATGTTTAATTCAACATGGTTTTCTTTAAATACAACAATCAAATTATGAATGTAATGAATCAGCTGGGGAGGTACTCTATTCACTGTGACTGTATACAAACGAGTGCATGTTTAATTATACGCATGCTTTTCAGTGAAACTGGTATTAATGCAATCAATCTGAATGCTGAAATCTAGTTAAATCGTTTTTTACCCTATTCACCTGTGGTCTCTCGCCTTAATCTAATTGCAACAAACTATTTTACTCAATATTCATGTCCAGCTTGCAGTCGATAGTAATTCGAGTCTCTATTGAGCTGTGAGAGTTTTCTGTGTTGTTTGCTGTAAGAAAGTTGACTTGATTTTGAAGCAGAGGTTTAGAAAAGCCCTTCAGCCTCTGTAGAGGAGTCTTCGGGGATTGTTTTCTTCTTCAGATGAAGCAGCATGGGTGCAGCTCTCTCAGGAAACCTCCGAACACTTACACAGCAATCCTCTCAGCCCTTCTCTCAGGATATGCTTTTATCGTTGTTTCAAGGTGAGGTGTGAATTGTTGCGGTGATGGTCAGATATTTGTGTTATGAGCGAGGCGTTTAACTGTTCTTCTGCGCTGAGGAAAGGAGAAGACTGTCTTACGAGGGAAAGATGCACCATGGAGAGTGTTAGAGCGTTTGAAGGCTGTGAAAAGTGTGAACTACAACTGTCCAGAAGACAAAGAACAGAGCGGGAGTGTCTCACAGCGCCTGTCGAGTACGAGTCCGAGTCATATTCACCCCGAAATCAAAGAAGTGAGATGCTATTTTCTGCATAGAGAATATGAACGGTAGCCTGCAGGGATCACAGTTCTTTCCGAAGTTGCTCGCTGTTACGAGATTAAAAAACGCACGCACTGAAGAGTTGTGTAGATGGTTGATTATCTGCATGACTGAAAACTGTGTCAAGCATTGCATTATATTTCATAGATTAAAGACAGCTTTGAAATGAAGCAAGAAACTGTTCTAAAACATAGTCATATTCATAGTCTTGAATATTAAAATAAAGCGATGGTTAAAAACATATAATGAAGCCTGAAAAAAGTGTTCAATTACTTTTTTTGCCTTTTATCCCTTGCATTTATAGACCTTACTTTACACAAAAAAAAAATATATATATATACTAATATAATGTAATGAAATAATGTCATTTATTTCTGTGATGCGCAGCTGAATTTGTCCAGTCTGAATGGTCAGGAATCATTCTAATATGCTGATTTATTATTAGAATTAGCAATGTTGGCATTGGTTATAAACTACAGCATTTGTTAAAAATATTTTTTTTTCTAACAGTATAAATCTTTGCCATCACTTCTTATCAATTTAACACATCCTAGCTGAATAAAAGTTTTCATTTCTTTCAAATCAAAAAAGAATAAGATTATACTGACCCCGAGCTTTTGAATGGTGGTGTATATTGTTAGAAAGGATTTCTATTTAAAATAAATGCTCTTCTTTTTAATGTTTTAATGTTTTACAAGAATCCTAAAAAAATATCAGATGTCAAAGATAATAATATTTCATTAGAGATGCACCGATTGACCGGCTAGTGATTGGAATCGGCTGATTTTTTGTATGACCCGCTAAGATTGGTGGTCAGGCTCACATCTGCGCCGATTTTGACTCGCCAACAGGTTTTGAGAAAGGGCCGACATCACAGGCAAATCGGTGCTCGTTCACGCGAGTGACAATCACACAGTGTGAACGATCACAGACGCGATCGGAGAGAATCACTCATGAGCTAAATATCTGGACCTCATGAATGTGTTCTGAATAAATAACATCAGCGATTACTTACAGCCAATGAGAGAAGGCAGCAGGATGTTGGGGGAGGAGTTACGAAGGTATAGAAGGTAAATATTGCCATCTATAATCTTCTTTTCGTTGCAAATGAGCGCACATGCAATTTGTATGACAAGCTTATTTTGATTGCTGTTATTTTCAATAATAATCCCAGTCTCACGTGAGAACTGTCTTGCACGTTACCTCGCGTTGTTTCCATGTCACTTCTCGCGTGTTCTCGGTGATTCTTCCCGTTGTAAAGTCAAGCAGCGACTGAATGATATCCCAGATAGTCACGCAGTGTGAAAAGATCTGTGACGAGACTACTCTGAAAATCACGCAGTCCAAGCCAGAGCTCGTCAGACACAGGTCAGCAGCCGGGACTATCCTTTATTAACTGGTGACAATGCAGAAATGCTTCTCGTTGTCAAGACAAGCTTGCCTTTAATGTTCAAGTAATAGTATTTAGTACTAGCATTCTTATTTCTACCCGTTTTAAGAGAGTGTAATTAATGTTTAAAAGATTCCTCCATAATAATACTCATTGAGGAAAACTAGTTATTTGTTTGTAAACTTAGTTATTGTCAGTTAGTTGTTAGTTATATATTTCTACATTTTCGAGGTGCAGAACACTTTAGTTTGTTGTTTATTTTGTTGTGAGAAGATCTATAATGTTTGATTTCTTTTATTATAAAAAAAATCATTGGGAAAATAAGTTTTTTGTTGTTAGTTAACATTAGTAGTTAGTTGGGAACTTATTTTATACCTTACAAGCACTTTATTTTTTTGTTTAAATTATTTAGTTGTGAGAAGATCCTGTAAAGTTTAATAATTCAATTTAATATAAAATAAATTTAATTTAATGTCATATGCTTTCATTGTAGTTCTTAAAAAAATCGGCCAAGAAATTTGCAATCGGTGCATCTCTATATTTCACTTTTTTTTTTTTTTTTTTTTATTAAATGCAGCCTTGATAAACATAAGAAACATCTTTAAAAAAAAATTATATGTATGTATATATATATATATATATATATATTAAATATTCTTTTTTTGTTTCTTATATATATAATTTAGGGCTATATAATTATATATAATGTATTTATATTATTTATCTAAAATATATATATATTTAATTTCTAGTGGATTTAATAACAATAATATATTGGATATAATTAACATAGTTTTGCACCAAATTAGGTTAAATATTTGTTCAATAATATTTAATAAAATATTTTTTTGCATTTTTTTATTATTCAGTAAAGTTCTGTTTTTGTTTTTAGTTGAAATGTGACCAAAAAATATGTCCCATTTCTGTTTTTGAGTTCAAGTATATCCATCTATCTATATCTATATCTGGTAACACTTTAGAATACAGTAACACTTGTTGACTTATTACCTATGACTTGTCCCTCAATAAATTCTTAATTTGCTGTTTATTAATAGTTAGTGTGGTAGTTAAGTTTAGGTATTGGGTAGGATTAGGGATGTAGAACAAGGCATTAATATGCACTTAATAAATGGCTAGTGTTCCAGTAATCAGCATGCTAATAAACAGTTTAGTCAGTTTAGCTTCAGTTGCTTTATTTTTGTGCATTTAATTTTTTGTCTTTTGTTTTTAGTTGAAATATGAACAGAAGTGTTAGTAAGGGTGAGAAGCGTGAGAGCGGCTCTGTTAGCGTGACTGACAGAAAGAGTGCATGAGTAAACAGAGCAGAGAGGCGAAAGGGCTTTAGAAAGAAAAAGTGAGTACATGTGAGGATTGATTTCACAGAGGCCTGACCTGTGAGTATATCCCATCATCCCTTCTGATCAGGATTAGTGGACTGCATCGCTGCAGACAGGCTGAACTCCAGCGGATGGATAATCTACCGCCCGATCCTGCCACAGACGTCCAGCACACTTCTGTTTACAGCTGCACTCTCACACTATTTGCTTTTACATTAAAAAAATAATAAAATCCCTGTTTTTTCTTTCTGTGAAGAGCGTTTAAATCATCCGCAGGACTTCCATCATTATTACTGAGCAGCTCAAAAGAGTCCATTGCCTTTGAT
>JAUMHR010000063.1:21778829-21790185 GCA_032361145.1 Enteromius fasciolatus
TTCTTCCATCATTCTGTTCCTCCCTTCCTTCTTCCATCCATCCATTCATCCATCATCATCCATTCTTTCATCTTTCTTGTTCCCTCCTTCCATCCTTCCATCCATCCATCTGTAATCATGCATTCTCCCATCATTCTATTGTTTCCTCCCTTCATCCATCTCTCTCTCTCCCTCCATGGCTTCCCACCAGACCATCACCTTTTCTTCACCTGTGTCATGCTGGAGTGAGAGAACTGTGATGTTTCACCTTGTCTTCACGTTATCGTACACTGATTGCGCCTAAACCTAGTTATCGGCTGTAAAAACAGTTGTGATACTGTGGGAAAAGAGCACCGTAATATCAGGCTTCATTGGATTAATTATTGTTTTATGCTAATCGCTCTCAAATGAGGCTCTGCTAAGCATCACGCTGCCTGCTGTTTCCATCTTGTCTTGAAGACGGAGACCCGGAATGAGAATGAGTCGCAGAAACAGGCGCTTTGGGTAATTAGCCACTCTTTGCGTCCCGTGGAGAGACCTGGAGCTCAACACACGCGTGTGCATGTGCATTTATCATGACTAAACTTTAGATAGAGACCCATAGTGTGCGCAGACGGAGGAATATATCATCTGCTTCTGTAAATAGATGCATCTGTGGGAGAGAGGAGAATAAGTAGTTGAACAGTAAGCGTAGATCTATTCAATCGAGTGTATTGTTGAGATCTTGTTAGATTTCAGTGTTTTCTGTCATAGATTTTATTTCAAAAAAGGGTTTCATAGCTATTCAACAATCTCTTATTACATCTCAAAGTAAAAAGAGGTGCTCGTGTCTGATTTTTGTGGTGGCTGTGCTATAAAATTAAATTGTTATAATCTTAATTCAAGTAATGAAGGATTTTGAAAGTCTGGCAGTAATCAGTGTTGAGTGCAACACAGCTGAAAACATTTGTATGAAACTAATCTAAAAGTAATGGGATGTAATCAGTTAAGTTACATTAAGTAACTGATATAGTGACACTAGTTAGTACTTTTTAAAACTTGTAATCTATTATATTAACCTTCCCAACACTGTTTATAATGCACTTGTATGTAGATTTTTATGTGGTTTATAATTCAGTCAGCGTTTCTCACATAATCAGTCGCCGTTGGATGCAGTAAAAGCAGAGAACTGAGACTCAGTTGGCAGTCTCTGGCTGGGATTCAGGATGTGTGTGAAAATGGGTCAAACAGCTGTGAAGTGGCTCAGATTCAGACGCAAAACGTGTGTTTGTGCTGTTTTTCTGCCGATTAAGGGACAACAAATCACCACAAATGATTCCAAACGTGAGACCAAAACTTTCTTTTTGATTTCAGCAGACCATAAATAGTAAGAAACAAGATTTGGCATCTAGGGGTCTTAGGGAGGTAACATAATTATTAATACTGGATTTCTTCAGGTACACATGAGTACAGGAGAAGACAGCAGAAAGCACACATTGGTTTGGTCTGAATAATATGTCAGTAGACAGCGATGGTTCAGATGTGCTCGAGTCTCTGCTGTCGAACGTCTCCGTTATAATCATCTTCCACACACTTTACTTTATCGCTCCAAATGAATGATTGTCGTAAGAAATATTTTGATGTTGTTTTCTTGACTGAATATTCAGAAGTGACAGTCAGGGTATAATGTTATTTATTTGCTTGTTTGTATTAATATATATCATTTTTATTTATTATATATGAAGGACTGCTTGTGATTTATTTATTTATTTATTTTTGTCTATTTATCTTTTTTTAGCTATGAATTTTGTTTATTATTTTCATCTAACTAATGTGATGGCAAGCCTTTATTCATTGCCATTTTTCGTTACTTATATTAGTATGTTATCTATTATATATGTATAATATTACAGTCAGCTTTAGCTTGGCAGTCAGTTGGTATTTTTTGGTTTATTTTGTTTTTATTTATGCTATTAATTATTTTTGTTATATGCATCACTGTGATGGTAAGCTTTTTTTATTTCATATGTTTATGGTATGCTTTCATTTTTATTTATTTTTTTACTTTTAATTTTCTTTATTATAAATGTGTGACTGTAATATTATGCATACCAAAGTCCATAAGTCTCATACATTTATAATGGCCATTTACATTTGTGCATTTGGCAGACTCTTTTATCCAAAGCAAACTGCATAGCATTAAGCTTTCGTGCGTTCCCTGGAAATGCACTTACACAAAGAAAAGAAACGCCAGTTTGCAAAGGTCACTCGCGTTAGTATTCTAATGCAATGATATTCAGAGATTTTAAAGTGTCCAGATATATTTTGGGGGGACTTCTGTACCTGAGTGGTCAGCGCTGGAGGTTGTTGCAGTGCTGCGGTGAGCCGGATTGGTTTAGACAGCAGTCTTGGCCGTGCATCTTGCTGTTAGCATCAGGCCTGGCAGCTCTAGTGTCTGAACGCTGACAGCAGACAGAAACGCCAGAGCGCATCAGCCACATCAGCTCGTCTGAAGCGCTGTCCCCGCACAGATTACAGCAGTGTCACTGTCTGAGCTCACCGGAAGAAGATGGAGAAACAGGAAGCAGTTTGTGGCGGTGGAAGAGGGAGAATAATGTTTTCACTCTCAGAGTTGAGCTGTTTCTGTCAGGACCCGGCTGAAACAAAAGAGATAAAGCTAAGAACCCGACTAAAAAATTGTAATAATAAAAAGGGGTGTTTAATTCATTTAATTCGTAAAACTTAAACTATTTAGTCATTTATTACAATAAAACATGTTCTGTTTAATTACATTTTATTAATAAAAATTAAGTCTGATCAATTGTTCATAAATTTCATAAAACTTTATTAAAAAAAAAATTAGGGCTTTTTTGGATTCCTTTTATTTTACCAACTGTTCAAATAAATGCTAATAATGAAAAAGAATGTTTAATCAATTAAGGTAATTAAAAAATGACATTTAATCAATTAGTAGGGATCTATATCTATTTTTTCCAAATTACTTTTTTTTTTATAGCTTATTAATAAAGATTATAGATTATGATAATAGCTATTTACTTAAACAACAATACCACACTTTCTTTTTTTAACGATTGAATATGCATATTATCAAAAATAGTAGGAATTAAACAGTTTAATGAATCCTTTACTTCATTAAATAATTATAATAGTTGATCAAAAACAAATGCTGTGATACTGCCATAACAATGTATCATTTAAATAAATAAAAAAATCCTAGGGCCCTAGAAAGCCCTTCTTTGTAATCATCCCTAAGGGTTTTCTTGCAGGTCACAATCTTGAGAGGAGAGCAGCGTAACCGGCCAAGAAGTGGCTAATCATAATAAACATAATGATTAATATGTGATGAATACCTGCTTGACTGGAGCGAGTGGAGTTTGGATAAAGTGTTCTGAGAGCTGGAATCAAGTCATGAAAGCGTGCAGATGGCTGTAATCTGTAATAGAGTTACAGGCTTTAATCAGTTTGGAGAGCGGCAGTAAATGCCACCGAAGTGACCTTTAACTGGAGGAATATTGTGACTGGAGGCTCAGCTGTTTGGTCTGAGTAAGAGCCTCTGTTAACTGTGTCTCTGTTTGCTCCGCTCAGGAATTTGATGAAGCGTAAAGGTCAGAAGATGTTTGCGAATTCACACATTTGCATGGGATACTCGAGGGTCCTTTGAACTCAATCAGCGAGGATCTTTCCGCTCTCGCTTCTATGTCTCGGCTGAGACTTTGGCCTCGGCTCTTCTTTGAATCTGCTGAAGCGATAAAGAATCGCCTTAAGTGAACACAAACACAGTTAGTGTATAGTTAGTGCTTTATCTCCTGTAACACAAGCGTGGAGGTTTGAAGAAAGGACGGCAGTGGATTGAATTCAAGGTGTACGACTGTGGACTGCTGGGTAATTTTGTGTAGGAATGCAATGCATTTTTATGAACATAGCAACACTTCCCATATAATCAAATTGCTTGCTGTGTTCTCAGGGTTTTTTAGCTGCCTTTATGACTGGAATTCAATAATATTGCATGCAGTGTCTGGCCACACATGAAACCAATTTAACTGGCATTGATTTATGAAATATTTGGAGGAGTTGTTTATTTTCTCAGGAGGGTCTTTAGATGATTTATGCCAATTTTTGTGGATCAGCAGCCTGGGATAAGATTACAAAAAAAAGGGAAAAAGTTTTATTTGGAAATTCAGAAACGTTGTAAAAACATTGAAAAATGAACACAGGATTATTATATCTGACTGAAAAGAAAAATTATATTCAGTTTTGATTTGAATTGTAGTTTAGTTATTTTAGTTCGTGTTTTTATATGGCTTTATTTTATTTCATTTCTGGATTTAGTACTTAACATTTATTTAATTCATTGCCTAAACATTTCGAATTTTCGAATTTTAAGTAAAAAAAATTATCTTTGATTTATTCAGTTTAATTTCATTTATTTATATACTTTTGTCATGATTATTAGTTTCTACAAATATTTATATAGTTAGAATTTAATTTGAGTGTTATTTCAATCAATCAATTAATTTAAATAAAAAGATTTACTTAATTACATTGTTACTAAGGCATATTTCCCATGTATTATTTAGCTTTAAACTATTTTCTTTAAGCTTTATTTCAATTTAATTTTGTTTGTTTTTTATTTTTGTTTTACTTTTTTGTTTATTATTTTTGAAAATATTTTTATTTAATTTTTTATTTAATTACTTCAGCTTATTTTAATTGGTTATTCAAGGCATTTAATATTTATATTTTAATTTAATTAATTTTAATATTTTGAAAATGACTTTTAATTTGTTTAGTATTGTTATTAGTTACCATTAACAACACTTGGTGGAAAGAGGATCAACAACATTTCTTTCATCAAAAAGGGAAAAGTTTGGTGACTTTTTAATATACACTTTAGCTCTTTCTTTTCTGGGTTTCTGTTTTTTTGCTGTTATAAGCTGTAATTACAGGCGAGAAAGATGCAGAAACAAGCAATCTCATATATAAGCATATGCATATGACAAATAATGCGATCATCTACACTAATGCTACCGTGTAAAATGTCAGTCTAGAAAGTAATGAAGGCTGATTAAAAAAAGAAATGCAAATCAGCCAAAACGCTGACATCTTTTTTATCTGAATAGTGCGTCAAGTAAACTGATCGTTGCTTCTTTTCTCTTGTGTTTTCCAGATGCGCTGTGGACTGGTGGCTTCACCTCGTCCTTGAGCTCCTTCAGCTTGTGTTTGTGAAACTCCTTCAACACCGTTCTTCTTCTCGATCTCTTCTAACACTCCCCATGGCTAATCTTCTGAGCTATGTGTTGTTCCTGGCGCTCCGGACATACGCCGCTCCGCCGGAATACATACAAGTGTGGCCCGGCGGCTCCACACCGGCCCCAGGAGATCTGGCCAATGACACAGTCAGCCCTTCTTTAGTTCCTCCTCCGGGAACCAGCAAACACGCGCCACACAGCATCATCATCGGCGTGCGGAAAGGAGGCACCAGAGCCTTGCTGGAAATGCTGGATATCCATCCCGAAGTAGCAGCGGCGGCCACCGAAGTCCATTTCTTCGACTGGGATGAGAACTACGCCAAAGGCTTCGAGTGGTACCGGGACCAAATGCCCTATTCGTACCCAAATCAGATCACCGTGGAAAAGACGCCGGGGTATTTCACGTCTCTGGTAGCGCCGGCGCGGATCCACGCCATGAACTCTTCCATCAGACTCTTGCTGATCTTGAGAGACCCGACGGAGAGGGTCATATCAGACTACACCCAAGTCTACTTCAACCGCTTGGAGAACCACAAACCCGTACAGGCCATCGAGAACATGCTAGTGAAGAACGGCGTGCTAAACACGCGCTACAAAGCCATCCAGCGCAGTCTTTACGACGTCCACATGAGGAACTGGCTCCAGCACTTTCCTCTAGAGCAGATCCACATCGTGGACGGGGATACGCTCATCCACGATCCTTTACCAGAGCTCCAGCGAGTCGAACACTTCTTGCATCTGCCGCCTCGGATCGTGGCGTCCAACTTCTATTTTAACCAGACCAAAGGCTTCTACTGCATTCGCAACGACGGCCATGAGCGGTGCCTGCACGAGTCCAAAGGACGGCCACATCCACCCGTTAACAGCACTGTGCTGCGACAGCTGCGCTCGTATTTGCGCCAACACAATCGGAACTTCTATCGGCTCATTGGACGTACTTTTAACTGGCAGTAGTTGGAGGGACTGGAATTAGCCAATCACAGCCTGGCAGGGGGGCTGATTGACAGCTGATGGACAGATGATGGATCGAACAAGCCACTCCCCTATGGACACGCCTCTTAAAGGATTAGTTCGCCCTAATATGACAATTCTGTAATTAATTACTCACGTTCATGTTGTTTCAAAACCACAAGACCTTCGTTCAACTTCGGCACAGAAATTAAGATATTTTTTATGAATTCTGTGAACACAACTGAAATATTCCCAGGTCCAGAAATATGGTAAGGACAACAATAAAAAAGTCAATTTTATGTGTGGCTTAACTTAAATTTTTGTGCGCAAATAAAAATAACTTTTTCAGCAATTATTTTTTCCTGAGTACATTCCACTTTCATTTTGGAGAGCACCCAAGAATGTCATCAGCGTGTGAGTGGGAAAATGTGTGCATTAACGTAATTTGCGCAATGAGCGCTGTTTACGTTTGAGGAGAAAGTGTGTGCATTAACCCAATCTGCGTAATCAACATTGTTTATGTTCGAGGGGAAAACTTGTGCAGTAGCGTAATTGCCGTAATTAATGTTATTTAATTTTGAATCAACCTTGGTTAATTCCAGTGGGTAAGTGTGCATATTAGCGTAATCTACGTAATCGGCCTTGGTTACATTCGAGGGGAAAGTGCGTACATTAGCGCAAACGGCGTAATTAACATGGAAAGCATGTGTATGCATTGTGATACTCTCTAAAATGGCATATGAGGATGTAATTCAGAGGAGAAGAATTGTTGAATAAAACTATTTTTGTTTAAATTGCACACAAAAAGTATTTTCGTAGTCACATGGACTGTTTTACCGATGTCTTTACTACATTTCTGTGTCTGGGAACAGGTTTTTCTCTATGAAGGGTCAGAGAGCTCACAAAATTAATAAAAATATCTTAATTTGTTATGAGGAACGAAGGTCTGATGGGTCTGGAACGCCATGAGGGTGAGCAATTAATAGCACAATTTTAATTTGGGGGTGAACTACACTTTTAAATGCCATAGAGCTGCTTTTAAAGGGATAGTGCACCTATAATTACAAAGTTACTCACGCTCAGGCTATACAAGATATAAGTTTGTTTCTCCAGTACAACCGTGAAGAGATTTTTAGCTGAAATTGGGATTCTTGGTGTATTTATAAAATGAAAGTCAATGGCCACTTTGAGAGTCAAAGTATACACAGGCAACACAAAATGAATCCCTGTGGCTCTGGATGATATTCTGAGGTCTTACGAAGCGAAGTGATCAGTCTGTGCAAGAAACTGAACATTATTTATCACATTATTATTACCTGTATCCAGAGCCTCAGACAAACGGGGAATCCAGTTCGTTTCTATGAACCGGTTCAGTTCACTAGTTTATGGTGTAACACATACGCAGTCGTATTATTAAACCACACAGTAATGATGTGAAACATGGATGTAATAAGCATATAAAGTTATAATAAACTAGTCTTTATGAACCAACCTTTCTACATAAACTGTCAGAAGCCACAATTTCGTGTTACCTGTATGCTCTTTTGTGACTCTCAAAATGCAATTGACTTGCATTTGATAATCATCAAGGAGCATGGTTTCAGTGAAAAATCGTCTTTACAGTTTTCAGAAATAACTCATCTACATCTGCTAGCCTGAGGGTGAGTTATTTAACTTCAAACTTCATTTTTGAGTGAACTATCCCTTTAAGAACGATCATGTTTTTAATCTGAAATTGTAAGGAATAAGATATTAAAACTCAACTGTGGGGGAAGATCTTTGCTGTCAAGTGTCTTTGTCGTAACAAGGTTACCCGAGACAAATCTGAGTCTTTTTTTTTTCTCTTTCTCTCTGTTTGTTTGATATTCTTGTACTTGATAATAAATGGTTCTGCTTCCAAAATGGGCCCTGACTATCTTGTCTTGTTCTTCAGCTGTGTTTTCACAGTTAAAGGTATTTAGAAGCTCTAATGTCATATAAACTGACTGACACTGAAGTAAAGGATAGAGCAGGACTGTTCTTGCATCATCCTGAAAGGGTTTATTTTGTGACGGTGTCTGTCAAAGTGTATATTATCTGTTTGTCAAATAAATCAAATATTGATTTGAGTAGAAGTTATTATAAACACCGTAGTGATTCAGGACAAGCCAAAAACATGATTTGGAAAATGGATTCATGGTGTACTCGTGTATTATATACATATTGTAGATTTTGGAGACAGAAAAGTTACAGACTGCAGCTTTAATAATAACAAGCCAGCTCACAGAGTAAGTCAGAGTGACTGGTTGACACAGACCCGGTCAGCAGGCGGTCAGTGAACAGACTGTGTTCAGAATGTGAATCTGTCCCACCAGGCAGCAGTTAAACTGAAGACCCAGACGGTTCTGGAGAGCTCGCTCAGGAAATTGGAGAAAGAAAGCAGAGCGAGAACATCCGCTGCTTATCTGCCCATCTATTTCCCTTCTCCTCTAACATCCTATCACTGCTTCCATCTTCATTTCCTTCCAGCTCATCATTTTCCTCATTCTCCTGGTTTTTGAGATTTGTTCTTTAGCATGTGTGTGTGTGTGTGTGTGTGTGTTGGGTTCTAAAGCTGCTGTAGGTTGAGTTCTAATGACCAGGAGCTGCTCTGTTCTTCACATCACATCCGAACACGCTTCCTCAGGAAAACTAAATAACACATATTTTTATAAATGTACAAAAGGTTTTTTATATATATATATATATATATATATATATATTTCTAAATAGTTAATTTTTTATTTGAATTGTATTTCAATTAGTAATTTTAGTTTAGCTATTATAGGTTTTGGTTTTTAAAAAAGGTTATAATTTATGTTTATTTTATTGATGTTTACACCTTTGTACAAAATATTGTACAAAAACGCAAAATATCTATTTATTTCCAAGTTTATAACTGAAAGCTTATTTATTTGTTTATTTAAGATATAAGAAACATTGACTGATTTGACTTTTTTGTTTGTTTTTAATCTCTTTTATTCAGCGGGGATGGCAGTAAATGTATTTTTGTTTTTTTGTAATTTTAATTTTGATTATTAATTTTCTCTTGTTTATTAGTTTTTTTATATTTTATTTAGTAATTTTAATAGTTTATTTCATTTAGTTTTCCATTTAATTATATTTCAGTTTAGTGATTTTATTCTTTTTAATGTTTATTCATTTTTTATTTGATTGATTTTTCATATTTATTTATTTTTTTATATATAGATAGAAATATTTTCATATTTTAATCAATTCAATTTGTTGCCAAGGCAACATTTTTATTTTAGTTTTTACTATATTTCATTCTATTTAAGATTTATTCAGGTTGTTTTATATTTTAGCAATTATGATTATTAATATATATATATTTCTTTTTTTTTTTCTCTCTAAAAAATATGGTAAGAATTTACAATAAGGTTCATTAGTTAACAACAATAGTAAACATGAAGTAAGAATGAACAATACTTCTCAGCATTTATTAATCATAGTTAATTTCAGCATTTACTAACGCATTATTAAAAAGTTGTGTTTACTAACATTAGTGAACACGAATAAACAATTAATTATTGCATTTTCATTAACTAACATTAACAGAGATGAATAAATAGTGTAACATATTCATTGTTTGCTCAAGTTTACATGAACTAATGCTAACTAATGACACCATATTGTAAAGTGTTCCCAAAAATATTTCTAAATAGTTATTATTTATGTTGATTTTATTTCATTTAATATGTTTACTGTAGTTATTAGCATCTTCACCTGCAGATCTTCATGAACAAGCGTGCTGGTAAAGTGGATGTTAGAGAATCATACTCATATCCAATGCTTGGTGAACTTAAACCCTGCTGGGACTGAACTTTAATATGTTCTCTGGAGTTTTCCAGGCTTTGAAGGTAGATCTGTGTTTCCCTGCATGTTTTCTGAAGCGGAGTACAGTATCACATCTTCAGGGTTTGGGTGAGGAGCTAAAAGCAGCGCTTCGACAGACTGAGCTGCATTATTCAGACGTGTTTGAACATACGGCTCATACTACTTCTGCAGAATCCACAAAACCCTACAGCATTTTAACATCATAGCCCACAATGCAATGTGTCTGTCTTGACCTTCTGTTCACAGAGTGAGGAATGCTTCAGAATATGATGTGATTATATATATATATATATATATATCACCTATAACAGATTCTTTTCTAGAAAAGATAAATAATTGTATTCACCAAGCATGCACTAAATTGATCAAAAGTGTCAGTGAGGTCATTTCTAGCACAACTAATAAAAATCAGAAGTGTTTCTTTATCAAATCATGTTAAAGCATGATTTCCCGAAGGATTATGGGACTCTGGAGATTGTAGTAATGATGCTGAAAATGCAGCTTTGATCACAGGAATAAATTACAGTTTACCAGATAATCGAATGGAAAAGAAATAATAATTTTTCACAATTTTTACTGTATTTTTGAGCAAATAAATCCAGCCTTTAGCTGAAAGGTAGTGAATATAACATGCATCTGCTTTATATTTCATAGTAGTATGTAGAGTAGAGTATAGTGAGGGAAAACACCTCCTACTCTTTTTCTCAAAATAACCACAAGATGCATCTTTATTGTAATACGGACTGCTTTTATGAGGTGGAAGTATTCACTGTGAAGCGTTTCCTGTGGATTGACTGAGGGCTGAAATCACTCGTAAAGTGTTTGAGTGAGTTTGTCTCAATCAGTTGCTGAAAGCGGAGCGTTTGACCTGAGCGTCGTCCCTCTGCACCGCCTACGGCTGCGTTCACTTCCGGGTGAGCGAGCACGAAACACAGAGCGGAGCGGACGGAGTGCGCCAGGGGTCAGAAGATCACGACCGAAACCCCAAACACCTTTCGTCACTTACACCAGCGCCCTGGGACAGAGACAGAGACTCAGACTCAGACTGACATCCAGCCCGAGCTTCACTCAGGTGTATTTAACACATCACCTGACAGAGAGCACTCCGAGTAGTGCACTATATAATAAACAGGATCTTTCCTGCAGTAGCACAGCTCTGACTGAATGAAAACAGACCGAAACTCTGCAGCGTGTATAAAGTTATTGTCTCTCAAAAGAAAGAGTCAACACAATCTCACAAGCAATTCGTACATATTCGTACGAGGTGCCAAATTTGTGCCAATTCGTACGACCTCACTCGT
>JAUMHR010000063.1:21790285-21800863 GCA_032361145.1 Enteromius fasciolatus
GATTTAGAATAAATCGTATGTATTCGTACGAGTGAGGTCGTACAAATTCGTACGAATTAGCCACCTCGTAAAATATGAAAAGAGTCGGTTGAAAGAGTCGACTCTGAATCATTGAAACGAGTCGTTTTTAAAACGAATCCCAAGATGTTTAATTTCTACGTCGAAATGAAATATTAGCACGTTTCCCAACACTTGTTAGTCTTTTCACGTTGGTCTGAATGAAAATGCAGATTCATTCTTCACCACTAGTCTCTTCTAGAGTTAAAAGCTCACAAACACTGCTTTAAATGAAATCGACCAATCACCGGAGGAGTTTGGAAAAATTGTTTGGAGTCTAAAAAATAAGGTCAAAATAAATGCACATTATAAGAAAAAGAAAGTGATTTATATCCTCGCATGCGTGTCAACCTGTTATGTACGGTGGCCGAGAGAGGTCAATGCTCTGCAAACTGAAGAAAACACATGCAAATTCTCACAACGCAACCAAACACAGAAGCACACTGCAAAATGTTTCAGCGGGACAAACCCATCTGGGACCTGATTATTTGTTGAGTTGCAGCGCGTTGAGCTTTCTCAGCCACCGTAGTTACGTCTCCCAAAACCAAAAATAACTTTACATAAACCATAATAGAGCCACTTTACGGACTGTGACATTTTTTTTCTGTGGAAAAGGAAGTAAATGAATCAAATAAGCCATTGTGACAATGACAAATCATAAACCAAGAATATATATTTATTTATTCACACATATTCCTATCTGCTATTCTCATATCATATATAACTGTGATATATCACTTTTGTGGTGTTGTTACTGAAGATGAGCTCATTTCCTGTGAATCTGTTTTGGTACATCATCAGAGTAAAGTGTGCTTCTCTGTGGATCGACACCGTTCTCATTAGTGAACAGGAACAGAAAGCAGATTAGGCTGTGTAATAGACGTATTATTTGTATTATTTATCTGTTATGAACCATTTTTATATAAAGCACTTATGAACTAAATTAAATGTTATAGGTCTAAATGCACTTACCTCGCTTGTAATAGCTTCTGATGAATGGCTAGTATCAGCGTCAGATACGATTCTCGTGAATGACTTTAATTTATTTATATACAACTTATGCACGTTTCTCTTTTAGATTGCTTTTCTGAAGCAACTTACAGAAGAGGAACAAAAACAGTTCATCAGGAGCCAGCTGTATTACGTGATGAACGTACTATATATAAATTCATCACATTCATTAATAACGATATTATGAGTGCCTTTCCTATTTCGAGAAAGTTCGAAATCTTTTGTAACGGTCTTTACTGTCACTTTTGAACAATTCAATGCGCCCTTGATTAATAAAAGTATTCATTTTTTGGATCTGTAGTGTGTAAATGTGCCTGACCTTAATAAAAGCAATTCTCAACTGGTTTTAATCAGTAGTTCATGTAGTTAAAGAAATGATTTTAGTAAAAGAACGGTGCTTTAAAGACACAAACACACACTCCTGGTGTCTTTGAGGAAGATGCACAGACGGTTCATCTGTTTTATTGTAATATTGGAGTTTTAATGAGGGCCCGGCTCTGACCTGTTCACATTAATGCTGTTCATTACAGAGATCAGAGATATGTAGTCCTCTTTCTCTCGTGTTCTTCTTCAGTCTTCAGGGCTGTAAGCAAAGTCATGCTGTGAACGAGCTCTGCAAGCACGGGCTTTTCATTGGTTTGCATTAATTATTGAGATGTTTGTTGATTTATTTTTTATAGCTGCGAGTGCTGACTTTTGATGTGATCTGGAGCGCCGGTTCAGTGAGGTGGGAAACATTTGTCTGCAATCATTTCTGGATCTGAAAGCAGAAACAAACTTTTAATGAACTGTTTCGGTGCTTAAAATCAGAAGATGAGTCAACAAAATAAAAAACAGCTCCAGAAGGTTTTGGTTCATTCCGGTGCTTTAAAGTTTAGTGAATGTTCCCATACCTTTACACTCTTGGACTTAAAGGGATGCTTTTATTCTTCAACTCTTTGTTTTTGCATGCACAAAAAGACTAGTCATATTTATTTATATATATATATTTATACTGGAATACAGATTGTTTTAAAACAGCTTACAGTAAAATAAACGTGTATCAATCAAGTATTAAACTAATTCTATTCAAGCTGTAAAGCGGCTCTTAAATTCATTCAGCTCAATTCAGTGCAGTGTTATTTTAGTTTAACTGAGATTTTAAGCTTCATATTAAAACGTTTTATTATTTCAGTTCAATAACTGTGTGAAGTTCATCAGTTATGAAATGAATTCAGCATATCTACAGAGTTTAGCTATTTATTTCGTGTACATTAAAATCCGAATATCATCACAGAATCACTAAAGAAGTTTTTACAGGATGCTGGTAATATTAGTGAACGATTGGATTTGCCGTATCTGACCAGGTTAGAAACATGAAACCTTAGGAAAGAGCATAGTTTTGATAGGAGAAAAAAATACCAAAAGACACAGTTTCACGACCAATTTGCATATTTTATGAGTTGCTTAATTTATGCTAATTGGTACAAATACGTATGACTTCACGCGTATGATTTGTCTAAACCCCAATTTAGCAAGAATCGCATGTGAGATAATACGAATTAGGTTGAATTGCTGCCAAAAGCACTTTTATTTTCAAGTTTAGTCTTTTATTTGACTGTTCACTATAGAAGCTTATTTCCAACAAAGAATGATATTCATGACTTTTTTCTCCTCACAACTTTTTTTTTTCTCAGAGTCATCTTTATTCTTCACAATTATATATATATATATATAGTTTCCACCAAAATTGCTATTTCCTGTTATCTCTCAATTCTAATTCTGATTTTGTCTCGCAATTCTGATTTCATATTTCACAATTCCGAATATTTGTTCTGAGTAAATTGTATCTCGCGTTTCTGTCGTTTTGTTTCTGCCAATAAAAATGTTAATTTTAGATAAAAATGTATAAAAAAAATAGCTAGATAAAATTATCTCGCAATTCTGAATTTATATATCACAATTCTGATATTTAATTCCAATTTAATATTTCACAATTCTGAATTTATTGTTTCTTTTTTTTTTTTTTTTTTTTTTTTTTTTTTTTCATTTTATGTTAGTATCTGTTCTTTTTCTCAGATGTGTGAGTAAAAAAAACTGTAAAAACATGCTACGGTAAAAAACTGTTAAATGGTTAAAAATAAATTCCTGTAAGGTTTACCATAAAAGTTGCACTCCCAGAATTCCCTGCATTGCATTTCAAATTTAGTTTGAATTTGATGTGTTTTCTTTAAAAAAATAAGTTTTTCTTCTCAGTGATGTTTATTAGGGTTGTGTGTTACATGTGATGTTGTTAAACGAATGTTTATTATATAGTTCCGTTTATGATGGTGTTTAGTGTTTGTATGAATGACTCTGAGCTCCTTCTATATTATGTTCATATTTAAAATCTGCTTGTGATTGGTTTTGGTTCATCGTGTGACTTTCTCATCATCACCTGCATTCAGTGTTTATCAGTGTATTTCACTACAAAACAGATTTCAGTACTTTAATAGGTTGGTATATTAACATTAAAACTGTATTTAACTGTAAATTTACCTTTAAACTGTAAAACCTACAACAATTTTTGTTGTTGTTTGTTTACTTTTTAAAGTGTACTTGTTGAATGTTGAAAACAAGAGAGGCTCTGATGAAATGATATGAATGTTTTGGGGGGGTTTTCATGTCATTATGTCTGTTATTGTGCTGTCAGTTTCTACTGATGCCTGTAAATCTCAAATAAACCCAGACATGGTTTCGGCTCTATCTGGGTGGTTCTTGGCCTGAATAAAACTCCAGCATCCAGACTCTCAGAGGACAACAGGCTGAAGTGATGAATGATGCATGTGAACATCATGCGATCAGAGCAGCTTCAGCCGTCCTGACAGTCAGACCATTGGCTGAAGGTCAAGGAAAAGGTGTGAGAAGAAAATAGGGCAGTGAAAAACCTGGCCGTTATCTTTCCATCTCAGTCGCTCCATCTCTGTTTCCCTCTATCTCTCTCATCTCCCTTCCTCGTTCCCTGTGTAACAGTATTCTCTGCCTTCGGCTGCGTTTGGCTCTCAGTAATTGAGCTGATGATTATGATGATGATATCTGATGCGTATCTCCTCCTCAGGACGCTAAATCCATCCCGTCAGTTCATTTAGGATTCACTCAGCTCTTTGTTTTCGCAGCTGTCAAGGAGAGAAGCGCGACTGACTTTGGTTTGCAGGTATGGAAATACAATGCTCCGGGCATGAATTCATGACTGCCGAGGTAACACGGTTATGGTTTATCATGGTTATAGAAATATAATGTTATTCAAACAGTTATTTGTAATATTCTAAGAATGTAAAAAAAAAAAAGAAATTCTGAGAACATATAGTTTTAATATAAAATAAATAAATCATTTTTCAAGTAGTTTTGCAAATATAATGTTGTTTACAGATTACAAAAACATTTATGACACATTCTACTAACCTCCCCTAAAACATAATATTATCTGAATGTTTATTCTTTAATACTCTATAATGAGACAATTATTGTTTGAACATTTTTATTTAAAGCTGAGAATATACAAATATGTATATATGTGGGGGTTTTTTTCTTTTTTTTGAGCATATACTGTTATTTAATGGTTAAAAAAAAAATTCTGACTTTGCCGAAAATATGTTATTTGGACATTTATTTATTTATGTTTTTATTCAAAAAACTTTATTCTACTTTTTATTATTATAATATTATTGAAAGGTTAAATTATTTAACTTTTTTTTCACCCAAATATTTTTATTTTCTATTTTTTATGTTTATTTTTACACAAAATATATTATTTATACATTATTTAAATGGTTATTTTTAATATTCTAAGAACTATATATTCTAAGAAAAATGTTCTTTGAACATTTATTTTTTAAGTTCTAAGAATATTTTAAAAATTTGCAATTATTTGCATAACACATTTATGACAACATTCTACTAACTTATCATAAAATATATTCTAAAATTGTTTTTATGATTGTTAAGGTTACAGAAATGTTTGTTACAACATTCCATTAACCTTATTTTCACTCATAATATAATTTTATTTAAACGGTTATTTATAATATTTTTCCTTTATATATTAAACTAGTTGTGTAATTATGTTTAAAGATTGCAAAAACTGTTATGACAACAATCTCGAGTTTTCTTCTTGTGATTAGAACGTTATTTAAAGGTTGCAGAAACATTTCTTAGAATATCAAGGACAAATAAAATCATGAGGACATTTTGAGAATATTCCAAGAACGTTTTCTCAACATTTTGAGAACATGTCAAAATAATTAATGCTACAAGAATATTCCATAAACATGACTTTAAAGAACATTTGATCCTAACATTTTGATAACTTTCAAAAAACATCAGCTAAAGTTGTGAGAACATTCCCTGAGAGCTGGGCATTTATTTTAATTCTGTTAACTCTACACAACATCATAATGAATTATGTTTTCATGCACGTTTGTTTAATAGCTGTTACATTTTGAGCCTTGAGTCTGTTCAGACATTCATCACCGCTTTTGTGTTTGTTTATGCTGTGTTTTGATTAATGTGATGATGCTTTCACCAATTAGAGTTGCACTTTCAGCTCCGTTTCACACATTTTACCATGTTTACATGCAGATTTTACTCCTCGAGTGAACTAGAAACGTGTTCACGTGTTCAGTCTGGATCTGTTCATTAGTCAGCAGTACATTCATATGCTGTTATTGTCAGCACTGTGTCTGCATAAATAATTCACAACAATAGAGTTCGTATGCAGCCTCCTTATTCAACTCAACAATATCTCTGAATCATAACAGACACAATAACTTCACAATGGAGTCAGTATGCATCGACTAAAGCAGCCCATCTGTTCCTTGGGTAATTAAATCCATTTTGTCATTTATTTATGATTTACCAAGCCTCTTATATTGACGCCGTTGAATAGAAAAGCTCATGGGGACCTAAATACCGCACAAGGTCAAAATGTACTGGTATTCCTATCCTTGTGGGTACAATTGGTCTCCATAACGTAATAAGTACCAGGTGCACACACACACAAACTGAGCAAACTTGTAAAATAAAGTTCTTCCTGACAAGATAGCCACACTAAAGTGCACTACTGCTTTTGTTGCATGCTGCTTCAATATATTTGGTAAAGTGCTGTGCATGCTGCATGTTGTGCATCTCTTGAAATCTGTCTTTATGCATGAAAAGTCGAGTAGGTCAAAGAATAAACCAAGATCAGCAGCTTCTAACATCAACATGTGATCAGACTCTTTTATATAAGACCAGATTAAAGGCCCGTTCATACCGGGATGAATATCACACGCCGCCGTTTAACGCCTCGTGACTAAACAAACACATTTTTTAAAGTAATAACAGTATTTATAATAATAATCTTGTATGGTTTACTGAACTGCAAAGTTGAATGTGAAATTCTGAGGTAGAAAAACGGACATTGTATATTCTGAGTTATTCTCAACTTAATAAAACACTAGTAAAAGCACTAGTATCTGGTCGGAACACATCCCGGCTCTTCATATCAGCCTGAGCAGGTGTTGCCATAGAGATGATCAGAGGAACATCCAACACCTTCATCCTTCCTTCACCTCAGCTCAGATACAGTCTTCAAACATGTGCTGCTTACACCAGCAAAAGCCCTGAGACACGTTCACTGACTTTTACTACTAAGAGTAAAGAGAGAAAAGTCTTAATGAGTGAATCTCACGAAGCATCTTAATACAAACTCAGAGCTAAGAAATGATTTTCACTGGAGAAAACCTCTTGATGATGTGATGACATTATTGTAATGCAGTATTTTTTTGTATTGTGCTCCAGTAAAAACACAATAATGCAATCAGGGTGATAGGATCACTTAAATTCAGATCAGTCATATTATTTTGATTGACATTTCCATGGAAAGTTATCAGTGTTTGTCGTACTGCACTCCAGTAAAAATACGATAATGCAATGATTACAAAGCTAGAAAAAAAGATATTGCCATGATGTATAAATGATAATAAAGCATAATCAAAGCATTGATATTTACGTATGCATTTATAAATTAATCAATTTTTTATTTATTGCATTTTATCACATAGTTTGGATTTTAAAAAATTAAGGATTTTTCCATGCAAAATTCTCATTACAGTACTTTGATTTTCATTTTTTTTTTTTTTTTGCACTGCAATGCAGAAAAAATACAATAATGCAATTAGTTATGAAGAAAAAAACAACATATTATCATAATGTATACATAATAATAAAACATAATAAACACATACATTAATACTGCATTATTGTAATGCAGTATTTTTTGTATTGCGTTCTAATAAACACACGATAATGCAATCATGCGTTCAGTCAATTAAATCAATTAAATCCAAAACAAAAGATGTTATAATTTTGATGACAATTTAAGGATGCTTCTGTGCAAAATTCTCTTTACTGTAATGCAGTGTTTATTGTACAGTTTTCTAGTAAAAATAATGATTATAAATTATTATGAAGCTAGAAAATAATATTCATTACATTTTAACATTATTTTGATCAAAATTAAGTACATTTCCATGCAAAATTATGTGCGCTATTTTTGTTCTGTATTCCAGTAAAAATACAATATGCAATCAGATGAAGAAAAAGAAAACAAGAATGAAGAAAAAACACATGCATAAATAAAACAATATAACAAATAATAATTAAAAAAACATATATGTATTAATTTACTTGATGACAATTATGGACATTTCCATGCAAAACATTACTGTTATTCTGTATTTTTGTAATACAGTAAAAAACATAATCGAGTGATTAATTAAAAGCCATGAAACTAAATATTATCATGATGTACAAACACATTATGTATTGTCAAATAATTTTGCATTAAACAAAAAACATTAATTCATTTAAACACGTCTTCAAATTTTCTAAACGCGTTTAGACGTCTGTAATAGAGAAGAGAGCTGTCAGAGCGGTGTGATGCTCACAGCTGCATACGACCGGTATGTTTATGAACACGCGCCTCATTAACACCTCAACAGAAATACATCTTCTCAGCCTGTTAAACATCTGCTGCACACACACACACACACCTCACACTCGCATTCAATGCATCTGAGATGAATGACAGAAAATATGTCTAGTTTTCACTTTCAGATGCACATGACTAACATTTCTCCATCGATTCATAACATGCGGTTGAAGGCCGCTCTTTTAGACCTGCAAAGCAAACGGTGCAGGAAACAATATTCACCCTCCCCGTCTTTGTTTCCTTTTAATTGACTTTTTAACGAGGTAACGAAGCGGCAGGGCAGATAGTGAATGAATGGAAGCATCCTCCACTTTATCACTGTGTCTGAGAGACCGAGCAGAGACATTCATTAACTCACTTATTGTGTTTCTGTACATCCGGAGAGAAAACAATGCAGCTGAAGCATCGCACGAGTGCCTCGTCTAACACCGATCCCGCATCCTGATGCTCTCTGCGTGTGAAGAGCCTGAAGAAGTGAGACAAGATTGCCATTGATTTAGTGTGGCATGCCTTTTTTTATTTTGAGTTTTGTCTTCCTTCATCAGCTGCATCAGACACAGTGAACAAACACTAGAAGATAGTTAGGGTCAAGAAACAGGGACAAACAGTTTACACTCAAAGCATCTGATAAAAACAAGATGAATGGATTGATGGTGATGCTTTACAACAAGGTGTCATTTGTCAACATTAGTTAATATGTTAACTAACATGATCAAACAGTGAAGAATACATTTATTACAGTGTTTATTCATCTGAAAATAGCTCATGTTAGTTCACAGCGCATTGACTAATGTTAACAAACATAACGTCTAGGTTACGAACGTAACCCACGTTCCCTGAAGGAGGGAACGGAGACGTTACATATGGGATCTCGCTTGAGAGACCAATCGTCTTCGAATCCTTTGGAAAAGGCCAATGAATATTGGCGTGCAATAATTACAGCCAGGTGCACCTTATCACAGCGTGAGTATAAGAGGGCACGGCTGGATTGCACATGCAGGCTTTCGCTGAGGAGCCGCGTCGGTGTCAGCGCAACTCAGGGTCGTGACAAAAAGATGTAACGTTTCCGTTCCCTCCTTCAGGGAACGTGGGTTACGTTCGTAACCTAGACGTTACCCTCTCAGTCGAATCACTTCGACGTTACATATGGGAACAGACCCATGGAAGAGGCCACAACCCTGAGCTGCGTTACACGGAGACACCGGTGCCGGCAGGCTGTATTGCAGTGTGTAAGGAAGTTCAGTGGATCACAGTCGGACTGACTTCGCTCAGAGTCCGACTGCGAGGCAGGAGCCCCGCCTTAGCATCGGGGGAACCGTTGAGATGCACAGCAGCAAGCCAACACCAGCCGGACTTCCCGCTACCTGCTTGTCTGGTTTAAGACACGGCCTCTTCGCGGAGGTCGTAGAACCTGACGAAGGTGTTTGGTATCACCCAGCCCGCAGCTCTACAGATCTCTGCTAATGAGGCACCGTGCACCAACGCAGAGGTGGAGGCTACACTCCTTGTGGAGTGAGCCCTCAGACCTAAGAGGCACGGCTCTCCCTGGTATAATTAGGACAGGGAGATGGCTTCCACCACCCAATGGGCCAGCCTTTGTTTGGAGACAGCATCCCCTTTCTGCTGACCTCCAAAGCAGACAAAGAGCTGCTGAGAGCGTCTGAAGCTCAGAGTGCGGTCAATATAGAGGCGCCTGTAGAGTTCCTGTATAACTCCCTGGTCAGATCCACCCTCGTGCAGTGCCTTGGCTTGGAACACTTTGAGTATAGCCAAAACATGCAAGGCGGTAGCAGCCTGCCTGGCAGCGTGTTAAGCCCGGTCCGCGAGAGCGGATGAGGTCTTATGCGCCTCGGACAGGGGCCGCGGCAGTCCATGCCAGGCGGTGCCGCTGTGTGAACTCAACACAGCGCGCTCGGCCTGGGGGATGGCCACGTTAGGTGACTGGCTGCACCTCCGTCGAGGGTGGAGAGGGGAGAGGAGCTGGTGGCCAGGTGTGACGAGTACGGGGCTCGCCATGACCTAGTCATCTCTTAATGCTCCTCCGGGAAGAAAGGAACTGAGGAGGACCGCGACGGGCCGCAGTCCGAGAACTCAAGAACCAATCATGCAGCCGAGACGTATAGGTCGAAGGCGCACGCGGCACCTCCAACCCGATCGCCTCGGCGGCTCGGAGGAGCATAGCCCAGAGCTCAGCGTCCGCCTGGGATGGAGCAGCGACCACGGACGGCCCCTATCCCGCACCGGAGAGTGCTTCGCCGCCCGACTCGCCCTCTGATGCAGCGGAAGACATCTTGGGATGTTCCAAAGGAGACGCTCAGCCCGGTGGCATTCGGGGTGGCGCACTGCTCTGGAAGCACCACCACAGGACTACAGGGTGCGGCAGAAATTCACGGGGCTTTTACACCCACAGGAACATTCTGCACAGTCACCGTGGTTTTTTTTTTTTTTTTTAAAAGTCAAGTCAAGTCAAGTCACTTTTATTTATATAGCGCTTTTAACAATACAGATTGTAGCAAAGCACT
>JAUMHR010000063.1:21958886-21969023 GCA_032361145.1 Enteromius fasciolatus
TCTGAGCTGGATCTGATGTGATGTGACAGCAGTAATGTCTCAGACTCATATGTGACTGTCTGTGTGTTTTATTGTAGGACTCTCAGTATTGAGACGTCAGTCCAGTTTCTTCAGGATCAGCTGATGGTGAATAAGAGACGTCACAGACACACAATCAACAGAGACTGAAGACACAAACACACACATCACAGAAAGATCAAACACAGGGTTACATAGACAGAGTTAGCATAGGCAGTTTCACTGAAATAATTTCTTTTTTATTTTAAACTGAAACCAATGTAGACCAAAGAAGTGCTGTTTCCGGGTGAAAACCTCAACATCGCTTCACTTGAGAATACTATCTCAGCAGACATTCATGAGCACTATTCATATTAAACATTTAAGCTAAACTTTTTGAAACTTTATGCTTACATTAGCCTAGTTTCCATCCAGTTTTTACGCTGTTTTCTTATCGACAAAGAGAATTTTCTTTAAAAAGTATTTGCGAAATTTGTCACTGAAAAAAAAAGCCCCATTTTTGTAAATAAACAAATAAACAAAATGAACGAACGGAAAAAAAACTCCACAATTAGCAGCATATGCAGAATTTCAATACATTTTTGTTATTAGTATTGAATAATGACTTATTCTTGAACGAGTGTAGTAAGCCGTCTCCACTTTTATAAGGAGACAAAATCCAGTGATCCTGCCGGTGCCACACACATTAAACTACTAACTCAACAACTATAATATCCTGAGTAAAAGTAGGCCTTATACATTTTAACTTTAAAAATATTAAAAAGAAACATCAAATTAAGATATTTATATTTGAGAAGTAACAAATTTTCTTACCATATATAACATTTTCTTAACAAAAGGTGTTTCCAAACAATTTTTTTCGACATTTGAAGTATCGCTATAGAATTTTAGGCACTAAAGTTAAACAGAAAAAATACCGTGTTGACATTTTCAAAATTTTAGCAATAATAAGCATATCCTTCAGCTATATCGGTAAAAAATTTGAAGCGCTAAATATTTTTTCGCTAGAGCTCCTTGGATGGAAACCTGGCTATTGTGTGTATTGTGTTTATATTATCATGTTTTTTAACACATAATCATACAATGTATTTGATCATTTTTTATAATTTATCATTATAAAAATTATTATTATTTTTTTTTATTCATTTTTATTTTTTACAAGTCAAGACTTGCTGTTAACAGGGTTTGGGTATTAACAGTTCTGCCAATTAGTTTTTCTGTTACTGGATAAATTCTTTTTTCTGAAGGGATCTGGCATCTGGGGCTGGATTTATTTATTATTTATTATGTTGTATGGAGACCCAATCTAAAAATATGCTAATACACCACTGAAAACCGTGGAAAATCTATGTAAGATTTTCTGTAATGGAATTATAATCTGAGCTGTCTAGATTATCATAACTGTGTATTTTGAAATCTAACATTTGAGTGTGAAACCTTTGTATGCATCTGTTTATTTATTAAAATGTATGCCATCTCGAGAAGATTGTAAACTGGAGAAACTGAGGTAAGATTATATATGACACACTGTAAAATATTAGTGAAGTGAAAAACAAATCACCCAAAAAAGTCTGAAAACACAATGACAAGTCAGACAAAATGTAACAATTAGGTATTTTTTTGTGAATGGACTACTTAGCCAATTAAAAAATTTATACAAAATAAACAATTTTACATGCATACACATATTACAGTTAGAGTTATTATTATTACATTTAACATTTATGTCCCCCTCACTTCTAAAATGGTTGCTGCTCCCCTGCCCTGTAGCATAACTGAATTTAAAACTTTAGCTACATGTCATTTTGTCTTTACTTGGGGATCAAAAAGTTTGTGGCTCCACATAAATGTTATTTGGTGGGAAGGGGACCAAAATGATTCTTTCAACATTGAAGGTTGCAGACCCTGGTCTAGTAGGTTATTCTGAGATAGAAATGAGAATACCTGATTAAAAAAAATCTTTCAAGTGTTTTCACTATGAATGGAAGAAGACAGGTCTGTAGATGTCTGTAAGAGAAGTGTTTAATGTGGGATTTTGAGCAGGGGGTTACCCAAGCCTGCTTGAATGCAGTGGAAAAAGTGTCTGTGAGGAGAGATGTGTTGATGATGTGTGTAAGTGCTGGTAAGAGTGTAGAGGAGATTGCCTCAGTGCGGTGACAGAAGTAGAAGGGAAAGAAGAAAGGGAAAGGAAAGGACGTGACCCATACTTGGAATTTGTGCTGCAGTGCACGAGGAGCAGTTTGGGGTTCGGCCTTGCTCAAGGGTCTCACCTTGAGTAGTATTGAGGGTGGAGAGAGTGTTGATTATTCACTTCCCCCACCTACAATCCCTGCTGGACTTGAAAATTGAACCTGCGAACTTTGGGTTACAAGCCCGAATCTCTATCCATTAGGTCATGAAAAGAGTATCACAAGTAGATGGTAAGTGGTTGGTATGAGTTTCTGTATGTGGGGGGCACTCAGCATAAACATTTTAAATAATACAAGCAGTAAGTGAATTAAACTTCCCATCTACCAAATATTTACTTCTAATGGACAAAAAAATTGTATTAAGCAAAACACCATTGCCTCATTTATTATTTCTTTTTCATGAATGAGGCTTTAAATGATTCATGATCATGTTTTCAAATGATGCATCACACACTGATTTGTATTTTCTCTTTACTAATGTGTTCTCAGCTAAACTGATCTGATCTGAGAGAGTGAAGAGTGTGTCATTGTTCTCTACAGGTTGAGTGATTGTGGCGTCACAGATGAAAGTTGTGCTGCTCTGGCTTCAGCTCTGAGATCAAACCCCTCTCACCTGAGAGAACTGAGTCTGACTGAGAATGAAATAGGAGATTTAGGTGTGAAGCGTCTCTGTGCTGTACTGAAGGATCCTCACTGTAAACTGACAGTACTGGAGTAAGATCATCTCTCTCATGTCTTTTTTTTAAGATGTGTCCTTTAATGTAAATTCTGACTAGACACAAAATCTCAACAAAACTAGTTTGATTAATACTCCTTCACCTGCCTATCTCTGTGAAAGAGTTTATTTTTTTGAAATCTCATAAGTTCATTGTGATCTTACAGATGTCATACAGATTTAACCTTAATGTTTAGACACTAATGTGTAGTTTAGTGATTTCTGTTCAGCTTTTAAGCTACCAAACATGACATGATGATGTGTTAGATCACTGGAGTTAAAGCAGAGCTGTCCTAACTCGGTCCAGATGGCAGAGTTTAGCTCCAACCCTGATGCCGTCCAAAAAATCGGACATAGTGACAAAATCAGAATTGGTCATCAGGACCTGCAGTGAAAATGCAGGCTTAGAAACTTCCATGCAGGTGTGTTGAGGCAAGTTGGAGCTAAACTCTGCCGAACATCAGCCCTCCAAGACCAGGTTTAGACAGCCCTGAGCTAAAGGGTTACTCTACCCCCAAATGAAAATGTTGTCATTAATTACTTACCCCCATGTCGTTCCAAACCTGTAAAAGCACAATTTAAGATTTTTTGGCCAATGTCAGCAATTACCATTGTCAATTTGCAGAAAAGTTGGAAAGATGTCTGGATACTCCATCTTCCATCAGTGCTTCAACCGTAATATTATGAAGCTATGAGAATATTTTTTGTACAGAAAGAAAACAAAAGTAATGAGTTTATTTAGCATCGTAATGTTACCGTAGCGCCATTTTGGACCGCATCCGGTTTACGCTATTAATGTACACAGTTCTGTGTTAGACGCAATGTAAAGATACGTCTTGTACATGTATTTATGCATTGATTTATACAGTGTATCTTTCTATTGCATCTAACACAGAACTGCGTACATAAATTGCATACACCAATGATGTCCAAGATGGTGCTACAGTGCCTAATCGTTGAATGAACTTGTTATTTTAGTTTTTTTTCTGTACAAAAAGTGTTCTCCTAGCTTTATAATATTACAACAACTAATGGCAGATATGACAATGCCTTTCATACTTTCCTGCAGCTCAACAGTGGACACAGGTTTTTACAGGTTTGGAACAAGATGGGGGTAAGTTATTAATGACAAGATT
The DNA here is from genome assembly GCA_032361145.1 of Enteromius fasciolatus. Lineage (NCBI taxonomy): Eukaryota > Metazoa > Chordata > Actinopteri > Cypriniformes > Cyprinidae > Enteromius > Enteromius fasciolatus. The sequence goes on from JAUMHR010000063.1 coordinate 21,962,945, forward strand.
TTCATTTTGGTAACCCTCAGTAACCCTTTAATAAATGAGCTGTAATAGGGCACATGTGCCTCTTGTGTATTAAATGTCCTTCTTTAGGGGTTTATTAGAGGAGCATGTAACTGTTTCTCCAGACAGATCCGTCCTTATATTACTGTGAAACAATATCTCACATTCAGCTTCTGTTCAGTCCTGAAGAACATGACAGTTTTAAAGCTATTGAGCATCAACATGCATAAATCTCATTCTATCAGCAGCAGTTTGTGAGACCAGAGTCAATAACAAACTACAGACACATGAACTACAACTAACAATTTGTCATTGTTCTCTACAGGTTGAGAGATTGTGGCGTCACAGATGAAGGTTGTGTTGCTCTGTCTTCAGCTCTGAGATCAAACACCTCACACCTGAGAGAACTGAGACTGTCTGAGAATAAACTCGGAGAATCAGTGAAGTTACTCACTGATCTGAGAGATGATCCACGTTATAACCTGGAGACAGTATACTATTGTGAATATATCATTATTTAAATCTTTTAAAAGTTCAGTAAAAGGCCTCGTGTGTAAAATTGGAGAATATAAGATAATAATTCAGCACTCTATTCTTTGCACCTTAAACTAGGGCTGGGTATCGAATCAGATGTCCTGAATCAATTTTGATTAGATTATTGATTTGATTCTGTTTTTTTTTTTTTTTTTGTTTTTTCAAATATTCTATATTATTATTTATTTTTTCATTATGTTCAGTGAATATAGTTTTTAATATAAAAATAATTCTATGTAAGGTTAAAACTATAAACGGTTCCTTTTCAGGAACGAGACACTGCGTCGAAACGCTATGGGAATGCCTTCAGCGTGACCACGCTCTGAATCTGCTGTGTAATCAGTGACGTCACCGACCAGGAAGCTCAAAAGGCACGTGCAAACACACCACTCCAGCCTTCATTCATTCAGCATGCTCTCTGTGTGTCGGTCGCAGCTTTCTTTTGTCACTTAAAATTAAAAGAACTGAGAGCATTTCAACAACATGAGTGCAAAAAGTAAGTCATTTAGTATGCGATGTGGCTACTTTGCGTTCGAGGAGGGCTCTCTTTGCGGAGGGAGTCTTCTTGAGCGTGCCTCGCGGTGCTGGCCCCGCTGTCGCCGGGGCGGAGCAGCGCTTGCATTCGTGGGGCTTGCAGATAGATCTGATGGAAGGGATTGAGGCGGGTGATCCCCTATCTCTTTCCCATCCGTTTTGATCTAGCGGCATCTCTCTGGGTATGAAGCACCGCTGATAATGGTTACTTCTCCCCGGAGAGAGCAGTCTACACACCGGTGTAGATAGCCAGCCGCTTCCTCAGTCCCCCAGTTGGAGGTGACGAGTGTATTCCCGTGCTGCCGCACCCTCGCCCAGAGTTGTGGAGCCTGTGGGTTTGGCCTCTGAGGGGGCACAACTCATAGCCTCTGGTCTGTCAGCTGAGGTTGTACAGACCATCCTTCAATCCAGAGCTCCCTCTACGAGGAAACTTTATGTTTTGAGGTGGAAGTTTTTCACCTCATGGTATGCTAGCCATCAGCAGGACACAGTTAACTGCCCAATTGGCACAGTTTTGGACTTTCAGCAAGCTAGATTGTCTACGGGTCTATCTCATTCCACCCTGAAGGTGTATGTAGTGGCTATTTCAACCTTCCACTCCCCTCTGGATGGCCATTCAGTGGGTAGGAACCCTTCGGTAGGTTTTCTGCCCTCCTCCCTTTCGGGAGACAGACCAGGAAAGACTGCACTGTGAGCACTGGACACTTACATTCGCAGGACTGCTCAGTAGAGAAGGTTGGACGAGTTGTTGGTTGCTTCGGCCCTCCTTTGCTTCCAGCTACCTGCTTCCAGACAGACTCTGAGCAGGTGGATCGTGGATGCTATTTCTACATCTTATGTGTCTACTGATCTTCACTCACCAATGGGAGTCAGAGCTCATTTGACCAGAGGTGTGGCGGCTTCAAAAGCCTTTTTAGCAGGTGTCTCGGCTCTGGACATCTGCAAAGCAGTGGGTTGGTCTTCCCCGCTGACCTTTGTCAGGTCCTATGGGCTGGACCTTCCAGCTACCCCAGGCTCAGTTGTAGTCTGGGACTTGTGGGTCTGGGGAGGTTGGTATTGCATTCCCATAGCGTTTCAACGCAGTGTTGAGTTCCTGAAAAGGAACGTCTCAGGGTTATGAAGATAAGCCCAGTTCCTTGAAGGAACGAGACACTGCGCCTCTTGGCTACACCCACGTCATCCCTACCAGCGCTGGCTTCATTCATGGGGCTAGAGTGGTGTGTTTGCACATGCCTTTTGAGCTTCCTGGTCAGTGACGTCACTCGCGTCTTGTTTGGACTGATTACACAGCAGATTCAGAGCGTGATCACGCTGAAGGCGTTCCCATAGTGTTTCGATGCAGTGTCTTGTTCCTTCAAGGAACTGGGGTTATCTTCATAACCCTGAGATGTTCACTGGCAGTCCAGTTCATTGTAAAAAAAATAAAATAAATACTTTGCTTGTACTATAATAAACACAAGAATTATCTGCATGCAGCCACTTTCAATACCTTAAGTATACTTTTAATTAGCGGAAAGTTCACTCAAAAATCAAAATTCTGTAATCGTTCTCTCACCCTAAAGTTGTTTCAGGTTTGGAATGGTCATTTTTGGTTGAATTATACCTGCAGTTAAGGTTTTAAATATGACTAATAGTTTTTCCTCAATGTGGTATTAGTAGTTACTAAAATTTGTTTGTTTTTTTTACTTCATAAGTAATCTCAATATTTCTTGTTCCAATTACTTTGTCATAGCTCTAAACAATTTCTCTTTTCCTTCTTACCCTACATCAGAGCAGAGCCCTGTACTGCAGGATAAAGCTGAATCAGCGCTGGAGTGTTTTTAATGGTTTTGGGTGGAGCAGGAGGTATGACTGTGCTGCTGGATCTTCTGAGAAATATCACGATCCAGACTTTGATGTTTCTCTTCTGTTTGGCCAGTGTTACATCATGCAGAGGGGTCTTCAGTGTTTTACATTCCTCGTTCCACTGAGCACTTCATTGTCCTCCGAGTCTCTAAAGAGGTGCTGGACATTCTCCCCCTGAAGACCCCAGGACACCTGGGGCTCAAAATGTTTGTTAAGCCTAAGCTACGTTGCAAATAGTTGGAAAAAGTAATTCCAGTAATGTATAGAACAATGTTTTAATTTGTAAAAATTATATTTACAGGATGTTTTGTAAGCTGCAATAATAAAATGAACAATTATGTCCCTATACACATGTGAAAATGCAAAACAAAAAATACAAAATGTACAGAAAGTACTATGTTGGGGAATAACAGTTAAAGACCCAGGACCAGATGGGTTGAATGAAGGAGTCAGAGATGAGATCAATTGAAGAAAGATTTACAGAAGAATAAAGTTTGCCGTTTCATCAGCAGAAGTCAACCGAGAGCTCAATTACATCAATACATCACTCAGCAAAATTCTGATTGGTTCCAAAAGTTAGATACACTTAGAAGTCCATGTATAAACGTAAACACATCTTGATATGATTATTTGGGCATCAGCACCTCAGAGCAAGCCCAAATATATGTCAGACACCTATGCTCCTTCATGCTGGCGACAGGACAGTCTCCTGTTTTCTTCTGCAGGCTCAGATGTTCACACACACACTTATCTGCTTCTCAAGGATACCTAGCTCTACCAAACATCCTATCAGTACAGCTGGTTACACACATACTGTGCAGTCTTCATCTTAGAGAGTGGAAATTCAGGCTGAAACAGGTTTCTTTAATTATCATTATGACACATGCATATTACAGTTTCTTCTTGATTCTTCATAACACACGTAAGAGGGAGCATCCTGACCTCTTGCTATGGCTCTGTGACCTTAGGGAGAAAAATAACTTACTGCATGTAATCTACATATTTACTCTTACACATTACACAGTTCTATATGGACTAACATAGATGGTATTACTTCTTAAATCAACTGTTAGGTTAGATACTGATTAATAACTTGATCAGTCATAAGATAATGAGAATATCAATATTAATATGAAGGATATGGCAGCACTCCATCCGCTCCCTCAATCCATATACGCTGTTATCATTTACACGAGCACAACCTGAGTATTTCACATGTACAGTGTGAATTGTGTACTTTGTATGAGAAGATTGAATGCAATGTTAAGCCAGTGTGAGTTGATACCTTGACTTTTTCTCCAGAAGGATCCGTCCTTATATCACTATGAAACAATATCTAATATACAGTTCTGTGTGTCTGTTCAGTCCTGAAGCTCATGACAGTTTCAAGCAGCTCTATTGAGCATCAAGACGCATAAATCCCACTCTATCAGCAGTTTGTGGCAATGCTTATCGTTATATCTCCTCTCCTGTTCAGAGACCAATCAATAACAACAACACAAACTTTACATTGTGTGTTTTTTCTTTACAGGTTGTGGGATTGTGGCCTCACAGATGAAGGTTGTGCTGCTCAAACCCCTCACACCTGACAGGACTGAGTCTGTCTGAGAATAAACTACAGTAGGAGCATCAGGAGTCAAGTTGCTCTCTAATCTGGGAGGATAACCCACTTTATGAATTGAAGATGTTACACTATTGTGAGTGTAACGTTCCCAGCCAGTTTTCAATATCCGCTGGAGGTCACTCATATCATGTCTACTCACACTGATCTTTGATTCACGTATCGGACTCCATCTCCCAGAATGCACCTCTCATCCACAGCTGTTCCTTGTTTTCTCCAATCTTCCATTCATTAGCACCTGTATAAATACCAGTCTGTTTTATCTACCTGTTGCAAAGTATTTTGATAGCCTGTCTTCCCATTCTGAGCGGTTGTTTTCTGTGTTAGACTCTGGACTGTTTTCCGGTTTTCTCTAAATTTGCTGCCTGCCTTGTGACTTTTCTGCCTGTGTACCTTGACTTCGATTTAAGCTTCATCCTAAGAGATCGGTTTGTCATTGTTTGACCCTGTTCTGCCGACCAGTCAGAGGGCCAGTATAAAACCCGGAGTTCAATATCAATGGCAGCAAAGGCAGATTGTGTAATTGACTCGTATAAATAAATGTAACTTATGGCACGGACGGATACGTCACTGGATGCTGTTCATAGAAGGCTTGCACTGCGCTATAAGTTTATTTTATTTCTACCTACTGTGTGCAGCTGTTACACAAATCTAACCAGCAGCAGAGATTTGCTGTGTTGCACCACTCCTTAAAACGTATAGATTCAACATCATATTTATGCAATCATTCTAAAGCCAAGCCATCCTGCCACAAAAAGGTAATGCATGGATATCATGGATCACAGCTCCTTTAATTCAGGTAAGTACATCAGGTTAGTATATGCACATATATCTCAAAGGTCTTAATGCTGTTGATAAAGAGATCCTTGGTGCTCGTTGCAGGTGAGTGGTATGTTTGGCAGGCTGGCAATCTCCTGATCGCTATTACAGCTCCTTCGGTGCTCGATGCAGGTGAGTGAGTGTTTCGGCAGGTCGGTATTCCTCCAAGGATGAATCACTGTGATCCTAAAGCAAGCAGAGGTCCGTGAACAGGTTAGTGTGTTACCTTGAGCTCAGCCGGCGTATACTGGCTAGTGAGGCTTTAATCCAGGGCAGGTGATTTGACTCGGGTGATTCTAATTAATAGTCTGGCGACTGAGAGCGAGTGAAGGTGTCTGAATTCGGGTCAGGTGGCTGTGACGGCATGACAGAAATCAAGCCGACTAAGCAGAGTTATCTTATATCTGATGATAATGCTATTGATGGCTGGAGATATTCAACTAAACCCTGGATCTCACCTGGCTGTGGCTGATGGATCTGCAAGTGCGACCAAAAGCAGGAGTGGCGAGTGGATGGTGTTCTGTGAGGGACATGACCGAGTAGGATGGTTTGGGCACCTCGATGACGATGTCAGTGCTGACTGTGGATGGCGGGATTGTGTCGCTCTTCATTGCAGATGTGCTGGGTGCTTGTCTAAGCTCAGTGCCGTCTGAATCTACTGGTCAGGAGAGAAGTGTTGGAGAAATTGGCACGCACTTGGTCTGTGATGGTGAGTCTCAAACGCTAGCT
>JAUMHR010000063.1:21974375-21994679 GCA_032361145.1 Enteromius fasciolatus
TAATCTAACCTCGAGGTCATAAACGCATGAATTAACACTTGGATGGAACAAGTTTTCTGGGGATAATTCCTTTGTGAGAAGTTTCTCTGCTTTCCATTGTTTTCGCTTGTCTCTCTCATCATCTCTTTGAGGCTGTTGTTTTGTTGTTGTTTTGTTTTTCTCATGTTTAGATTTAACTATGTTTCAATGTGACATTAGTTTTTACTTTGTCAGTAGTGGGTATTGTATTTATTTATTAGTTCATGTTTTGTTTAGTTAGTAAAACCTGAGCGAGGGAAGCAGCTGTCTGGAAAACTCACCTTTTTTTTTTAGTAGTCAGGTAAGAACTACTTGGCATCATTGAGCCATTTGGGGTCATGTAGATATTGTTCTGTAATTACCACAAATGAATGGTCAGCTCCCTCCCTCCCTTCCAAAGTTTGATGGCAAGTACAGTACCTCTCGATTACCAATATCATCATTTTGCTCTGGATACAGTTCTTTTGGAATAGTATGTGCAAATCTGGACATGTGGAGGCTCACCGAACTGCTGGGAAAGCACAGCCACTTCTACCACAAAAAGTACATGAAGATCTGGATGGAGCCATGCAAAATACTTTAAAATGCTTCTTGGTGCTGGTGTTCCAGGACAGGGACTTGGGCTTTCCTTGGAGCAGTGACATTAGAGGGACAATATGTAGGCTGAAATCTTTGATGAATCGATGATAGAAATGAACAAAGCCCAGAAATCTCTGAATCTCCTTCCCAGGCTGGGGGTAAGGTCCCTCCTTGATGGTGGTTACCTTCCCCTAGTCCGTTTTAATACCTTCCAGGCTGATGATGTACCCAAGGGACTGCACGGTAGGGAGATTTCTCCATATTCTTGCGTTCTGGGATGGACAGTGAATAGGCTCGACCCTTAGGGACTTTTGTTTCCAGGCAGCAAATCTATGGCACAGTCCCATGGCTGGTCAGTTGGTAGATGAGTGGCAGTGGTCGAGGTAGAGCAGGCAGGAAGTGATGGTAGCAGAACTCTCCAATCCTGCAGTGAGGCAGTGAGCACGTTTAGCACGGGAGAATCGAGTGGAGTCCAATTGTATAGGGTCTGGTTCTAGAGGGCTGGTGCCGTTTGTGACAGACTGGTGGGCAGCAGCAGTGAGGCAAGCTAACAATCATTGGTCTATGTGATTGGCCTTCTGCACGAAGCTCACCAGACCTACTAAGTTGTCATAGATTGCCATCTGAATGCGAATATAGGGAGTTAAGCCTTGACAATAGGTGCTGATGAGTGCTGCTTCATTCCACCTGCTGGTCAACAGCATTCAAAACCGCAAGCTATATTCATAGGCACAGAAGTTGCAGCAATTTGTCAAAAACTGAGATTGTTCCTATAGTAGAGCCAAAACTACTTTAGCCCACAATAACACTCATCCAGAAAGAAGAGAAATCAGAAACGCTATCATAGTGCGATCAGTGGGGAACTTCACTTGCTTAATTTCGATAAAGAGTTTTACTTGCAGGAGAAAGCCCCCACACTCAGCTGTGTCACCTGTGTACAAAGCCGGTATGGCCATGAGACATACAGAGGCAGACTGAGGGGTTGTGACTGGCATGAGTGAAGCCCGGAGAGTGTTGACCAGACTCTTGAGAACTTCCACATGGAAAGGAGGCAAAGATCCATGGAGGTGAATGTCTCTGGTCCAGTCTTCTGTCACAAATAAAGCCAGAAGCAACAGGTAAGTAATAAACAGGCCGGTTTATTAATAAACAGGAGATGATAGATCGAGAAGGGCAAGAGCAGGTGAGTACTGTACCCGGTTTCTGTGAGCTTGGCTAAATGTTGACAGTCTGTCTTTTTGCAGGTTCGTTGGTGAGAGCAAGTCCAGGAACATGAGGAAACAACGTGGGAAAATGACTGGAGAATCATCCAGAGATTACTTAGAAATCATGGAGGGGTCTACAATTTTTTTTAGCTGTCGCTAAGCAACATGGAATTTCAGCTCACTCCAAAGATTTTCAATTGGATTTAGGTTTAGGTCTCTTGATATGCTTCTTACTGAGCCAGTCCTTGGTTTTCCTGGGTGTGTGCTTTGGGTCATTGTCATGTTGGAAGACACAGCCACGACCCATCTTTAATGCTCTGACTGAGGGAAGGAGGTTTTTGCCCAATATTGTCACAATACATGGCCCTGTTCATCCTCTCCTTAATACAGTGCAATCGTCCTGTCCCCTGTGCAGAAAAACACCCCCAGAGCATGATGCTTCCAGCCCCATGCTTCACTGTACATCTCACAACACCTTACCACCTACCAGTGGATCCCGTTCTTTCACCAATCACCCTGAGAAGGAAGAGGCCATGCAAACAGATTCATATCATCTAACAGGAACTGAAAGAACCCGCTGTCTCAGAGAGGGTCGATGTCTCTACTGTAGGGAGAAGGCTCATTTCATTAGACACTGCCCCGTTCGTCCTTCTCGTGACTTGGTGAGTGTTGCTTATGTTGATCGCCCAGTGAATTTCATGCCTCTCATTAATGTAAAGATTATATATAACACTCACCTCTTCCAAGTTAAGGCCCTGGTGGATTCTGGGGCAGCAGGCAATTTTATCTCTTCCCGTTGTCTAGACAGTCTTAAAATACCTACCCGTAAGAATCCTGTATCCTATCAGATCACCACCATACAAGGCAAAATAAACCTGTCAACGAATGCACTCCACCACTCACCTTACAGATGTCTGCACATTGAATCCGTGAATTTCCTGGTGCTAAGTAACGGTGGATTTAATTCTGGGAAGGCCGTGGCTCGCACAACACAACCCCCATGATTCAGTGGAGCACAGGTAAGATCCTACAGTGGAGTGACAATTGTATGAGTGAGTGTTTGGCTCCAGGTCTCAAGTCAGTAAAACCCAAATTAAGTTGCTTCTCTACTACTATAGAAAGCCCAGAGACTGCCAGTGTTACGCTTATCCCTCCTGAGTTTCAGTAAGAGTGCTGCAACCCACCTACCTCCGCACCGACACTGGGATTGCGCCATACAGTAGATATGGTACCAAGAGCCAAGCTCCCCAAGGGACGCATCTATCCTCTATCCATCCCTGAAACAAAAGCCATGAAGGAGTATGTTGAGGAGGCGCTACGCCAAAACTTTATTAGACCATCCACTTCACCTGCAGCTTAAAGTTTCTACTTTGTGGGGGGAAAAAAACGGTGGTCTTCGGCCATGTATTGACTACCGTGATCTCAATGATCAAACAATCAATTCTGCTTTAATTCCAGCCTTACTGGAGGAACTACGTCAAGCCAAGGTGTTCAGTAAACTCAATCTTCGCAGTGCGTACAAACTTATCCGAATTCTCCACTGAGTCAAGTAGAAAACTGCTTTCATCACTCCTAATGGGCACTACAAATATCAGGTTATGCTGTATGGTCTTTCAAACTCACCTTCAATTTTCCACAATTTCATGAACAAAATATTTCAAGACATGTTACATCAATTTGTTATCATTTATGTCGATGACATTCTTGTATATTCACCTGACCAGCTCTCTCACGAATCCCATGTCGGTCAAGTCCTCCGGAGATTACGCGACCACCACCTCTTTTTCGCAAAGCAGAAAAATGTGGATTGCATAAAACGTGTATTGAGTTCCTGGGATATGTCATCTCAACTGCAGGGGTGTCTATGGAGAACAAGAAGGTTGAGGCTGTACAAAACTGGCCAACTCCCATCGCCACTAAAGAACTCCAAAGATTTCTAGGGTTCGCTAATTTTTAGGTTTAGGTTGACCTCAGGTTATAGTCAAGTTGCAGCCCCCTTAACTTCCCTTTTAAATGGTGGGAAAAAGACCCTACACTGGAACCCCCAAGCAGAAGATGCTTTTAACTCACTCAAGACAGCCTTTTGCACAGCCCCTTTGCTTAGTCTCCCAGATCCTAGCCGCCCATTCGTAGTCAAAGTAAATGCCGCCACATTAGGTGTAGGAGCCACCCTGTCACAGTATCATGGAGAACCCCCTAGATTACATCCTTGTGCCTATTTCTCCAGAAAACTCACCTCCTCAGAACAAAATTACAATGAAGGTAACAGAGAACTTTTGCTATAAAACTAGCCTTAGAAGAATGGAGACATTTGATAGAGGGAGCCCAACAACCCTTTGTAGTTATAACAGATGTGACGAGCGTCCCGATCTCTGATCAGCGTTGCCCTGGCTACCAATGAGGGAGCACCTGCAATCCTCATCAGCGGCTCATCAGCCCCAGCTGCAAGCCCTTAGCCCATGGCCAGATAAGCCATGTGAGGCGCCCACACAGGCAAGCTTCATTTGAACCCCGCACGCGGAACTAACGACTCTCTCTTTGTCTTCCCAGAAACCAGCTACTAGCTCGGAAAACCTGCATCCTAAAAGGGACAGAAAGTGCTCAAAAGCCATATCACTCCATGCCATCTCGCTGAAGGAAATATATATCACTCCACGCCATCTCCCACGCTGCCCATGGTCACATATTGGTATTGACTTCGCCACTGAGGGGTTTCACCACCATCCTTGTGGTGGTCAACCGATTCTCTAAATCCTGTAAATTGATCCCTCTACCGGTCTTACCCACTGCTCTTCAAACTGCCCAAACCCTGTTTAGTCACGCATTTCATCATTTTGGATTGCCAGAGGACATTGTATCAGATAGAGGACCTCAATTTACCTCTCAAGTATGGAGGGAGTTCTTTCGATTGCTGGGAGTGTCCATCAGTCTTTCTTCCGGCAATCATCCTCAAACCAACAGGCAGACTGAAAGAAAGAAGCAAGAATTAAGTCGTTACCTTCGAACCTACAGCCATGAACATTAAGAGAACTGGTCTCAATTTCTACCATGGGCAGAGCACGCCCAAAACTCCCTGCATCAGGAATCCACAGGGTTAACTCATTTTCAGTGTGTTTTAGGGTACCAACCTCCCTTGTTCCCATGGTCCGGAGAATCCTCCGAGGTCCCTGCTGTTGATTATTGGTTTCGAAGGAGCGAGGAGGTCTGGGAGTCATAAGGAGACATAAGGCATGGGCAGACACATGCAGATCCTATCAGCCAGGAGAAAAGGTGTGGTTATCTACACGAGACATTCGCCCTAGATACATTGGACCATTCCCCATAACTCCGCAAATCAATGATGTAACCTATGAGTTACAACTACCTCCCCAGTATCGCATTACACTCACCTTCCACGTCTACTTGTTGAAGCCCTATATTGACCCATTGTTTCCTCTCATCACAGAGAACACTGAACTCCCTCCTCCACTTGAAGTCGAGGCAGCCGAATCCATCTACAGAGTCAAGGAAATCCTCGACTCCCGACGACGGGGCGGCAGGTATATGATTTATTGAGAGATGAATGGACCAAAGGAGAGGTGCTGGATTGATCGAGATGACATACTCGATCCCTCACTGATGGAAGAGTTCCACCAGAATCATCCAGAAAGACCTGCTCCCGAGGGCGTGGTCATTCCTGTTGTCGTCTTAGAGCATCAGGAGTCACTCACTCCACTGCACTGAGCAATTACGATCCGGAGATTGTTAAAGCCCAAGAAGGGTATGAACTTTGATACTTACCTGAGTTGAACGGAGAACCCCGCTCTGCTGTCCTAGCCTGTCTGTAATCTGAATACTTGAATATTGATCCGTTCCTCTGTCACTGCTGTGTGATGTCAATGCATGTTTGAATAAAACTCACCTTGCTTGCATTCAGTTTTCTGTGTTTAGTCTAATCGTTAGACACACACACACACACACACACACACATATATATATATATGATATAAGAAATCCATATGCACTTTTTCTCTCATGGTATTTTTATTTTTTATTTATGTTGGATTTGCAAGCTGTTGTTCATTGAGGCAAGTTGTTTGATTGTTTTTTTTGATAGCTGTTTGATAGTGTTTTACATAAATAATTTTTATCTCTCTACAGGATGAGTAATTGTGGTGTCACAGATGAAGGTTGTGCTGCTCTGGCTTTAGCTCTGAGATCAAACCCCTCACACCTGAGAGAACTGTATCTGTCTGAGAATAAACTAGGAGATTCAGTGAAGCTGCTTTCTGATGTACTACAGAATCCTCTCTGTAAATTGGAAAAACTGAGGTCTGAGGAAACTGACTCACACATGCTAATTAACAGGGGAATCAGTTAAGGCATATTTTGCATAAAATAGCGATATATTGCAGATAATGAACATGATTTATCTTGCTTGAATAAGAATAAATTATGTTTTACGATCATGTTTTGTGTTTGTTGACATTTTAGACCTCAGTCCAATGATCCATCAAACACTGATTTGTGCATTAATTTTCTTTAATAATGGATTTAGAGCCACTGTAAACTGATCTGATCCGAGAGAGTGAAGAGTGTGTGATTGTTCTCTACAGGATGAGTAAGTGTGATGTCACAGATGAAGGTTGTGCTGCTCTGGCTTCAGCTCTGAGATCAAACCCCTCACACCTGAGAGTACTGTATCTGCCTGGGAATGAACTAGGAGATTCAGTGAAGCTACTCTCTGATGTACTACAGGATCCTCTCTGTAAACTCAAGAAACTGTGGTAAGATCATATTTAAACTCACACATGAAGCACCTTTAAAGTGAATATGAAGTGATCACCTTTAGCTTTTTAGTATTAAAATAAACAGCACAGTCAGTGGTTCCGATGTTCGCTGTAGTTTATATGTAAATGATATTTGTATTTGTACAGAATTGTAACAATACAGATAGTGATGTGTAACATTTTACCAGATTTAGTTTGCGAACAGCTTTACTTCTGTATTGTGATGCAAAGCATTATTCAAATATGTCAAAATTTGCAAACTAATAAAAACTGACAAAACTTACCACTTTTTTATTCTTCTGTTTTGTTAATCTGTCAATGATTTACAGTAGATGAAATACATTTAATTTATAGGCCATTCCTTCTTATGTAAGCCTATAGTTTATTCAGATTTCTCCGTTCACAAGCGCTGCAGGTACACATGATGTTCTATTTTACTATCTTTGAATAAACTCTAATGTTTTTCCAATTCAGTTTACCTAGATTTATCTGTTCTGCTTGACGTTTGCATAGGCCGTACTACTTGAATTGAAACCTGACTGGTTGACACCAAATTTAAAACATTAAATGGAACCATTAAATAAACTTAATAACTGGTTAATGGCCATATCAAATTTTAGATTCTGTTTAGAACTAAAAATAATTGGTTTTGTTTCTGGTTTTGGTTCTGTTCATGTCAAAAATTTCATTTGATTGTGACAACAGAGGGGTCTTTAAATACTGCATGTTAAATTTAGAAGTTTTATGGTCATCTGATGTGATCTGAGAGAGTGAAGACTGTGTGATTTGTTCTCTACAGGTTGAGTGATTGTGGTGTCACAGATGAAGGTTGTGCTGCTCTGGCTTCAGCTCTGAGATCAAACCCCTCACACCTGAGAGTACTGAGTCTGTCATGGAATAAACTAGGAGATTCAGTGAAGCTGCTCTCTGATGTACTACAGAATCCTGAATGTAAACTGAAGAAACTGAGGTAAGACCTCTCTGGTAGTCACTGTTACAACCCTAGGTGGTAATTCTAGAGAAAATGGAGTAACATTAAATTGGCAAGGAACGTACGTCATACATGTAACACCGCAGGAGAGGAGTGAGGCTAGAGATGATCTATGATGCAAATAAGTGTTTTATTTCAATTTATTTATCATAAGTAGGCAATATTTACAAAGGAGAAAGTAAATGAATATGGGTGATACATACAAAGATATACAGATTAGTGACATGACAATAAGCACTAAAGACAAAGAGGTACTCACAGGATGGACAAATGAAGGAGAATTGGAGAAGGGACATGGGTGGCATCCAAATCAAAGAAAGAAACAAACCAAAAACCCGGCTGCCTAGCAAACCCAGCCCCTTACCTGACTACCCAAAAGAAAAACACAAGATGAATAGGACTTTGCGCCTGCAGCACACTACCTGACCTGCACTAACTAGCTGACGACAAAAGTACAGTGAACCGATCCCATAGCATGCCCATCCCTGTCTTATTTCCTGAGAAAAGCATTATTTAAGAAATGTCCTCCTGCAACTGTTTATTAGAGGAGCAAGTGACTGTTTCTCCAGACAGATCCATCCTTACTTCTCTATGAAACAATATCTCACATCCAGCTCTGTGTGCCTGTTCAATCCTGAAGCACAGTACAGTTTCAAACAGCACCGTTGAGCATCAACATGCATAAATCTCATTCTATCAGCTGCAGTTTGTGGTAATACTTGTGATTATATTTCCTCTTCTGCTCTGAGACCAGAGTCAGTTACAAACTACACACACTTCCAATACAATTCAGAGTGTCTCATTGTTCTCTGCAGGTTGTATAATTGTGGTGTCACAGATGAAGGTTGTGCTGCTCTGGCTTCAGCTCTGAGATCAAACCCCTCACACCTGAGAGAACTTGATCTGTCTGTGAATGAACTAGGAGATTCAGTGAAGCTGCTTTCTGATGTAATACAGGATCCTCTCTGTAAACTCAAGAAACTGTGGTAAGATCATATATGACTCTCATAAGAAGCACATTTAAAGTAAATATGAAGTGTTCAGCTATAGCTTGCAATTCTATGTTGAATTTTCTGTTACTTCTCCTCAACACTAGAGAGCAACATACTCAGGTATGATGACAGGGACTCCAATATAAGAAGAAAGTAAAGTGCAATATGGAGTACCTCAGGGCTCAGTACTAGGGCCATTACTTTTCACTATTTACATGTTACTCCTGGGAGATATTATCAGGAGACATGGTATAAGCTTTCACTGTTATGCTAATAATACTCGGCTCTATATTTCCTTGTGGTGCAGTGAAAGACACCAAATTGAGAAACCAATGGAAAGCATAATCAATATAAAAAGACTGGATGACGTGTAATTTCGTACTGCTAAATTCTGAAAAGAACACAAAGAGGTGTTATCGGACCTAAAAACCCAACATGTACAGTAATAATTTAGAACACTGTCTTACGCTTTATCAGTTAGGAACCTAGGTGTATTATTTGATAGCAGTCATTCCTTTAAAAACTTTGTTTCTAGCATTTGTTTTTCCATCTCAAAACATCAACGTCAAATGCAGAAATGCTTATTCACACGATTATGACCTCCAGGTAAAACTGACACTTGCCCAGCTTCAACAGTCAGGCCAGCTGACCCTAAGCAGCTAAACTCTTCACGTAGGTCATCCAAGTCATGGCACAACCAATATCGTCAAGGTATATGGCACAACACTTGTATTTCAGACCAGCCAAACAAAGTTCAAGAGCTGGTGCATTGCATAAACCGAACAGCAGGACTTTGAATTGGAAAAGGTCACAATGGGAATTGAAGACTTGCCAATAACCTCTGCTAAGATCCGTTGTGCTGATGAACATTCCCCTTGACAAAAATCCAATTCGAGCCATCAAATCTTTAACAGTGACATTATTCAGAGTTCAGTACTGTATTTGAAACAGGATCTCCATTCACCCAACAACTTTGTCATGATAACCACGGTTGACGCCAGTAAATTATGAGCAGGCAATTACAAATCCCATCCATGTACTGAATCAGAGTCACGCAAATAGTTTAAAAAGTCATCACAAAACCGTCCCCCGAGTCCATTACAAACTACACACTTCAATTACAGTCACACTCTGTCATTGCTCTCTACAGGTTGAGGGATTGTGGTGTTACAAATGAAGGTTGTGGTGCCCTGACTTCAGCTCTGAGATTAAACCCCTCACACCTGAGAGAACTGAATCTTTCATTGAATAAACTAGACGAATCTAGTAGAAAGTTACTCTCTAATCTGAGGATGGATGCACATAATAAACTGGAGACATTGTACCATTGTGAGTGTTTATTTAAAGTTTCTAAATTGAGTAACATACCTCCTGTGTGTCTGATCAGAGAATATTAAATAATAATTAAGCATCATTTTAGTCACTTTAAACTTTTTTAATTCTGGGATGTGATTAATTTATGAATAAATGAATATTTCAATTTCTAATTTTCTCTAAGTGATAGTTATGGTAGTCATGATAGTGTTATCAATCTATTATCAGTTCTTCATTCATATCTCTGGCTGTGATATGAATATATGTGTGTGTGTGTGTATATATTTATCCCCCCCCCCCTCCTAAAATGTAATGTTTATGTGATGTGACAGCAGTAATGTCTTGGACTCATATGTATCTGTGTGTTTTATCGTAGGACTCTCAGTATTGAGATGTCAGTCCAGTTTCTTCAGGATCAGCTGAAGATGAATAAGAGACGTCACAGACACACAATCAACAGAGACTGTCTGGTGGGGTCCAAAACATTTAGGGATGTTTATGTCGGTTTGACTCCCAACACTCAATAACCAATCATTGATTGGTCATCAACAAAAATAGTGTTAAATTACATTTAAATTAAATTGCAGTAGATAAGTTTATTCTAGATGTTTGTTTATAACTAATATTTTTACAGTTCCTTATATTTTGTGATTTATGTTTTACTTTTATGATTTAATTTTTTTATGTTTTTTTTTATTTTTTTATGTTAAAATATGAGATCACATTCTTTTATTGCCAAACTGATGTAAAAGGGTTGCTGAAGTTTATAGAGACTTTTAAAAAATTTAATTTCCTAACAGAGGCTTGATTCCAAAAGCATTCATAATAATGTAATGCCTATTGCCCTTTTTCTATTAACATCGGGACAAAAATAGATCAGCATTTGCAGCAAATTGCATATTTTTGCTCATTTGAGTTGTTTTTTCCTCTTATTCTCACCATATCAGTCTATATTAGCCAAAAGCCTGATGCATATGAATTGTAGTAAAAACACACATGAAAACTTAGAGAACAAGTTTTTCTGATTGTTATTATCATACACTAGACTTTACAGGGTTAAAGAAGAATGATTAACCTGGCAACAGAGGTATGTTTAATCTCATCATTATCTCTTGATTCCGGACCCCTGATTGTGCAGTCTGTGAGAGCGTGTTTCTGAGTCTCTTCTCCAGGAGTGATGCTGAATGCTTCTCAAACACTGAATTACTGAACAAAACACGCTTCACACTGAAACTTCATCCCCAAAGAACCTGTAATGTGTGCAACTGCAACCAATGCACAACCAGCTGGGAAGAAAAGAGCTTGCTGTAATTGACTCAGAACAGATTTCTGTTAGAAAATTGCAAAATTAAAAAAAACGTATAAATCAGAAGAGATCAGAGCTCAGAGCTCATTCTAACATAAACGTTCACCTCAGATGCACTATTGTAAATCTCACAGATAATCTAGGTTTTTGAAAAATATTTAATGAGACAAACCCTGTCTATAATGTTTGCATCTTATTAGGCTTTGGTTAATAAGATACCAAACAACAAGGGAAATTTGAGACCAAGACTGTGATGCATTTTTTTTTTCCCAGTGATGGATGATGATCTGAAAAAAAGTTGAATTTTAATTTATTTTATTATTTTACTTTTAAATGTTAAACATGTGAATAAATAAATTAAGAAAAAAGCATAGATGTTGATTTGCACCTTTTTATATTTGTAGTAAGTTTTAATCTGTCAATATATATAATGAGATATTTCGAGATATGAATAATTAACTGAGGATTTGGAGCATGTGTAGCATTTTTATTTATTTTACTATTTAAAAACAATATGTTCCACATTTGAGAAGTTGACACAGGTTGAAGCAATATGCTGATTTGCTCCTTTTTAAATATGCATTTACTCATTATTTATGTCTGTATTATTTTTAGCTAAAATTATGGTGTATGAATGTCAATAGTGATATTAAACGCTTGATATTTATAATACGTTTCAATCACATCGTAAGTCTGGAAAACTACAGACTGAGATTCGACATGCTAATGTTATGTAATTCGACTATAGAACACGCGCTTGGCCCTGCGCGCTTTCCGTCCCGTTGCTAAGAGACGCGTCTAAACTCTCTAGTTACTTAGAACAACACTCAGCAAGAAGCTAACAACAAACAGAAATCAATGTTTGTTTGTTTAAACGTTAACTTTAACCGCGGAGCTGCTGTTCTCGAGCGAGTCTGAAGTGACATGGATCTTCGCATCCGACAATATTTATCCAAAGCTCAGGAGAAAAGAGGTAACCGAGAAATGACGTGTTTATTAGTCAATACTTCCTTAAATGTGGTTATTTTACGATCTTGTATTGTTAGTTGAGTGAAAAGGCTTTCATAGCGGGCTAATGTTTTCACAAGGAGAAAGTCAGATTACACAAATGCTTGTTTTCTCGCAGATTTGTGTTGATTTGAAACACATGTAGTCTTAAAATAGAACAATGTTATTGTGAATTCGGTCTTTCAAAATGCATTTTTAGTAATATATATTTAAACAAGAGTCTGTGTAATAAAGACAGATCGAGTCGTGTTCTCAGCTCATGTTTTCCCAGACTAAATGTAATTTGTGAGTATTTCTCCCTGTCTTGTTCTCAGATGCTGTGTACGTGAGGAAAGCGTACGAGCTGATCCGAGCTCCAGCTCCGTCTGATGCCACATCTCTGTCTGAGCTCCGTGTGCTGTGTGCTGAACAATCCCTACAGGTGCCACACTGAGATATTAATCAGCAACTCTTTACACTTTCTGCTTCATTTCAGACAGAACCGTGCCGTTTTCACCTGGTTCACCTGGATTCACTCTGTATTTATTCATTACTCACATAGGTCTTGATAGTTTCATTCATTTCAGTGACAGCTGTTTATTGTAGCTAGTGTATTTTGAGCTCAAACCACTGTCAGTTTTTGCTTTTAAAGGAATAGTTTACCCTGAAAATACAGTGTGATGGAAATGTGCTCATCCTCAAGTTGCCGTCAGAATGAGAGTCTGATAAATACATCAGAATAACCCACAGCACTCCAGTCCATCAGTTAACATCTGGAGAAGATAGAAGATCAAACTAATCCAGCGTTAAGATGATTTTAACTCAATTAATTAATAATAACTCTTCATCCAGTGAAAAGGGGTTCTGGTCTAAATCAGGGGAGAAACAAACAACAAGCTAAAAACAGATCTAAGCAAATATGTGACTGGATTTTGATGTGACTTTTTCACTGGAGGAAGAGTTAATATTAATTATGTAGTCTTATTTTAGTTAAAAATGTCTTAATGCTGGATTTGTTTCAGCTTCAGATGCTAACTGATGGACTGTGATATTGTGATGTTTTGACACATTTCTCCAAATCTGAAACAAAATTGGATGGCTGGAGGATGAGCACATTTTTAGCACATTTTCAGTTTTGGATTAACGATTCCTTCAGATCTTTATCGATAAGAAAAGTAAACACAGTGTTTTTGATGTGAAGAAACCTGAAGCTCTAGCAAGATACACAGGAGGTTTTATATCAAGAAAGTAGGATAAGCCTCTTCCCTGCTGGTCGCTTGAACACACACCTGAGAAACACTGCAGAATTGACCCTCCTGCTGCATCTCATTGTGAGTTTCTCAGTAATGCAGCGCTCTGCTCTCCAGGCTGAAGACTAATGCAGGGTTAGATAACAGCCAGGGCTCTCCGCTGTACTGTCACGCCTCCACGGCCCTTTTGTGTGCCGCAGGATTACTGTAACCACGGCTTATCTCAAAATGTGCTGTCATTTTACAGAGCCGGAATCTCACAGAAACATGTCTATATTTCAAACCAAAAAAATAAGTTATTGTATTTTACATTAGGAAAAGTAAAACATTAATGAGGATTTTAACATTATTTTTTGGTGCCAAAATTAAACACTTTTTTTCCCCTTCAAAATTCATTCAGATGTTTTGCATGCAATAGTTTTGTAATTCTTATTCTCAAGGTTGATTCTCAATACAGTAATACTGTTATTTTGTTAAACAAAAAAATCTTTTTTTATTAAGAATACAGCAATTTGCAGTGACCTGGACAAGTTCATATTTAATGAGATGTGCCTCAAGACTTTTATCACTTAAGTGTGAAAAGTAATTCAATGCTGTTTTGATTAAGTTCCTTAGTGAAATAGCAAATGGTAGATGTTATTTGCATTAAATGCATTAAGTGAAACTAGCAATATGTTTTTACATTAAATGCAAACAGTGATTAGATGCTAATTGCATTAACTTTATTACGTAAAAACGTGCATTTAGTAATTGCATGCTATTTGCATTAAATTCAGTTCATTAATTGAACATGGCAGTGTTTTGCAAAAAGTAATTGGATGCTATTGGCATAAAATGCATTAAGTGAAAATTTGCTTTGCACTAAGCACAAACAGTAATAAGATGCTATTTGCGATAAGTCAATTAATTAAAAGTAGCAGTATTTTTTTAATTACATGTTTTTTGCATTAAGAACAATTAATTTAGGTTTTATTTAGGTCATGTGCAAATAGTAATTACACCACATTCAATTTTAATTATAGGCCTATTAAATAACCTTTAGACACTTTATTTCACTTTTCAAATAATTTCTATATTTTTATTTTAATTAAATGTCTGTAAGTTATGAACGTAGAGCTGATATAGAAGTGTTTTCACATTGCTTGGTCATCCACAAGAACAGAAGAGAGAGCAGTTTTGTTGTCATATCACCTGAAATATGTGTATAAATCATCCCCTGCATGCTGACACAATTCAAATGTCACATTGGACCAACAGAAAACGCAATCATTTGAGACGTCCCTTACTGAGAAGAGAAAAGCTGACAAATAGAGCTGAGCAGGCTTTTGCTCAATGACTTGTGAAGGGACAAATCCTAAACAGATAAGCGAGCAGAATAACTCTCATACAGAGACAGCGAGGGTTATGAGCATTGTGAATTCATTCCTCTCAGAAGTGAAGGAGTGTATAATATATACCGCTCTAGTCTGAAGTTAGCTGAACATAGGAGCTTGTGCTGAATCTTACTTTTTGCACCCAAGCACTTCCATGGGCCATTATGTGCTTCCTGATGTGGCAAATTATTTATCGCCAGCTGGGATATATGTTTGAGGCTTAAGGATTTCATTAGTTGAGACATTTCTGATGGCAGATGTCTTAGATAGTTCCAGTGCCTACATACTGAAATGAAACCTCATTAGTGACTAATAAAGCAGCAACCTTGTGCGTCACACCTGCATTTTAGGTGACATCATAACTCACATTGATTTCCTATAGAGTTTACATTAGCATGTCAAATCTCAGCTGTGGTTGTTTATTATAAATATAGTTATGTAATATTGTTTATAGCATATCTAAATATAAAGTTAGATTTTACATTCATACAGGACATGTACACAGAGAAACTGCTAAATTATTTATATTGTCAAAAAATATTCATCCAACTCTAATCTGCTGAATGCAATTATAAGGCACGAAGATATTAAGAAATCATAAATATTAAAACTGCTTTAATACAATGCGTATTGTTAATTTAACTTGAATAATGACAGTGCACTAATATGCATAAAAAAAGCAAAGCATGCACACAGATATTGTTAAAATGTGCATTTATTAAAAATAAATGAGTCTGTTTTGTATAAGTTTGTGCACAATAAAATGCATTTCAAGTTTTGAATGGTCTGAGCCTGTGTGTTGTGATCAGTGTTGTTTATTTTTTGAAATATATTTTTTTAATTTTCAGTTTTTACTCTCATTTTAGTTAAATTCATAGTTCTTTTGGTGTATTTTTTTATAGTAGTTACTTTTAGTAGTTTTGTATGTCTATATATACATGTAGTATATATATATATATATATATATAATTTTTTTTTTTGGGTTGTTTTAACTAAGTTATTTTAGTGCAAGTTAAAACTACATAAAAATTGAGAAATTATGCCATGGCATATTTCAAGGTGAAATAGAAAGTAATAGAATTTATTTTAATTTTCTACGATTTTATTTTTAGTTATAGTGTAATAAACCTGGTTGTGATCTGCATGCTGGAGAGCTGGAAGACTCATTGTCTGTTGTTGCTCTGTGTTGATAGCTGGGCTGTTGGGAAATCGCTGAGGACTGTTTAATGATGTACTTTGAAGGGAAACCTCCCGCCAATCAGTTCCTGTGTCGAGCGTATCTGTGCCAGGGTCAGCTCA
The DNA here is from genome assembly GCA_032361145.1 of Enteromius fasciolatus. NCBI lineage: Eukaryota > Metazoa > Chordata > Actinopteri > Cypriniformes > Cyprinidae > Enteromius > Enteromius fasciolatus. The sequence goes on from JAUMHR010000063.1 coordinate 21,990,459, forward strand.
TCTCCCCACGCTCCATTAATACAGCGGTGAGTCCAGACAATCTGCTCGGCTCATTAAAGAGTGTCTGTCTTTGACCTCTGAACTCTAAACATGTCCGTTTGAGAACATATAACATGATCTCTATAATGAGAGGAAACTCTGCATAGGATCTCACAGAGACTCTTTTCACTTGAGACAGTAAACACCCACTTATTCCAACAGCTGGGTTCCAAAGTAAAAGTCCATTCATTCTCTCCATAGGGAATTAAATGTTAAAGATAACTTATAAAGCTTTAAATAAATAATCATATATTTTTCCATAATTTTGTAATTCAATCCTATCATCTGCAATGCTTCATGTAGTTCTTTCCAACATTAAAGTGCACAATCTTTGGTACATGGTTCTTTAAATAATACTTCTAAAATGTCTATGAGACCTTAGGTATGTTTATTTTGTATATCACATTTAATTCTCAGTGGTTTTTTCTCAAGGGAGTCCGTTGAGTCGCAGGTGTCTCGTTTCTGCTTCACAGAGATAAATCTGTCCCTCACATCTTTCTTTTTGTCCTTTATTTTTGTTGTTCTATTTCCAGGAGCACTTGGATGAGGCTGTGATGTACTACCTGAAGGCGATTGAGATTGCCAAAGACCAGTCCAGGTAGAGTAAACACTCCAAACAGAGATAGAAACTGATTCTTCTCTCTCTCATCTCCTGTCCTGATTAAAATAAATCTGAAGTGACCCACTTCATCATGAAAAACAACCAAGAGGAGCATTGTGTTGCTCAGAGATCACTCTTTCATGGTTTAGGAGACTTGTGGAGGATTAACTGAAGTTCTTAGCTTTCATGACAATGCTTGAGTTATCTGACTTATGATTGCACAAATCTGATCATGCTTTGAGACGTTGTGGAGATTTCAGCTGAAACTTTAGAGGAGACTTTGAGAAGTAGAAGAACAAACAACAGACGTAATAGTAAGATTCGTTTATTTTTCAGGATTCTTTGATGAATAGAAAAAAGTTTAAAAAACATCATTTATTTGAATTAGAAATTTTTTGTGACGTTATAAGTGTCTTTACTGTCAATTTAATGCATTTTTTATTTAAGTATTAACTTTTTTCCAAAGTATCAACAATTGTCTACAAAAATAACGGGCACCTCAACTGTTACTTGACATTGATAATAATGAGAAATATTAGAACAGCATATTAGAATGATTTCTGAAGGATCGTGTGACACTGATTTAATTTTCTAATTTAATCACAGAAATAAATTACAGTTTTATAGATATTCACATAGTAAATTATAATAATTTTTTTTGAATGTTTACTGTTTTATTAAATCAAATAAATACAGCCTTGGTGACCAGAAGAGACTCCTTTAAAAACATTATAAAATCTCTTTATATATATATATATGTGTGTGTGTGTGTGTGAATTTTTCTTTTTTGTTAGTTTATTTTGTTTTTGTTGTAATGTCTCCTCTGAAACACCCTGTAACAGCCTCTGAGATGGAAATTGAATTGTTTCAGGTTTTAACACGAGTGTGAAGATTTGAAATATTGAAGCAGTATATGCCAGATCTTCAATCATAAACACTAAGCAACTCCTCCTAGACTTAACTTTAAAATATTAACACTAGCAAAGTAACAAACTATCAAGGGACGTCCAGTGCGCAGGGCTCGGCTGGATGATGTTAAATCTACTGTAAACTTGTAATTGTTGTGTGATGGATGTGTATTCCCTCTTCTGTAGAGGCTCTCAGGCTCAGCCGGAGGGAAAGCGCTCAGATACTGGCTGCTAAAAAACACTGATCTCTGGTGGATAAATTAGCGACTCCGGAATAGAGTCTTTTTGTTGCCTTCCTCGCCCATCCTACAGTAATTGCTTTATATCTCATGGACATTGAGACCTCCTGTGGCTCTTTGAAAGGCTCATCTGCTTATTACTCATTCACACGCTTGGAGATCTAAGGTCGCTCGCAGGATAAATTGAGATGTACTGAGAAATCGAATTCTGATCTTCCCAACAGTGATCGCTTGAATAATTAATCCCACTATTTTTAATCACATCTCTTTCTGCTTCTCTCCCGCCTCGTTCTTTCTTCATTAGATATCATTTTGTGGTGTTCAACGCCTCGCTGCTGTATCTTCAGTCTGTCAGACGCTTGCTGAGGCCCGGGCAGAGACGGCTCCTGGTTTCTTCTCTCACGCAGGTGCTCAAGGCTCTGGAGGAGGTTCAGGATCCTGATCTCGCGTGGAGGGCTGAGCTAATGCTGTAGGTGGCTTCACATTGACGTTTAATTACTGTTTTACACACAATATGGGTGAGTATCATGAAACCAGTCAAGAACGAAGTCCAGGTCATGATTCACTCCATTGACATTGACAAATAAATAAGAATAATATTTTTATGATAATGAGGCATATCATTCCCTCGTATATACTCATTACTGTTAATGCAATAAAATAAAATACATTACAAATAACTAAAATAAAAAATATGTAAACTTTTTTTTAGTTGCATATTATTTTTTCTACCATTTGCATTACACATTACATTTATGTCACTTAATGTGATGCATAAATGCAGCATTTCTGTAATTGTGCTAATTAACTAAACGTGTTTTAAATTTGCAAAAAGCAAGTTTATGTATTTAGCATCAATAAATCCAATTTGGTTCAATCTCATGCACATTAACAACTTGAATGCTTTTTCCACAGCTAGTCATATTTTAAGCATCTTTATGCTTTTTAATGGAGCATATTTAAATGTTTTCAATATGAACAGATTTATGCTGATTGAAACCATGAATGAATGCACTTTTAAACAGAAATAAATATATGCATATGTAAATAAATATATGCAAAGGTAATTATAAACGATGCCATGGTTTTTTAAAGCTGACCGGTGTCACATCCATATCACATCCATATTTTCATGTGCATCATGGTAGTTTTTGTTTCACCTATAGTAAATAAAAATGTGGGATGCTGTCATATGGGTGCATAGGCGAAGCACGGAGTGACTCGATGTAGCAATTAAACAGCTTTTAATTCTTACCAAACATACCATGAAGGAGCATCTGAACACACACTTTACATAGACGTCGACGGACGATAACTAAAGGACAGAATTCAACTTACAAAGGGAAGACAATCACAGATAATGAGAAGAACACACCTGACACGAATGACTAATTAACATAAACTAGGTCACAGGGAGAAACCAAAAAAAGGGGAAAAGACAACAAAAAACATTTATATGTCAAATTATTATGCTATTAAATACAATGTAACTTATTAGCTCATTAAGGGAAATGTATATAAATAATAACTATTAATTAGGATCAATTGCAATTATTTATATCAGCTGCCAGTGGTAACTGTAATCTGTTAATTCAGCGAACATATACAGTAGTGTATGTTCATATAAACTCCAAGAAGGAATGCTTTCGTGGCCTCAGAAAAGTACCTTCTTACAGTAACACTGCATTAGAGCATGTAGCAAGGGCCGAAAGTGGAAAGGGATATTAATTTGCAACACAGAATCAGAAACTCGTATTAACTCTACGTTAACTCGCATAACTGAACACACACGTATAAATACACTCACACAAGGGGAAAAGAAGACTTAAGGGTAAACCATTAGGAATAGCCAAAACTGAAGTTATAAAATGAGAGTCAGTTGAGCACCTGTAAGACCATCAGTTTTATAACTAATACTAAACCTTTGTTTCATTTAGTTATATGTACAATACTTGCATTGCCTCGTTGGTGAGGTCCGATGCAGTCTTTAAGTCCTCAAGGTTCCAAGGTTTTGGATTGGCAATCATGTTCTTCCTGGTTTGAAGAGTGATGAATCCCAAAGATGTTCAAAGAAGAGAGCTGAGAGAGAGATCCGTCGGGATCCGTGGATCTTGAGTTAGATGAAAAGTCAAGGCTTCGGGCTGGTGTAAAACTTAGGTGTTGCCGTGGAGTTAAATCCTCATCTTAGTGTCTCACGAGACTGCAGACTGTGCTGCATCTAGAACCACCCGATGCCCGGGGGCTTAGCCAGGAGGCGACAGAGATGGTGGGGGTCCAGCATCCAGAAAAAATAAAAAGCCAGGCGGGTCCCTGCTGTGGGGCCTTTTGAAATGTGCTGAGTTCAACCTCTTGTGAGTCAAAGAGCCAATCGTGTGTTGAAAATTTGGAGGGAAGTTTTATGACTCTTTGTTTCTAAGCATGGTCATTTGCATAT
>JAUMHR010000063.1:22092070-22106677 GCA_032361145.1 Enteromius fasciolatus
CTCCTCAGTACTTGAGCGAGCTCTTATCACATTATAGTCCTCCACGTCTGCTGCGTTCTCAAAACTCTGGCCATTTGGTAATACCTAGAATATCAAAATCTTCTCGCCACAGCTCGCATTGATGCGCCATCCTGGATGAGCTGCACTGAGCCACTCGTGTGGGTTGTAGACTCCGTCTCATGCTAGCACTAGAGAGAAATCACCGCCAGCGTTCAGAAGAGACCAAAACATAGCAACTGAGAAGTGCATCAAGCACAGAAGAGAAGTATGTTATGTTTTTTTTAATTTATTTTAATTTAATTAAAGGTCTTGGCAAAACCAGACAAATTTAATTTAAGTCTGATTTATATACACACACACACACACACACACACATATATATATTCTAGCATATATTTATTTATTCAAGGATTAGTTTTATTTATTTTGTATTTATTTGAGTACATCACAAAGGAGTTGATTTGATATCTTTCTGATCACTCTGAACTTGAATTTTCTGAGCATTACAAATTTTCCAGGTAATAAGTAACAGAAACTCACAGGAAGTTAACGGTCTAATCAAGCCCAGGTGTTATACGAAGTGTCTTCTGCTCACCAAGGCTGCTTTTATTTGATCAGAAATACAGTAAAAAATGAAAAACATTATTCTAATTTGAAACAGCTGTTTTCTCTGTGAATATATATTAAAGTGTAATGTATTTCTGTGATGTTCAGCATCATTACTCCAGTCTTCAGAGTCACATGATCCTCAGAAATCATAATAATATACTGATTTACTGCTCAACAAATATTTCTGATTATTATTAATGTTGAAAACTGTTGTGTTGCTCAATATTTTTGGAAACTGTGATGCGTTTTATATTTCAGGATTCACAGATGAATAGAAAGTTCAAATGAACCTAACCCTAACTAAGCATTTATTTAAAATAGAAATCTTTATAAACATTATAAATGTATTTCTGTCCTGTTTGGTCAGTTTAATGCATCCTTGATGAAAAACATATTCACTTTTATCAGAAAGAAATGTATTGTTCTCTCTCCAGTATTCAGGGGTGTTCTCGATGTTGAAGTGAAGTGTGTGTGTTGAGAGTGATTAATCACACACATCTTCATGAGCTGCTCATCTTCTGCCGTCCATTCATCTTCATCACATCTGGAGAAACATCAGCGTATGTGAGGTGACCGATCATAGCTCTCTCCTGTTCATCATTAAAACAGCACAGCATTTAGAGAATCAAATAACTCTGATGAAGACTGATCATTATTATTCTTATTATTTTTATTATTATTCTTCCCTGAACACTGAGGATGAGAAGCTGAGTGCTGGAGGAAGATGTGTACAGTGCCATATTTATTTATTTAGTATTATATTTTTCATTTTAGGAGTGTTTGTCTTTTTGATGTTTTTAGAATGTTGATGTTTTTTTTTCCTTATTTTAGTACATACTGTAAAGTTCAAAGACAGATTAAAATTAATATGTTACATGTGTTACGTATGTTACAAAAAATAAAGTGACAAATATAATAAAAATAAATAATAAAATTAGAAATATACATGTATATATATTTTTAAAAGATAAGTAAAAATGTTAACACAACTATTTAAACTAACTAAAATGAAGATACAGAAATATTTTTTTTAAATGCAAAATGTGAATATACATATATTCATAAATATATGTGACCCTGACATCAACAGCAAATGATACCGCACCATTTTTTGTAAATATGCATCATTCTAAATTTATATCAGAAATATGCATCTATTATCTAGAAATATCTATTACAGTATTGCAAATACAAGTACACATTTACATGCACATTTTGAAAAAGTCTATTGTATATATAATCGTAAGGTTTTTGCATTTTATTTTTGCTTATAACAATGTTACATGCAAAAGCTGACAAGTCTTTATATTGTAGATATGCATGTTTAACATTTTTTTTTTGCATATTACATTATTTGTTACATGCAAAGACTTTCACATGTATGCATGAGTATACAGTTTTTTATTTGTAGATTTGCTTGTAACATCATTTCTGACGTATTGTCACAGACACACCAGGCTCCACCCTCACGCAGTACCAACGATCACTTTCACCAGAGTTCTGAATTACATGCACCTGTCACCACTCCCACCACTCCCCACTCACCTACTTCCCTTGTGATACCCCTTGTGTTCTCCACAATCTCTGTCTCCTCCCCAGGCTCCTTGGATCTCGTCTCTGTGTCTCCAGTGTCTCAAGCTGTGGTGTGTGGCTCCCTGTCTCTGTCATCTGTGTGTCCTCCATTGATACCATTTCCACCAGCTGCATATCTGTTACTCTGCTGCCTATAATAAAAGACTTTAAGAACACTTACCTCCTGTGTATAGTCCGCTTCATAACAGAAGCTCGGACCCTATTACACTGGCAGCATGAGTACCTCTGATCCCTTTCAGGAACTGGTGGATCAGCTTCGCCGTGCTCTCCAAAACACGCCACCATCGACACCTGCACCGCTGGCCGCAACACAAACAGTCAACATCACTTCTTCACCTCCCGCAATCATCAGTCTGGTTCTTCACCGGCAAGGGGATTTTTGTTACAGTGCTCCATCGCTTTCGCTACATATCCAACAGTGCATATCTCAGATCTCTGCCTCTACTGTAGTCAAGGCGGGCATCACATACATGTATGCCCCCTCCCCGGCCTGACTATCCTGTTACAGTTAACGCCCTCTTCGGGTCAGCAGTCAACTTCCTTACCGGCCATCTCGTATGACAGCTTGGGCTCAAGACCACGCCCTCAAAAACGATCTACCATATTCAGTCAGTCACAGGACAACCTCTCTCTTCACAGCCCATACAGTTGCAAGTCGGTCAATGTCACAAGGAGGAAATCACTCTGCTGGTTCTGGAGAGCTCAACTATCAACATCACTCTAGGGTGCCCGTCGTTGACGAGGCACAATCCCATCTTCTTTTGGCGGTCTGGGGAAATTCTCCAATGGGGTTCAGAGTGCTGGCCAGACTGTTTTCCTGATCTCCCTCTGCAAGCTCCAACTCCCCTTCCGGAGTGCACCACGTCCTTAGAAAGCCCCGTGGAGAAACAGTCTGTCGACATCCCTGAGTGCTACATTCTTTTAAGGATGTCTTCTGCCCCAAGAGAGCTGCCAAATTACCACCATCCCAGAGAGTAAAGGCATGTTGGAGTATATCCAGGAGGCTCTTCGTAGTGAAGAAGGATGGCTGGCTGAGACCATGTATCGATTATCGTGCTCTAAACAAACAGTCCTTTCCCCTTCCAGTCGTTCCAGCAGCCATTAAAAAGACTGAGAGATTTCACGATTTTCACCAAGCTAAATTTAAGAAGTGCCTATAATTTGATCAGAATACGTGAAGGTGACGAGTGGAAGACTGCTTTTATCACCCCTACTGGCCACTATGAGTATGTTGTTATGCCGTATGGCCTTACTAACGCACCTTCCATATTTCAGAACTGTATGCATTAAATCTTCCGGGACTTCCTTCACCAATTCCTCCTAGTCTATATCGACGATATACAGTACTCATCTATTCCAGAGATCTCCAAGAACATCAACTCCACGTCTCCAAGGTACTCACCTGCCTCTGACAACACAGTCTCTTCCTGAAAGTGGAAAAATGCTCATTCCACCAACCATCTGAGCAGTTTCTGGGTTATCATATAAGTCAAGCTGGTGTCTGCATGGATGGATGTAAAGTGGATGCTGTAGTAACTGGCCAACTCCCACTTCAATCAAAGACCTCCAATGATTCCTTGGATTTGTCAGCTTTTATCGTCGGTTTATTGACAACTACAGTATCATTACCAGTCCTCTTACCTCCCTGCTACGCAATAAAACCAAGCCACTCAACTGGAGTCCAGCACCTACACAAGCATTTCAGTCACTGAAAACTGCCTTCACCACTGCACCCCTTCTTGCTCAGCCAAACCCAGAACTGCCCTTCATTGTGGAAGTCGATGCTTCAACTACTGGCGGAGCCATCCTCTCCCAGCGGCAGGGGAATCCGCCCAAACTCCATCTATGCACTTAGTACTCCAAAAAATCCAGTCCAGCTGAGAAAAACGACGATATTGGTAATCGTGAATTACTTGCCATCAAGCTCACTTTGGAGGAGTGGAGGCATTGGCTGGAGGGTTCATAAAAACCTCCAATACCTCAGAGAAGCAGACGCTTATAAGACTAGCATATGAGACTATCATATTTTGAGTATTTTGCAAACGTTTTGCATTTTATTTTTGCCTTTCCTTTTTAAAGATAGCAATGCAAAAGTTGACAAGTCTTTATAGTGTAAATATGCATGAGTTTAACCATTTTTGTGCATTAGTTACATGTACCAGTCGAGAAGTCTTTATATGCTCTAGTATATATTTAGCACTTTACTATTTGCATATATTATCTGTTACATGCAAAAGTTGAAAAAGAGTTTTATTATATCATGTATATGCATGTGTATAAGTGTAATGCATTTTATTAATTGCATGTAACTTAAGTTTTCAGGCGGAAAGCACCACTGTTTAAATCCTCTCTTTCTCCCTCTCTTCTGTGAAGCACTCCAGCGGCCAATTAATCATCCTGAAGGTGTGTGTTTCTGTTTCCTCAGCCTGATAAATCAAAATGAGTTCTGTAAGTGCTGCTCTCTATAAAAACATGTAAATGAATCACTGTCTCACTCAGCTTCTCTCTGCTGTGTGATTTATCTCGGTCCTGTGAGAGTGTGTTATTCAGGGTGGTCTGGAGAAGAGGTGAAGAGGAAAGAGCTGCTGATTCTGCCATCATCATGATACAGATACAGACTCACATCACAGCTCACATATACAGTGTGCAAGCTTATTTACACACTGGGGAAAACTTAAAAAAGGTACTTTTATCATTTCAGTTTTGAGTTAAGAACTCTTAATTCTGAGAAAAACAAGTCATGTGTGAGATATTAACATAGAATTGCAAGAATTGCATGTTAACTCACCTGTGGGGACACCTGACTTCTAGTGATTATCTACAGAGACCGTCTCTGCTTTTGATAAATAAATAGTTTAATCTGGTCATTATTCATTACCATCACTCTGTTGATCATGTTCAGTGCTTTGCTACAATCTGTACTGTTAAAAGCGCTATAGAAATGAAAGTGATTGATTGACTGAGAGTTTATGACATAAAAAAGACTGTTTGATGTAATTCTGAGGGGAAAAGTCTAAATTGTGAGATAAAAAGCAATTACCTTTTTTATTAAAAATTGGGAGAAAAAAGTCACAATTACTTTTTAAGATTATTTATTATATTTAATAATTTTTTTAGTGCTGTCAAAAGATCAATCACGATTAATCATAATATGTGTGTGTACTGTGTATATTTGTTATGTATATTTAAATACACACACATACCGTATCTTATATTTTATATTATATATAAATATATGTAATATGTAAACAACATATTTTTTACATGCATCTGTATTTATATAAATATACACAGTATACAAAATATTATGTTGACAAAACTAATATTTTGGATGTGATTAATCATAATTATTGTTTGACAGCATTTTTTTTTTTTATAAAAAACACAATTGCAAAATATAGTAAAATAAATTCAAAATTTAGAGAAAAAGGGTAGAAAATTGCAAGATATGACCTCATTATTCTGAGAAGAAAAATAGAAAGAGAGAAACTCAGACTTGGAAGATGCTAGCTCTGGTTTGGGTTTATAAATTGAAAATATGAGATATGAACTCATAATCGCAAGACAAAAATGGTGAGATTAAAAAGTTTAAATTATCTTTCACTTTCTAAACAGAATTGCAAAATGTAAAATTCTGAAGGAAAAAGTCAATGATGTACATAATTTAGTAAAAAATAAATATATGCTGTATTAAAAAGTCAATGAATATTTCAATGTCAGCAATTTGGTTTTAACCTGAATCATAACACTGAAATTGTTCTTAAGAAAGTAAGATTTTAATTTCATGTTGATGCAACAGAAGGATCTTACATGGACGCATTGGAAAACAGTTTTACTGAAATACACACGTTTTGATTCACAACATGCAAGAAGAACACATAACAGTGAATCTTAAACACATCATCGTGACAGAAAACAAGAAACGGCTGACAGAGACTCGGCTCATGCTAGACACAATCTGGAAGAAATAAAACAGCAAATCTGTTGTGCTTCTCAGTGACCCTCTTATATCTGATTAAAACTCATACTATTATCATTTTGTCTTCTCCAGATAACACTCACGTCAAGATGACCTCAAGAAAATAAGGCAGAAGAGTTGTAATAAAGCCTGGCTTCTGTGTGCTTGGAAACCTCATTATTTTTGCAATTCCATTCAGAGCCTCACTCATTTCTTTCAATGATCATCTGAATTAGTGTAAAGCCCGGATTTAATGCTACATGTACTGTTATTGCTCTGTCTTATCCAGGTATTAACATAGGATAGACTGTCTGGATGTAAACAGTGTTGTTGAAGGAAACTCCTCTTGACCGATGCTGTTGTGTTTTAGACAAACCTCAGTGAATCGATCAGTGATGCAGACGTTTGATGCTTTCAGCTCTGTCTGTGTGTTTCAGTGTCCTAGTTCTCACTCTGTCGAGAGTCAATGCGGCAGTAATTAAAGAAACAATCAATATTCATCAGAAAATGTCCAGAAATGCTGCCCGTCACTCCACTTTAGTTATTTACACGAGTGACAAATACATCATACTGTACTTACAACTGAGTTTACTCACGGCTACAGCTGAATTACAAGTGACTGAGTTATTTTCTCTCCCAAGTTTGGGGTCAGTAAGTATGTCTTCTGTTTACCGAGGCTGCCGTAATGTGATCAAAAATACAGTAAAAAAAACTTTAAATATTATTACAGTTTCGAATAGCTGTTTAAATATTAATCTGTGTTAAAGTGTAATGTATTTCTGTGATGTTCAGCATTATTACTCCAGTCTTCAGAGTCACATGATCTTCAGAAATCAGAATAATATACACATTTCTGATTATTATCACAGTCGTGCTGCTCCATATTTTTGTGATGCATTTAGTTTTTCAGGATTCATAGATGAACAGAAAGTTCAAAAGAACAGCATTTATTTGAAATAGAAATCTATTGTGGTATTATAAATGCCTTTACTGTCACTTTTGACCAATTTAATGCATCCTTGATAAGTGTTTTTTTTTTCTTAAAAAGAGCTGAACTAAAACAGAACTCAAAAAAATCTGAATTTTGATATTCCTTTAATAAAGGAATAAAATAAAAACACATTCAGTTGTAGAGAAAGCTGCATCCTCAGAGATTGTGTGTGTGTGTGTGTGTGTGTGAGCATACAGTAGATAAAAATAACAGTGCAGGAGATTCTGGATGTTGTGAATCCTTACATGACTTTGCCGCCAGCGGTTGTTGGTTTGATGCCGACACTGAAGGGCACTTCAGTCATGTGTGTTTGTCTGTTTGCATGTCCACTTATTCTTTTTGGGAATCCGGATGCAAGTCTGTTTGATTTCTTTAAGAATTGTGCAAATGTTGCAGTGAAGAAGCCTCTAAAGTTCAGTGAGTAACTGATGATCAACATTCAACAGTCAGGAGTCATTTCTGCAGTGTTGGGGGGTCACTTTTTTCTGTAGTTCCACTGTTAAAGAATGCAGTATTTCATTGGCTTGCTGCATTTAAACATTCGTCTTCATATCATTCTTCCAATTAATTATTTGCGCTTCTTTGGGGTTGTTAGTACCTTGATATATTTATTAACGTACTGTAATATTACCATCACTATACCATGGTATTGCCATAGTACTTTTAGAGCAAGGACCTTGAAGCCTTTACATGATGCATTATAAAAGTATGTCATAATTAACTTAATTTATTCTTTATATATTTATATATTCTTTATTTAGCCCATGTGGAAAAAAAACGCAAAATGTAAATTCCGAATTCAAAGAAAAAAAATCTCAAATGTCAGCAATTCTAAGAAAAGTTCAAATTGTGACACAAAAAGTCAGAATTATCTTTTTTACGTTTGCATTATAAAGTCATCTCAATGAATTAATTATGCTTTTTAATGCAACTTGTAATTAATAATTGTAATTTATCTACTCATTAAAAAGCATAATGCATTAAAGCACAAGACAAACAACCAATTTTAGTTATAACAAGCATATCTGCAAATAAATATATTGTAAATACTACAGTGTTTTTGAACCGTACCATAGTGAAGTGTATTATAATATAAGTATTTTCAATTTTCAACTATAGTGAACTGATAAACTGTACTAAATACTGTTGTATACTTTAGTTTTACTACAGTAAACTGTAGTGTATTGTAGTATTATATACCCTATAGTTGTAGAACACTTAGGGTGAAGTCATTTGTTTTTTTTATTACTATAGTTGTTATCCACATCAACTAAAGAATTACATCAACAAAATAATTCAAGCACTTTACAAAAACACTATGGTATTTACTATCACTTACAATGCACTACATATAAAGGCCTCAAGTAGTTTTAACTGTATAAAATAACTGTATTTTGCAAATTAATCTTTTTTTAGTGCTGTCAAATTATTAACTGCATCTAATTCATTGCAATCCAATTAATTGCAATCCAATTGTTTATCAATTAATTAACTGTTGAAAGCACTAATTTATTTATTTTTGCATCTATATTTGTGACGGTTCCTAAATAAAGCTTTCAAATAAATGCAAATTACAAAAAACAAACCCTTGAAGTGACTTTTTAAGAGTAGTTTGCAGACAGTTTCCTCCCCAACACTGCAGATTTTAAGATGCAATTTAATGCAGCATATAAAAGAAAATATGCATTCAGCAGAGAACGGAGGTCTTCACATCGGACATACTTTGTTCTCAGGAATGGGGATCTGGTTGAAGGAGCTGCGTTCATTGGGCTGCTCTTCAGTTTTATGCGGGACAGCTCTGGCCGCGGGGATGCGAGCGGCGATGGCCGACATCTCTCCGGTGTTACTCTCGTTGGTCATGCCTGCTCTCTCGGTGGTCTGGTTGATGTTTCCCTCGATGACCGTGAGGTCGCTGCAGCTCAGGAGCTGAACCACACACTTTCTGAACTGAGGAGAGCACAGAGAAAACAAGCTCTGAGCTAGAAAAACATCCTAGAAATGAACATCTCTAAAAGTTCATAAACTCGGGCTCAGGGTTCGACATGGCTAAGTTTGTAAGTAATTTCCTTAAGGCGAGACACTGCAGGTGAATAGGGTGAAAAAATTGTTATTGCCTTACCGTCCTAGTTGATTGATTACATTAATATTTTCTAAAATATACAAATGAGAACTTATTGAATGAAATATGCACACATTTGCATACACTTCCAGTATAAAAATATAAACACCGGATGAAGTCAGTTTCAGAATTCTTGTTGAAATTTTTTTATATTCATTTTTACAAAGGAAATCTCATTTCGTCAGTTCAGAAAACACTGCCTGCACTGTCTCCTTAGTTCTAATAATACCAGCATGAAGACATACAGATAACCTTTGACCTCTGTCATTGCCAACAAAGGGTATAAAACAAAGTATTGAGATTAAGTTTTGTTATTGAACAAATACTTATTTTCCACTATAAATCGCAAATTAATTAATTAAAAATGGAACAATGTGATTTTCTGGATTTATTTTGTCTCTTATAGTTGATGACAGGCCTCTCTCATCTTTGGGGAGAACTTGAACAATTGGTGGCTGACTAAATACTTTTTTGCCCCACTGTATATTAGGAATGTTACATGCAATAAATAAGATAAATGCTTTGAAGTCCAAAAATATATTCACAAACCCCTCAGTAAAAACCTGAACAATACAGATAAAAAAGGTATTAAAGGTATAGATTGAAATTAAAAATCTACACGTTTTTAGGAATAAGTTGTTTTATGTAGTAAATGCTTAAGTAGAGAAGAAAAACTCAAGCACGATAAAGTGCAATAAAAAAAACAGATTTAAATGTAGATTAAGATGCTTTGAAGGTCTTCTTTGCATTGTGTCTGAGGATAAGAAATAATGAACAAATGCCACAAAAATACATGAAAAAATGAGTGTGTGACTATCAGTGGATGTTACTGATGTAATCAGGTTAAACCAGTGATCAGTGGATGCGATGCCTCTGTGAGTAACATGCATGTACAATTAGTCAATCACGATGAGGTCATAATTGCACAGTAATCATTAATTGTTTCCACATTAGCCTGCGGTTCACATCGTCCTTCTCATTCCTCATTAGCCCTTGTCATTAAACTCTGATAAAGTCACTCCACGATTCACAGAATGTGTTTGTTTACGAGAGATTCTGTAATTACGGAGGTTTTCAATCTCGTTTAAAATCACTTTTATCCTGCAATTCGCTAAATATTACTCTGTAATTGCCAAAGGTATTAAATTATCACATTTATGTTCAATTCGGTGTGTTACTTCTTTGTGATTATTTGTGAAATTTAGTTTGAAAATAGTTTCAATGCAAATCCTAACCATTTTGTAGCATACACTTAACTTGTCTTTGAAACTATTTTTGCTTAGAAACTTTAGTGTTTTTAAAAAGAGCACTTTTTAGCGAGACTTATTGTATGTACCAATAAGTACATATCACTGCAGTTTCCAAAGAAATGAACGCTAGAGGCAGTACAACTCTGACACCTGTTCTTTTTCACAAAGATTTACAGAGTTTCGATGAATGCACAATTACTAGAAGAATATCATGTTATCACAATATTAATAAGATGGGATATTTGAAACGGGTGCTTTGAACACGCTTCAACAAACCAGTTTACATCTATGTAATGGGAAGTTAAAACCACACGGTTGCATCAACAAATGTGTTTTTATATGTTTTGCAGGTGCTATCACCAGAAAAACTCAACGCAAACGAGCCTGTGTGTTGTGCTCCTTTAATCACGATTAATCACATCCAAAATAAAAGTTTTCATTTACAAAATATATGTGTGCGTGGAGTGTATATTTATTATATACACTGTGCAAGTAAACATTTCAGAAAATTCTCTGTTTATATATTAAATCTATTTATTTATAATATAAATTTTGAATGTATAGAGAGACATGGAAATACAGTACATGTAAATTTCTTTCAAAATATATACTGTATGTTTGTGTATTTACATGTACATAATAAATATACACAGAAAACGCATATAATTGTAAACAAAAAGTTTTAAAAACATTTTTAAAATATCTGTTTTGTTGTTTTTTGACACATTTTCTTTTTTAAGAAGTGCTTCAAACCGACGGAGCATCAGCCTTCAGCAAATCCATCTGACCACCGACAACGTATTTAGTCTGAAATGACCATCATTGTGACAAAAATCAGAAGCAAACAAGCATGTCGTCTTGCTGTTGACGTGTTTTTGCAGGTTCGTGCTCCCGCCGAGAGTGGACAGAATCCAGATGTCAGAGCCTGAACGAGGAAAGCAGCAGCTGACAGCTCCAGCTCAGCGGGAAGACGCTGCCAAACACTGTTACGTCCGATAACCTCCACAGCTGCTCAATAATTCAACATCTTCTCCTTTGGAGTGCACCGGGTTTGATCCAAACCGCAGGTATTTATTTATTTTTTATTTTAGTAATGTATGTCAGACGTGTCAGCTCCGGTGAAGCGATATCATCCCTCCCTGACAGCTTCAGGATTTTTATAAATCCATAAACTGTGTCCTGTGCACTTCTCAAACACACTATGGGAAAGCATCCTCAATCCTAAATGGCTTGCATAAGGACTTATTTCTGTCAGTGAAACCTTCAAGCTCTTTCAGCTACAGTAACCTATTTACCAGCGGGGGGATTTTAAGTGGGACGCTGGAAACTTTCTCGCCGAGCCTCGAGATCTTCATGCAATATTACACTTATCAAAATTTAAGTACAAGCATCACCATAAAATCACCGAGCAAAGTTTGGCCTTTCTATTATTCATTATATTCATTTTAAAATGATTATATTAATTACAAAAACACACACACATACTCACACATACAATCTTAATAGGTTAATATAACCCTTCTAATTAAATTAGAGTAGTGACAAATATGGAGAGAGAGGATAAATATTCTAAAACTTGAAAAGAAAACTTCTGAAAAGAAAACTTCTGTAAATAATATAGGAGAACAAAAATGATTGCATATACATGTTTACTAAAAATGTGTATCTCAGATGTTTATTTGGACTAAATCTGTGTGTGTGTGTGTGTGTGTGTGTGTGAATATATAAACACACACACACATATATACATTTTTATCTTCAGACTGTTCTCTTCATTTTTGTTTCTGACATTTTTAATAAATCTAAAATGTTAACTTTTTTATTGTGCCTTTATACAGTAGTTACCATTTTTAACTTTAGATTCTGCTTTAACTTTAGATTTAGTCTAAATATAAAAACTTATATTTAACTAAAAAGTTATATTTACAGTGTGTGTATATATATATATGTATTCTGGGTTTATAGCTCACAGTTCTGAGAAAGAAAAGTCAGAAATGTGATATAAAAAGTTGCAGTTGCCTTTTTTTAATTTCACTTTTTTTATCCCATCGTGGAAACAAGCTTCTTTAAGAAACATAAAAATGCATGAAAGTGTCTGATGCTGATGTAATATCACTGTAATCAACATTAAAGTAATTGAAATGATGTTTTTAGTGTCTTTACCCACCGAACTTTCAAAGGAAGTAGAATTCTATTTCCACTGTGTTCACGCTCATTAGCTTCTTGTGATTAAATGATCAAGTTTCATTTTCAGACGTTTGAACTGCTTTATTAAATGATGATGCCTCTATTTATAGAGCATTCAGTAATAAACACAGTAAGAGAGATATGCAGGTGTTTCAGCCTCACGCTACATTACTCCTCATTTATTGACGATTCATTTATAATTTAAGATGAAGCTGATGACTAACAACACCAATCAAAGAGTGAGTTTGTGCAACGCTGGCGCTCTGCTCTTTTCTGAGCTTCTAATAACACATGATGATAATGATGATGATGAAGATGGATCATCTCCACCTGTCAGTATGTAAACCTCTGAATAAAACTCAAGACTGACCATCTGTTGTAGGTTTGATTCCTGTAAGAAACTTCACTGATCACCTTCCCCTTTAAATTTGAATGTTCATCAATTAAAAAATGTAAAATACATACATTTCAGATTTTGGGTGAAAAACTGAACATTGAAGAAATGCTTTTGTAAGCTTTAAAAAAACATTTTAAGGTAACACTTCAGAATAGGGGTCCAAAATAATGCATTAGTTAAGCATTAATTAATGGTTAATTTGTTCACAATGAAGCATTAGTTGAGCAAAAAACACTAGTAATTAGTGATTAACTTAACATTTTAATCATTAATTAGTAGTGTGTTTTTGCTCAACTAATGCTTCATTGCAGTCAGAGACAGAAGACATGAGGAGATACAGCTTTAACAGCAGAGTCTGATCATTGAGAGATGTGTGCATCAAACATAATACATCCTGTGTTTGATTCTCAGTCAGAGCATGAGCTGATAAGTCACTGGATGTAAACCTCACCTGTTTGTTCATGAAGACGTAGATGATGGGGTTGTAAACGGCTGCGGTTTTGGAGAAGAACGCCGGGACGGCTGCGAGCCGCGGGTCCAGGTGGATGCTGGGAAGGGCTGTGACCACGATAGAGAAGGCAGCGTATGGAGTCCAGGCCACCATGAAAGCCACAATCATCACCACCACCATACGAGTCACCTGACGCTCCGGCTTCCGAGCATTACCCAGCCTGCCGTGCGTGTTAGACACCTGAGAACACACCACAGAAGAACCGCGGTCAGGCCTGAGGTCAGTTTGACCTCAGAAAGCCCACTGAGATTATTAAGATTCAGCTAATGAGCGACTGACCTTTCTGAGCTTCCGGAGCAGTTTGCTGTAACAGACGATGATCACACCCAGAGGAAGGATGAAGCAGGTGATGAAGAACATGATGATGAAGGTGTGGTCGTGGATGTCTCCTGAATACCTGTGGAGGAACAGAGTCTGTGAGAGATCTCACCAAGAGAAGCTTTCGTACTCAACCTTTCCAGAAACTAATTTAGTGCTGTCAAACAATTAATCACCATTAATCACATCCACAAGCTTTTGTTTACAGAATATGTGTGTGTGTGTGTTGTGTATATTTATTATGTATATATAAATACACACACACATGTATATATTTCAGAAAAATATAATGTTTAAATATAATAATAAATAGCTATATTTACTTACAATAGACATTATATAAATGTATATAATATAAATAATATATAGTAATTAAATAAGATACATTTAAATACCTGTATATAGCCTCAAAATATATACTGTATGTGTGTATATCTATAAATACATCATAATTATACACAGAACACACACATATATGCAATTAATTATTTAGCAGCATTAATATATATATATATAAATTCTGCCAAATAAATAATAATTTATATCATATACAGGGAGTGCAGAATTATTAGGCAAGTTGTATTGTTGAGGAATAATTTTATTATTGAACAACAACCATGTTCTCAATGAACCCAAAAAACTCATTAATATCCAAGCTGAATATTTTTGGAAGT
>JAUMHR010000063.1:22132889-22150091 GCA_032361145.1 Enteromius fasciolatus
GGACTGCATCTCGGCTGGAGGGACCGGCTCGATTGCATCCTTTGCCAGGAGGACAGCAATCTCCTCGCACAGTACAGCGGCGTCTCGGGCTGCCACCACAGTCTCGAGAACACCGCTGAATCTGGGAGGACGCCGGGCGAACTGAATCGCATAGCCGAACCGGATCGTCCGAAGGAGCCATCTCGACGGACTGGGAAGCGCCGAAGAAGAAAACCAATCAACCATGTCAAAGACTGTTACCTTGCGAGACGCCCAAGGGAAATACTGTTTTGACCAGGAAATCCGTTGTTTGCACCTTTACACACACAAACAAACAGCTTTCGCCAAATTCAATACTGTTAGCACAGCGTTCAGTAGGAGATAACCACATGCGTAGCTCTCGGCTCTGAAGCAATATCTAATGAGTGGTTGCACCTGTGCCTACTTATACCCGGCGTTGCCGGGCCGGTACGGCTGGTGTGCAATTAACCACTTGCCAACATTAGTTGGCGTTTTCTCAATACTGAGCGAATCAGGGCTCTCAGGTATAAGACCCAGTCTGTCGATACGACATACGTCGTAGTGTACGACAGACAAGGGAACATAATTTTTAATTATGCTATAATCTGTTTTCTTCAAATAATCACACACACATATACATTATATATATATATAAGTTGTAATTCATGTTTTATTTATTTTCATTTTTAGTAGATTTTTTTCCTTGCATGTCTAGTTTTTATTGCTTATTTGTGCTTTGAGTTATTATAGTACATTAAGAAAAGGAGTTTTTAATATAAATATTTTTATTTATTAATTATTCTTTTATTTCATTTTATTTCAACACTTATTTTACTTCTAGTATTTATTTATTTTTTAATTTATATTCTTATGTAACCACATTAAGAGCAAGAAAGTGTTGTTAAATAATTGTTATATAACTGAAAGATTGATTCAGCTGATCGATATGACTGAAACAGATGCGTGATGCTCTTACTCCCTAAACTCTACAGAGACGAACATCTGGAGGCTTTAATAACCCGTGTGCAATAAAGGATTTACATTATTACATCTCTATCCACGTCTAATCTATGTCTGAGACAGACTGTAAAAGATCTGGGGAATTTTTTCTCAACTTTAAAATGCTCAACACATCAGTAGAGTGTCTTTTGTTTGTATTTATTTAATGCACAGACAGCAGCAGAACAGCACACAGACACATCAGACCAGCAGTTATAATAACATAACTTACCTAAATCTCCAGCAGCAGCTGCTTCCTCTGACCACAGCTCCTCTTCCTTCAAGTCTCTATAGATATCTGTTCGCTGCACAACAAGCAGAGAGACACATGTAGAGCAGCTTAAACAATCAAACATGCATTCTGGAACACAATAAAATTAAACTATTTATTCAAACTTGACAAACAAATGATTAATTTGTCTAGACTAATTCATCTTTATTATTTCCGTGGATGTTTTAATCCCAAAGTTCATCTAAATAGACTTATTTAGTCTTTTGTAACACTACAGACTCTCCAAAATAAATATGAGTCACCATTGCATTCACGAAAACACCAAATAATCATGAAGCATTTCAGCCATTTTATTCCCAGACAAAGAGCATGAAAGCATGAAATAAGAAGTGTTATTATATCAGACCCTGGGAAACAAAACACACAGAAGGCTTCAGGAAAACATCTTTCCAGTTTCATTTGTTTGAGCTTTGTTGTAGGAAATGAGATGCGATGTAATTGCTGAATTCAAAATCTGGAGATTAAGAGAACAATGTAGTTCTACACAATACAGGAGGCCGTGTGAGTCAAACTATACTTTAAAATATGTTTAAAACACCTGGAGTTTGTTCCTGCAGGAATATTAGCCTGATATCTGCCACCTTAAAGCAGTTGCAGGATAAAAGTTTATTTCTCAGGGGAAAAGACCACTTTTAATGTAAAAAACACATATTGGTGTTTTTAATAAAAGTCATAAATCAACTTTTATGGAGTCTTTCTTCAAGCATCGTTATTTGCGAAAGACAGTATGTACAGTACATTAAGTCCTCATTTAGACGTGTGTGTGTGTGCTAGTGTGTGTGCGTGTGTGTGCTAGTGTGTGTGTGTGTTAGTGTGTGTGTGCTCTTCTTCAGGAGCTTCATCTCTGTCAGCACAAGTACACAGTGAGTGGATGAGGAGCAGCAGAAGTTAAGTTTAAGGTTTGGGTTTGCTGTAGTTAACATTCAGCCCGAAGTAAACTCCAGTAAACTGCATGAACTCAGCTCGCCGGTGTCAGCATCATAATGGATGTAATAGATTCAGTGTTTGGCTGTGTTCGGCGCGACCCTGGTGCTGTTCCTGAGTCAGATTCTCCCGCCGTTCACGGGTCAATGTGATTAATGATATAGACATGAGCCTCAATGTGAAGGCCGACTCGTTTGGGACAATACGTTTGGGTTTTTCTATTATTTCTGTTTGGAAATACTATTAAGAGCTGTTAAGAGTTGTCTAAACCAAATCAAAATAGTAAATGCATGAGGAAAAAAAAAATCAGATGAGAGAAATGTTTTGTTGTGATTAAAAGACATTTTAGGTGTTATATTAATACTGTTTAAAAAAAGTCAATAAGGCAATATATGTAACTCATTTTAAAATACATTTTTCAAGTTATAAGAGATTCAGCTCGATTTTTTAAACTAAATTAAACTAATGTATTTTTAAAATATAATTGTATGTAATGTATTCCCAATCTATATAGTACAACACCAGTAGTATAGTATAGTATATAGTATAGTTATAGTATAACCAACTGCAGCTCAAAATAGATGTCAGGTGTCAGGTACTGATCAAGATAAAAACAGGTAATAATTACTGAATAAAAATAGTAAACAAAGTTGATATAGGAGTACATTTGACGAGGAAATCTGTGTTCCTTTCAATTTCTTTGATATTTAATGGTGATATCCGACTAAAAACCGTTTCAGAATAACTCAATAACAATTTTCTGTCAAGCGTTATTTAGTGCAAGTGTTTAAACTCTAAATCTACAGTCTTCATAGAACATATTTCCCTCTCAGGCATCCATTTATTTACTGCTTTCCCATTAGATTCATTATCAGCTGGCAGATTTCCCTTGTCTCAGTTTGTAATTAGTGGCTTCAACATACATTAGCTGTTAAACACTCATTAGCGTCGAGGGTATTGATATACTCTGAGAACGCAGGCTTGCTTTGCCCTAGACATCTGCTTGTGTGTTGGCTGCAGAAAGCCAGATCCCATTCATCCCTATTTGAGCGGCTCTCTGAGCGCACCATGCCTCATTTGCTCTTTGATAGAGATGAACTGTTCGGCACGGATCCAGCGAGCGGCGAACAGTGGAACGCCTGCAAATCCTGTTCGGAGGTGGACCTCTGGTCACTCGCAATCTCCTGAGTAATTAATTTCACTCATTGTGCAGAAAAACCCCAGCGAGATTGCATTAATACAGCATCTTCTGCCTGCTCTGAAAATGAAGACATATTAGTCTGAGAGAATGAGAAACAAGAGCACACAACACACCTTCTCTTTGTCAAGGGGTTTTAAACAACAGATCACCTTCTCAATGACTTTCTATCTTTAAACTCAAAGATAGTCGGATAGCACCATTAAATATCAAAGAAATTGAAAGGAACACAGATTTCCTCGTCAAATGTACTCCTATATCAACTTTGTTTACCATTTTTATTCAGTAATTATTACCTGTTTTTTAAACTCAACTCAGGAGCATGAACTTGATTTAGATGCTCTGCAGTGAATGGGTGCCGTCAGAATGAGAGTCTGATAAAACACATCAGAATAATCTACAGCACTCCAGTCCATCAGCTAACATCTGGAGAAGACACGAGATCAAACTAATCCAGCGTTAAGATAACTCAAATATAGAAGTCCACAATCCATAATAATGCTTCACAAGGAGAGAAATCTGCACAAATCAAGCTGCGGTTAAAACCATCCAAAACAAACACCTGAATGGATTTTAATAGGTCATGGAAGGTTCATGTTTTGGTTTTGAGAGTCCCAAATAACAGGTTGTTATACATGCAAGGTCAAAAACATTTTCATTTTCTTATAGTATGCATTTGTTTTTTACCTTATTTGTTCAACAACCCCCTAACGATTCGTTTTTCAGATGATTGGTGAATTTCATCTAAAGCAGTGTTAAACGCTACAAAAGAGACACCTAGTATTTTCATTTGGATAAAAGATCAACAAGAGGGCGGGGAATATGCTAATGATTCACTTTGAGTCAAAATGAAACGGCTTGACTCGTCAAATGACTCGTTTGAATGATTCAGAGTCGACTCAATAACTTTATACACGGTGAATTTTCAGTTTTAAAACTTTACAAGATGTTTCCATTCTCTTAGAGCTCTGCTACACACTACAGGGAAGACACTCTTCAAAAATACATAATAGGGGCACTTTATTATGAGAAGATGCACTTTTTCCCTGGGGGAAGAGTTATTATAGACTTCTATTCGAGTAAAAATCATCTTAACGCTGGATTAGTTTGATCTTCTGTCTTTCTTTAGATGTTAACTGATAGACTGGAGTGCTGTGGACTCTCGTTCTGACGGCACCCATTCACTGCAGAGCATCCATAGCTGAAGCACATTACTACTAAATCTGATGAAGAACCAAACAGGACGGCCTGAGGCTGAGCGCATTTTCATTTTATGGCAGAACTGCTCCTTTGATTGTGCACAAAGAAATGACTCTCATGAGGTCGAGTTGGAAATGCGTTTATCATTCCGTGCTGCAGTGAGAGGAATGGACGAGGACACACACGGAGAAGGTGACCTTACTGGAGACCCTTGGGAAAATCTACCTTCCTTCCTTCACCTCCAGAGCTCCTGCTGAGATCAACAGACACTGTATCCCTATTAATCCACATTATTTCGCTTATAACAAGAGCACATGGCAACACTTTAAAATAATGGGAGCATAAGCAAATCTTAGATTTGGTTAAACTTCGAAGAACGTTCGTAACCAGGCACCATTGACTTCCATAGTAAGGAAAGAAAATGCAATGGAAATCAACGGTGACCCAAAACAGCCTGGTTACAAACTTTCTGAAGAATATCTTCTTTTGTGTTCAACAGAACAAAGAAATTCACAGTGTGTCAGGGTGTAGCTTTTAAGCCCTTGTGCTGCCGCAAACACAGAAGTGAAGGAAACAGACCAGCACATAACTACAGGTAAAGCTTTATCCGTATATATATGTGCAGAACACAAAATGAGCCTCTACAGCAGCAGGGCTTTGATGGCAAGAAAGTGAACAATAATGTGTTATACAGGCCTGCAGCTTTAATGGTGTCGTGAAATCAATACGGCTCATAACGAGGTTCATCACGAGCTGCCTTAAGCCTTGTCCTTCGTTTCAGCAATGCTTCATAAAGGAGAGTATTCAAACACTCCAACGTGAGCCGTAATTGGTGTGAGAAGCATATTTTCACTGCGTTTGGTTGTTGTGGAAATGTGATGTGGTTCAAGGCTCAGGTGCTATTTTAGGTAGGCCTATAGCGGTATTATGAATTGCATGACACTTTTATGTTTCTTTCCTTCAATCTCATTCATTTTGGCAGTTTCCATCGGCATATTTTATAGTATTGATTCAAACCGCCATTGATCTGTAGAACACAAAAGGGGATAATTAGCTGAATGTTCATGCTGCGCTTTTCAATTCAGTAACAGAGACTGATGTATCACCCTGTAACACCCACATACATTATTCAGTATATATTTCACATTAAAATTCTTCTATTTTATTTTATTATTTTCTTTCTAAATAAAAAAAGTTGTGGCAGTAAAATTCTTCTAATTTCTCACTAAATTAAAAAGCAATTGCTTCTATTTTTCCACTAACCTGAACAGTCTGGGCAGTGTAAATTCTTCTTATTTAATTTTTTTTAATTTAAAAATATAATATAGAGCTTTTTTTAATAACCCTGTAAATGATGATGTACAATGATATGTAAAATATATTTTCTCACTAAATTCCAAATGTGTAAGCTGTAAAAATTTTGTATATTTTCTCACTAAATAAAAAGGTATGGTTAGTAAAAGTCTTTTAATTTCATTTAAATTGTATTTAATTTAATTTAAAGTTTCTATTTTCTTACTAAACCTAAGGTCTGGGCTGTACAAATTCTTCTAATTTTACTTAATTCAATAAACGCTTTTTATTTTCTCCCATTTAAAAATTCTAAAAATACTAAATTCTTTAAAAAACAACTCCGCAGTAAAAAATGATGCAAAAGAAGATGATTAGCAGAATACGTATGGTGTGCTTTACAATTCAATTTAAAGTGATGAGCAGTGTTGGGGTTTGAATGAAATTATGAATGAACAGAATTATTTTAAAAAATGTGTAATTGCAGTTACTTTTGTTAACGATTGCAAAGGGGGTAACATCTGAATATTTTCACACGGACATACAGAAATGATTAATTTCTTTCCCAAATTGCATTAACCGCTTTAAAATGAGAATTTAGGACACATGCGTATTCTATATCAGCTTGTTTTGCGTCTATGAACTACTGTGTTTGTGATTTTGCAAAAAGTATTAAAGCTCCAAATTGAGTTGAAAATGCTGTGATCAGCAAAAAGGAGGAACTGAGGAAGGTCAGTCTTTCTTCTCCACACTTTACTG
Organism: Enteromius fasciolatus; assembly: GCA_032361145.1. Lineage (NCBI taxonomy): Eukaryota > Metazoa > Chordata > Actinopteri > Cypriniformes > Cyprinidae > Enteromius > Enteromius fasciolatus. The sequence continues at coordinate 22,139,552 of JAUMHR010000063.1, forward strand.
TACTTACTGCATATAATATGTGCATTTAGGTGCTTTGAAGGCAAAGATGTGACACTGCCCTTGAAAGTTCTTCTCTGTCAGCTTGATCAAAGACCTGCTCACTAAAGGTGAAGCCCAGCACTGAATCTCTGTCTGCAAACTCTACTATATACAGTATTTCTTATTCGGTACGGGGCGGAGACCACATGATTCCATTAAGATGGAGCGCAAGATTTATTTACATTGTACTGTACACGAGGGTTTAGTAAAGCTCAGGGGTCTGAACGGAATATGAACAGTAAATCTTCTGAAACGGCGTGAAGTGAAGCTCCCCCCCAGTTCCTCGCTCTCAATGGAAAGCGGTATGTTAAATCATGAGCTATCAGCTCATCTGATCTACGGGAACATGCAGTTATTACAAAATATACGGGGGATCTACAAGTCAGAGCAGAGAAAATGCTCCAAAATGAAAAAAAAAGGCTTTTGTTATTGGTAAAAATCTTCAACATTATGTGTTCTTTTTTTAATTAAAAAAGTATTCAAAGTCACCCAAATTTGTTTTTTGATCACTGTATGTGTTTACGATTGAACTGTTTACTCTTGGAGCCATATGTAGACCCCAATATCTCTTGAATTTAACTCCTTAGGGCCTTAAAAAGTACTGTAAAACACCTAAATACTAGTTTGTTAAGAACTAAAATATAAAAGGAAACTACGATATCTTTAATACTTCTTGAGTTACAGGCATGCAAACTTTGGTGAAAAATAGTTTTTTTATTCATGAGGCCAAATTAAAATCCAAATATCTCTGGAATTGAATCATATAGGGTCTTTAAAAATAAGATAAGTTTGTTAAGAGCCAAAATGTGAAATGCTACAACAATATCATTAACACTTCTTAAGTTGCAGGCTTGCCAACATTGGAAAAAATGAATAAATAAAAACACTGGTTGCACAATGCAAAACAGATCTTACCAATCACTGTTTACAAAGAACATTATTAAGCTGCTATTTTTTATTTGCCTTCCCAGAAATGTCTCTACAAAATAGTGGATTACTTAGTAAATATACATCCGTGACATTTCATATTTTATGCTTTCGTCACTATTTATGTTTGTCTTTCTTCAGAAAATCTGTACAAAGGGTCACGTAATCAATGGCACTGCATCATGCATTACCGTTTTTAGACTTTATTTACAATTACAATTATTTTACAATTCTATCAGTGCAGATTTACAGTCCGCACTAATAGTATTTGTATTAATATTTGAGGAGATGTTGGCAGACGGAGCGATTGCTGATTCCTTGACTGATCGATATTCTCTGTTTGGACGCGGCTGACAGCAGGTGTGTTTTCAGACTGTTTTTCTCTGAATGTCATGTCTGTTTACTCTCTACCTGCTGGTGTTTTGCCGCTCGAGCGCTGGACAGGATCTGGGACTTGATGTGCCTAAACAGAAACCAATAACAGGGCCTCCATCACAACCTTCTCCAGGGGCATCGCTACAAAATTTCCGGTGTCTGATGCCTGGGATCTCTTTATATCTGAGCGGACCGGCTTTACAGAGCCTCTCCATGTCAGAGGCTATTCCCGCAGAGACAAACGCTCGCTACGGCAAATTGTTGAGATGAGCCAGGCATCAGACGCCAGTGTTATTACAGCTGCTGGCAAATCCTCTGTGGTTCAGACACGCACATCTGTAATTTTCTCTCTGGCATCTTCTTTAAAAGCGCTCCCCATGCTGCTCTTTACTTCCTTTCACACTGTAAGAAGAAGAGCTTGCACTGTTTGACAACACAAAACTAAAAAATTATCCAATTAATTCAACTGGCTACAAAATCCACCAACTGCATCGTCAGCAGATAAGAAATGATTTGTGGTGTTAATAAGTAAATAATAAAATAATTGTCTGGGTGATTTTGTGCATACCTCGTTTGCTGTGCCTAAACTGTATTATGCAAATATCTATATTAATGCAATATCTATCTGTCAAATGTTTTGACACCAAGGTTTCCTCATTGTCCATAAAAATATTCAAAAGTTGCATGAGACTTACAGTCGTTTGGGAGTTTTTATACTTATTTTTTAGTTTTTACAATAGTTTGTACTCCCAATTTCTACAAAACCAATCAATTTTTAAGTAAATGAAACAAGAAACAATTGCTGAACAAGCTGCTGAAAATAGCTAAATCACAAGAATACATATAATTTTAATATATATTTGAAGGGAAAATAGCTATATATATATTATATATTGCACTGCTATGTTTTTTGACTGCATACAAACAAACACTTATTCATATTATTAATCTATTTTCTGATTTTCTCACTAAATTAAAATATATTTTGTATTACTTTGTAATTATGTGAAAAATCTATAGAAAATGTATATTCATTACAAAAGCATATTCATTTTAAGATGTTTTTAATTTACTAGGGTTTTTACAGGTCTAAAAATCATGTTTTTTTGTTCTTAAAAGACAAAAAGAGTTGTGGAGGTGAGTTAAAGTGAGAAAGATCTGCTATTTTAATGTTTGTCTAATTTTAAATAATTCTGGTGGGCCCCGGGCCCCTGCTTGACTGATCTAGATATAGAGTGCTATTCCTGCAGCTTTGTCATAGAATAATCTGGGGCCTATGGTGAATAAATTAACATAAATAGAAACAATGTAGTTTAATGAACCATTCAGCCACAAGAAAACACTGAAGTGAAGCTGTTCGAACAAGCAGCATGAAGTTGACTTAATCATCGGGAAATGTTATGCTTATATTCGCTGTAATTTCACTCAATTCTGCCTCAGATGATTCTTGTTAAGAGGAAAAGAAACCCAGGTTTATATTTAGCTTATTGTTAATCGTACTGACACATCAACACAGTCTCCATCTCGTCACATTTTCACAAAAGGTTCTTGACCAAGCGTCAAAATGTGACGAGTTAGAGAGAGACGGTGTTGGAAACATAAACATGGTGTGAAGTCAACTCGTTGCAGAAATATTGAGATGGCATGGTGAAACACATGCCTGCAAAGGCAATATTACTTACATATTATGATAATGAACAAGTTACAAAAATAGTTCACCCCAAAATGAACATTAGACCCTCAGACTATCCAAGATCACAATGAGTTGGATGAGACTCTGTAATGGAAGTAAATGGGTGCCATTAAAACATCAGATAAAAACATCAGAATAATACACAGCACTCCAGTCCATCAGTTAACATCTGGAAAAGACAGAAGATCAAACTAATCCAGCATTAAGATGATTTTAACTAAATTATGAGTCTATAATCCGTAATAACTCTATAATACTCCATAATAACTCTTCCTCCAGTGAAGAAGTCTGAATCAGGAGGGAATTCTGGACTTTTTCACCGGAGGAAGCACAGACACGTGTTTTATTTAATGATGGATTTGTTTCTTATGTACACACAGCTTTTTACTTCACGTTTTCTATATACTGTATCTTATACTGTATGTCAAAATGCTTCATGAAACAAAATAATTGTGTATTCATGAACAATGAGGCACTCAAAATAAGGTACTTTAATGTTTAACTAAACTAATATTTAACTAAATATGGTTTTGCATTAGGCATATGCAATGTTTGCTATAACTCTTTGACTAGCTTGGCAAATTATTAGAATAGCTTCACAGGAGATACAGCCTTTACTGTGTTTTATAATCAGCATTAAGCATCTATAGACGCTCGGCAGGGTTCAAGCCTGATGCTTGTTGTCTGACTAAATTTTGGCAATCAATTTCCTTTATCATAGGGACTAATTTTAACATTAGATATGACACGATCACATAAAGTCGATTGATTACCTTTAGATTAGAAAATTTGCTGGCCTTAATATGTTTATTGTACATGTAACTCTGCATGTTTTTAATAATCTCATACTTTTTTTAGCTTTAAACGCGTGACTTTTATTTTGTGAGGTTTAAATGCGCGAGCGTTATTTGTGCCGCGGTCCGTAATTTCCGGTGCTGAGCGGTTTCTAGTGACTGATTGATTGGCGGGCTGACCGTTGAGAGGCTGAGAGGAGACTAGTGCGCGGTTTACTGTAGTTTAATTAACTTAATTTGGTTAGTGATTGATTACTCATCATGGCCAACAATGATTGTAGTTCGTACTTCAAGAGAACCAGTCCGTTCTGCATGGTGGTGGTGACCGTTTATGTGTGTCTTCACACGGTAAGTTAAGATAAAACTTTAATTCAGTCATGAAAGAGCGGCTGTTTGACATGACTGTCAGAAGACTTCTCATAGACCAACAATTATTATCATTATTAGTAGTAGTAATTATTACCAAAATCTTTATTCTACCTTCTAGACCTTAAAAGCTAACGTTACATCCAACAAACTCGTTACTGTTCTTTAGATAACATTAGTTTTTTTCTCTCTGACTGATCAGTTTGAAAACTAAAGTGAAGATTAATGGTCGATTTGTCGCGTTCAGTGTAGACAGACTTTAGGTGTCGCGAAGCTTCTTATTAATCTGTAATATTTAATAAGCGGTTTGGACTCTATTAGACACCTCTGTTGCGCGCTCAAATTCGTTTGGCCTTATTTCAAAAATAAAAGCGCGCGCGCTCATGATAGATGCCTTGTTGTTTAGGCGCATTGCCATGAAACCACTGTTTCTTAAATAAAAAAGTAAATATATCAAATCACTATAGACAGATATCAATTTCATATTATTTAAAAGAAATGAGCACACATTCACTAAGTAACTCATAAAACAAAAATCTAGTTTTTACATTTATAACATCTGGGGTGGGACTATACACCTACCTCCCCATTCGATGCGATTCCGTTACGATATGTATTGCGATTCGATATTGTAATGTGTTGCGATTTTGTTTTTCTCTCTCTAGACCATATGGAAAAATGTGAATAGTAACAATATATACACAATAAAAAAACATTTTAGCATTTTTCCTGTTTTATTGCAGCTTATAACAAACTAAATATTTCAGCATAAACAAGCAGCCACTAAATGTCCAACAGAACAATACTTCTTGAAATAAAATTACTTTTAATAAAGTGCTTTCCACCAGTTTAACGGGCTTTCAGACAGTGGCGAATGATCAGCTTTTCTGTACCTTTGCACCTCCTCTTTTGCACTTTCAAAGGGTGACTTCTCAGGTGGTGCCTGCTTAGCTTCTGCAAAAGTGTTCCCAAGTAATGCAGCCAGTGCACAAGAGGACACTCTTCTTTTGGCAGATGGGGGGATACTTCAGTCTGCATCTTTTCCTGCTTTAGACATGTCTAACTGTTCATTCCCTGGTAACTTGTGAAATCCAAAGTGTTTCCTCTTGCTGTCTTTCATTCCGCCATTTTTCGTGTTTGCTAGTAAGAGATGTGACATCATGTAACCGATACAACAGATCGCCCTCTGCTAAAATAAAATACGTAACTTTCGTCCGCATCGTTTATAAGTAAGTGCTAAAATAAAGCAATGTATTTAATACATATACATAATACATACAATTTTAAACCCGTATATAACAAAATCGCGATAGTTAGGTGAATCGATTTTTTTGTCCCATCCTTAGTAATAACCCAGTTAAGCAACATAAGACGACCAAGGGCTGTTATTTATTATTATTTTAAAATGCTATTCAAAATAATTCAAAAGTACCTATATATATATATTTATATTTATTTATTTTTTCTAAATAAATGAATACTTTAATTCATAAAAGACCAATGTTTAAAGGTGTTATTATTATTAAATAAAATGCATTAGTTTACATAAAAATTTGAATCAGGCTTGTTTATCAGGCCCTTTCTTTTTCTCAAAGTAATTTTTTTTTAATTACTTTTTTGGATTTTTATTTTTATTTAATTACATTTTTTTAACATTTAATATTAACTTACAATATTAAAGAGCAACTTCCATGCTTCCTCTATTTAAAGACTGTTACATGACTAGTTACATGAGTGAGTATGGTGTAAAATAAAATGTGATTTTTGAAGTGGATGATAACTATCACTTAAGAGCACTTCGCAGCAGTAATATCATCACTCCTTAAACTCACCTGCTCCCGCTCTCTTCGATCAAAACAACCAGCGTGACACCGGCTCCGGTGTGTTATGTTTCAAATCTTTCTTCCCTCTCACGGTCCATAATTCTATAATGTCTATAATGAGTCTATAATGTTGGACATCGTGAATGTTTTGTTGCAGCTGGACAGTAGCACAGGCTGAAGTTGGTGTTATTGACGGAGGTGAGCGGGAGGTGTGATGATATTACTGTGCGGAGGTCGAAGTGCTCTTCCTCCATACATTATGATATTTTATCCACTTCAGAAATATTTCTTGATTTTAATTAATCAGATGTGCTTTCTGACTAATGAAATTTAACTGATTTTGGACAAAATATACTCCCTAGCAACCCCTCTGAGTACCTTATCTGTAGCTCTGCAGTGACTGTGTTTGACTGGTTTCCAGGCGACGGCGTTCTGGCCTCAGCACATCCCGTATGGCATGCTGGGTCCTCTCGGCGCTCTGGCCAGGGGTTTGGTGGACTATCTTCAGCCTGTGCTGTATTACGGGTGAGCGAGCTCCATCATTCACACTCTGAGCTCAGAGCTGACGCTGATGTCTGTGACTATTGTCTGTGTTTCAGATGGTTTGTGATGTTGGCCATCCATGTCTGCGAGGCTCTGCTCGCTCTGAAGTTCTGCAGGTAAGACACCTTGTGTTTTTCATCTGTTCCTCCACATGGGGGCAGTACAGACCGTCAGATTTGTGGATGATGTTCTAACACTTCTCTGACTGATTTACTGTGTGTGTTATGTGAATTTACTCAATAGATTTACTATTATTTGTTTGTCTACTATTATTTTCTATATTACATTGCAATGCTCTCAACCTGATTTTACATTTCTAGTGAGACATGTACACACAATCGGTAGATAAGATAATATTCAGTTCATACCAGTTGTATTATACAGTAGTTAGTAACAAAAATTAAAACCATACAATAAAAAAAAACATTTTTGTTATTGAAATAAATAAAATATATAATAAATCTTGTTTTATTTCTGCTAGTTGCCAAAAAAAAGATTCACATTTTCATTTATTTTAACTTGATGAACTAAAATAAATTAAACAAAACCAAAAGAAAATAGATAGATGTGTCTTTGGAGCACAGCAGCAGCTCAGGCTGATTTTGTAGAAGTAGACAACAATACACTGAATGGGTCAACATTATACATTTTTATTTTTTGCCAATAATTATGATCATGTTCCATGAAGATATTTTGTAAATCTACTATAAATTTATCAAAACTTTATTTCTAATTAGTAATATTCATTGCTAAGAACTTCATTTGAACAACTTTAAAGATGATTTTCTCGATATTTAGATATGTTTTGTTCCCTCAGATTCCAGATTTTCTAGTAGCTGTATCTTAAATCAGTGAAGTACTGATTGTTTTGGATCTAGGGTACAGTGAGGCTAAAGGTACACCTTGAGAAACAATTTGCTTTTCACTGAGTGTATGATTGCAGAATATATATATATATATATCAATAAATAAAGTGTATTATTTTAAAGTGTATATTTTACAAATATTTCCCCCGCACACTGAGTAAATCATGACGTAATGATGTCTAAGGTAATACTTATTTAAAACACATTTTCTACTATTAATCTATTTTGATAAATACAATAATAATTATTTTGTTATAATATTACAATATATTTTAAAATGTAGAAATAAAATACTTTTTAAGTTTTGAAGGAGATCCAATAACAATAGAATATATATTTACAGTAGTAATAACAAGATATTTTATTATAAGATGTGATTAGTGTCATGTTTTTAATATGGTTTAATTCTAAACATGGTGATTATCTTTAATATGGACACCCAACATAATATATGAGATTTACCATCTGAATCTAACCATGTCAAGAAAAGGAAATGTCTATTAATGATCATGTTAATTACTGCGTGCCTCTAGCTCCAACTGCTTTTTACCACAAATACCATACTTTTACATATTCTTTAGTTATTCAAAAACTGCTGCTTTAATTATTTTAAACAAAACAATACATCTCATAAAGAAGCCCTTTGTTTCAGAATATATGCACACTGCTCATTGCTACTCAAAATCTACAACATTTAATAAAACATAAAATATTAGATCAAGGAAGCACAAAATCACAATCAACAAAGATCAGACAAATATACAGTACATTCTCAGGCCACTAGTATTTTCAGCAACAGAAACTGGTTTTAAGAGGGTTATTTCTATGTTTTGCGGTAGTGTGTCAGCTGGAAATATCAGTCTCCATTTCCAAACATTATTTTAGTCATTAATTGTAATAATGCAGTGAGATTATTGTCTGAAAGCAGCAGGACTCGATCCAGAAGAACTGTGGAGAACAGCGTCTCCAAGATGAAGAAAAACCTACCTGGAAAGCTCCAGTACTGTTCAAGGTTTTATAAAAATGAGGATGCTTTTAAAAATAATGCCATTAATAGATTTAATTTAACTTCTATTAACTAAATCAATCAAATATTTGGTATTACAGCTTCTGTTCCGAGGTACACTTGCTCATAGCTTTCCAGGTAGGTTGTTATTAATGACAAAAATAATGTTTGGAAATGTAAACTGATATTTCCAGCTGACACACTACCGCAAAAGATAGAAATAACACACTTAAAAGCATTTTTAAAATACTAGTGACTTTTTAAGACGTTTGCACCGTACTGAACGTGAATGTGTTTTTGTGTCGTCTACAGAAAAATAATATCAACGATGCCTTTAGCCCTGTTTATTCTACTAATCAATAAACTTTTGATATACTGTATTTACAGTAGGAAAAGTACTAAATATCTTCATGGAACATGATCTTCACTTAATATCCTAATGATTTTTGTCATGACTTGTATTGTTGTGTATTTCTACAAATAAACCTGTGCTGCTGATGACTCCAGATGTTAGTGACTGATCAGATACAGGACTGTGTTGATGTGTGTGTGTGTGTGCGCGCAGTGATAAAGGCATTGACTGCACCTACGTTCGTTTGCTGTGGGTCGCTCAGACGTTCTTGTTTGGTCTCACGTCTCTGGGTCATCTGGTGAAATACAGTCCTGACAACCGATCCAAACACCAGTGACAGGAAACACTGCTCGTCTCCAGCTAAACACTGTTCATTATCTCAGATGTTCGTTCTGGTGAGGGTTTACTTCTTCAGTGTCGTATTGTGTTCACTAAGAAAAAGCTGAAAGGTTAACCGGGTTCGTGTAACACGTTTGTTTTGTCACATCATAAAATACTGTAATAGAGATCTGAAGCTGCTTTTGCTGTTCAGACGACACTGACAGGATCTCTTCGTTAATGCTGTGGATGAATGAATCTGATTCAAACACATGTAAAGAAAAGTGTAGATTCATCTAATAAACCAGATTTGTGTGAAATCCGCTGAATGTTCATTAAAAAAACGTAACTTCAGGAAAAAGTATTTTTATCTTTTGTTGAAGAAGAATCATTTAGAAGTGAAGAAAGACTGTCTTGATAAGTGTATCAATGACTCACTGCTGGGTGTTGATCACGGACCGTTCTGCTGTGACTCTATTTCATTGTCTAGAATGTTACACAATATCAACCTGATTATTGAGCGGTTTTATAAAATCACTTTTGCTGTCATGCAGGTATTGGGAGTTATTGCTGGTCTGGTTTTGCTAAACTACATCATATGGTATAAATATAAATCATTTTCCCCTCATCTCTTACATTTTAGGCTGTATTCTGATAGACTTGATCACAGTTTTTTCTTCTAATCTCCAACAGCGGCGTCAGAGACTTTGGTCTGGTTTTCCAGTACAAATGTCTGAACATTATTAAATCAAGATACATTTGCTTGGTTTGCTTGACTTCCTCGGGTGATCTACTAACCCTGTGTGTCTTTAATGAGACGAGGAACATGGTACGGTAACCAATGATAATACCGTGGTGCTTTAATATTTAATGATTTAACAAACAAATGAAAACAAGTAATAAAATTAAAACACTAAAAATATAATTACAATTGTATAGAAATAGAATTAACAACTTTATTTTACAGTTAGACCTATTAGTTGCTTTTTAGTATGCATATTACTAGGCTATTAGTCATTTATTAGTGCTAATTAAGCACATATTAAAAATGCCTTATTCTGATCCCTAACCCTAGCCAACACCTAAACTTAACTACCACAAGTAGAAAGTCACAGGTTACCTATTCTAAAGTGTTAGCAATAATAAAATGGAATTTATTATATTTTATTCTATATCAAAATACAGCACATAATACTGAAATAACAATCTGAGCTCGAAGGCATTGAGCTGATAAAATCACTTGGGAGTCACTGTTAGAATCGTACTGACTGAAAACGAACATGCTTAATTTGGGCGTAAATTAACTCAATTCATTGTGCTCAGCAAATTTCATTTAATTCGTAAACTTGAGCTGCTTAATCAGTCAAGTCAAGTCACTTTTATTTCTATAGCGCTTTTAACAATACAGATTGTAGCAAAGCACTGAACATTATCAAAT
>JAUMHR010000063.1:22150191-22164146 GCA_032361145.1 Enteromius fasciolatus
ACAACAGAGTGATGGTAATGTATAATGACGAGAATTAAACTTTATTTATTAAATGCAGAGACGGTCTCTGTAGTCAATCAGGGTTGATATAAAGTGAAAGACAAAGTCCTGATGCACAGACAATCAGAGAGATTGCAGACTTTATTCATGTCCAGAGTATAGTTCGACACACGTGTGCTGTGTATTGTGAAGCGACATAAAATGCGATTTTTCCTGATGTACAGTGTGTTTGGTGTTTCGAGGTGTGGCCGGCAGAGGGCGCTGTTTCCCTGGAAATGACCGCGGAGTCTCGCGCTCAATCAGCGAAGCTGATTAATTAACATGCTCGTGGGGTTTAAGATACTGTAAAATTAGGAAACATCTCGAAAAATGACTTACTGTCTGAAAACGATTGTTGATTATTATCTTTAGTTCATGTTTCAATGTAAAGACAAGCATAAACTTATTACAAATGATTGTTGTATTGAGTCAAGCAATTTCACATTAAGGATTCGTTTAGATTAGGGTTTATTGTTTATCTTTCACCTGATACTTATATTACAGATTATGCAGTAAAAATATTAATTTACACAGCGTGATTCTAGCAGCTCATTTACATGGTTTCACAGGCATCCTAAATCAAGACAAACTCAAAAAATACAGTCATGTACAAAAACTTTACATGATTGGAATATTGTGCAATAATAATCGAGCTTTGATTTCGTACGAAAATACGGAGAAACTTCAAATATAAAGGGAAATAATAGTAGTAATAATCAGTTAATAATCATAATAATTCAGTGCATTAAACTCGGGAATATAAATCCTTTTGGGCTTTTTTGAGCCCGCAGTGATTTTAATGCGCGTGACTGAGATTTACATCACAATTACAAGATGAACTCAGTAGCCTAATAAAGAAATCACACAATATCATAAACTAACATCAATACATGCAGAGATAGATAATAATACCCACCAAACACACAGTCAACAATTAACCTTAAGAAGGAGGGCTAGAATAAAGAAATAATGAAGAATTGTCATATTTCAAACGACGCATTTCTTCTTTCTCGTGGTTTTGATGAAGGTCTAAATAATGTCGAAGCCTTTTAAATTCCAGCACGATCATATTTCACTCGTCCATTCTCATGATCCATAAAACATAAGCGCTGCACTTAAACATGATCTCCGTCACAAAACAAAAAACACAAACATTAAAGATGTCATATATATTACATGCAGTCTAGATACAGTTCATGAGAATATTATCAGAGCTAATTTACAGTCGGGTCCACTAAATAATTGCAAATGAAGCTAGATGTTATCAGACCAGGAGAACAGGGTTAGATATCAGCATCAGAGAGTTTAATACTGAATTATACAGTAAAACATCGCATTATTTCTCCCCGCAAAGCATGTAATTCATATTTTAAGATGCTAGTAATTTTAAATGATTTGGCTGTTTTTGCAACAACCCGTTAATTGTATAAAGCCGATTAAGTTTAAATGTCGATATTTGAGGGGTGTTAATAATAAATTAATTAAGAGAATATAAATCAGATGCAAGTATCCTATAAATAATTGTTTTTTAAAACAAATTGAGCACATCTGCACGCAGCGCAAGTGTTAGTAACCCGAGCGAGTAGTGCATTCTAACTATTAATATCGCGATGACGTCAGTTCTTCGCTCTTAAAAAGTGTTACATATTTGTTTTAAACGAAACGGATTCTTCTGAGCGGTAAAAAAAATATCGTTATCCGCTGCGTGGAGGTTAATGCACTTACTCTGCCAGCGTCAGAAAGTAAACGCGTCTATTGTGTCAAATGCGATGCGAAACAATGATTTCTACAGCGCGACGCGTCATTAATGCTGCTACAATACCAGCTTGATGGAGTGCGGCTCTGTCCATGCAAATTCGCCGCCTCGCGTCCTCCAATCAGAGCGTGGCGTCACTTAGCGTCTTCCAATGGGAGATACGCGCTTGCTGGTGGCGGCGCGGTTATCTGCGCGTCATCGCCGCTGGAGTCCATTGACCGGAGAACGGCGCTTCAGATGCGGGCGATCGCAGCACTCAAAGCGGGCGTGAGATCTGCCGACGGCCGGCATCGGGATTCTGGGATTCATTGGGAAGCATTCGCCAACTTTGACTCGCGGTTGAAAGTTACAGATCTAGTGGATGAATTGTGAAGTTGTGGGCGTTAAACTTTATCACACGAACTTTCTCGCGTCGCGTTTCGCCCTGTGCGTCACTCGCACCAATGTTAGCGGTCGGGCAGATGGATGGTAACCGGCAGAGTGCGTTCGTCCTGGGCAGCACTCCGCTGGCTGCGCTGCACAACATGACCGAGATGAAGACCTCTTTATTCCCGTATGCCCTGCAGAACCCCGCGGGCTTCAAGGCTCCTTCCTTCAGCAGCCTGAGCTCTCAGATCCCGCTGGGAACGCCGCACGGAATTAGCGATATCTTGGGGAGACCCATCGCCTCCGCGGGACAGCTGCTCTCGGGCTTTCCCCGCATCAACGGACTCACATCAACCGGGATGTACTTCAACCCCGCGGCGGTGTCTCGGTACCCCAAACCACTGACGGAGTTGCCCGGGAGGGCGCCCATATTTTGGCCCGGAATGATGCAGGGTTCGCCCTGGAGAGACCCGAGGGTTCCCTGTCCTGGTGAGTTTTCGAGCGAATCTTTCTAAACTGGCTTCTCAAGCTCTTCTGATGGCAGTGGGTCTGCGGTGCTATGTTTCTGGAAAAAGCAGCCCAGACTGTTGAAATATTATCCAGGTAAAAAGAAATAGCCACGCTTCTATAATGCAATCCGTACTAATATTGTGCTTAATACACTTTTTTAGTACCTCTTTAGATTAACTTCGGATCAACTGTGTGCAGTTTGGGACACCATGAATATGAACTATAATACACTTTTAACATACTATCTCTGAATACAAAATATATGTCTTTACCACTTGTAGTACACTTGAACCCATCTTCCACACACACTATACACTCAAGTGTTGATTAAATACATTTAAACACAGTATGTTAAAAGCGCATTTTACTTCATATTCATGGTGTCCTAAAATATTACACTTGATCTTAAATGTATCTTAAGTAGTAGGCTACTAAATCATATTTATTTTAGTATATTAAGCACAAAATTACTGCGCGAAAATACAGCACTTCTGGAAGTGTTTGACACTCTTGGGTGAAGTGTTTTCTTTATGATTATTAAATCTATTACTACATTGACTTACACGCTTGAAAATAAGGCTTTTTTGGTTCCCAAAGAACCTTTGAGTGAACAGTTCCTGAGAGGAGCATTTTAAAAATCAAAAGAGCTTTTGTGCATTAGAAGGTTCTGATGCTCTTTATTTTGAGTGTCTGACGCTATATTCACCCGCAAACAGCGCTTCTTGTGTTGGTTTGCCTCTTTATGATAAATTATATTTGGATACAATTTATTTTTTTAAATAATGTATTTTATCCAAATAACTGAAAAATTAATTTCAACAAATTCAAAGTCTCGCTGTCGGTTTCATTTGACTGATATCTCGTATTTCTTTCTCCAGGTCAAGCGAATATGATGCTGGACAAGGATGGGAAGAAGAAACACTCCAGACCAACTTTTTCAGGACAGCAGATTTTTGCCCTGGAGAAGACCTTCGAACAGACCAAATATCTGGCCGGTCCTGAGAGAGCTCGCCTCGCTTATTCTCTGGGAATGACCGAGAGCCAGGTCAAGGTGAATAGTGCTGCTTTTTATATTCAGCCTTTTTTTCTCTCAGTGCAAGCGAGACAACATCTGCGGAAGCCGCTGTCAGATGTTCATGATACGAATTTGCAAACGAAATTAATTCCTAATTTTGGAAACAAGTTTTTTTTGGGGGGGAATTATAAAGAATATTTTGAACCAAATGATATCGTCGTCAGTGTTGCACAGCATTAGGATTTATATTTCCGCACTTTTGCTTTTATTATTTGAATGCCTTGCATGCTCTGGAGATCGTGCACGTGATTGATATGATTTCAGTTAAACGTGCATGCAATGCAACTGCGGCATTTTTATAGAAATAATAGCCTGAATATCACGGATATGAACAGCCTTTTTTTCTGTCTTAGGTTTGGTTTCAGAACAGAAGAACCAAGTGGCGGAAGAGACACGCGGCTGAAATGGCCACGGCGAAGAAGAAACACGACTCCGAGACGGAGAAGATGAAGGAGAGCTCGGAAAACGAGGAGGATGATGAGTATAACAAACCTCTGGATCCCAACTCCGACGACGAGAAAATCACGAGACTGTTAAAAAAGCACAAGACGAGTAACCTGTCCCTCATCAGCCCTTGCAGCAACAGCTCGGACACTTTGTGATGATACTGAGCAAAAGACTCTTCATCATCATCATCATCATCATCTGCTTCAGATTCTTCTGGCAGATTTAAGCAGGGTATAAACACTGTTCACGCTGCTCTTGCTTTGCTTTGAACGCGGTTGTACAGTTAGAAGTGGACGTGAGATGTATATATATTTTTTACTGAGTAAATTATGTTATCAAAGCATCACGGAGACGTGCCAACTTCCCCCTCCTCATCATCTTCATCATTTTTGTCTTCGATCGCAGAAGAATAACGTCCTCTTCCGCTTAAAAGTGTGGCTTTTTAATTCTGAAACAGGTCCACCGAGTGTATAAAGAAGCGCCAGAGCTGTACATGATGTGAATAGAATTTGTTTCGATAATGTCCGCTGGAGTTTATGTTTACCTCACAACAGGAAAAATACACAGAAATATCGACGAAGAGAATATTATTGCTTCCGTGAGGACGGAAGAAAAAAACTTTGTATTATCAATAAATTATTTAACAAGCCAATGTTTCAAACACGTCCTGGTCATTTTTTTATTTCATACATTTCTAGCGAAAATATTTCGAGAACACTGTTAGCAAATACTTCTTATATATCAATGCGTTATAGTAATCATAACACAGCGCGCGTTTCTACAGATTTAACTTTTACATTCGTTTTTGAAGCTTTTATTTTAGGAGCCGAGCTGCTTCATTCTGCCTGATGAAGACCTCTCCGTCCAAGCGAGCGAGAAACTTCTGTATCCACGCAAATGTATAAACAGTCTGATTTTTTATTTTTAATTAGTCACGACAGTAAACTATGATTACGACATTAATCGCGCGCTGTGTTGCTTTGGTAACGGCAGGTGAAAGCTACGACTGATCAAGAAGTGTCGTGGTTATAGAAATGCTGTTAGAAGGTGTATAAAGTACAATTACATGCAAAAGAACGGCGCTGTCTCCAGCGTCAATGATGTCCATTTCTACTCACTTTATTTCCTTTTAATAAGATAAACAGCTATAATCAATGATAATCGTGCTTAATAAATACTTTGATCAAATTAACACTATATATATATATATATTGTCCTTTTCTGCCCCCCTCTCAGGGACCACCAAGGATGGTAAATGCATGTAAATGTCAAAGGCTTGTTTAGTGGATCGTGGTGTTATTGATGCGCTCGACTAATGACAGAGTCATTCATTCATTGAGTTCTAATGGTTTTATTGCTTTTGGAGGTCTAGCCATCCATGAGGTCTAATCGCTATCTGCTTAAAGAAAAGAGTGAATCCTATCACTGGACCTGCTGGGAAAAACACAGTTAACAAGCAGTTCTTCAAAGCAGATCACTGTCAAAGCGACACAAAACCATTCCCACCGATTCAGAAATGAAGGATCAATCTAACGGATCGTTGAGTCTGTAGTGTACGGGATTCAATCAGTATCAGCAAACGCCACTGATGCTGACAACACACTTCACTTCTCTTTACAGCGTCGTTTACAGTAGTACTGGACCTCGTATCCCTCCGCTGTAAAACGGACACTGTAAAGGAAAGTGCGTTTGGGAAGTTTTCTCCTGGTCCTTGTGATTCGACTGTTTTCACACAATGCCATTATAACGAGTTCAATAGTTGGCACCATGACACAATAATATCATAACAAGAAATCATACAAAAACAAACCAAAGGAATAAAGGATACAGCTATTTAAGATACCCAGGCCTATTTAAAATCTCACATTCAACCATAACATTATTACACAGAAATAAGTTAGAGTAAGAACAGTACTGTAGGAACCGAGCAAGACTGCTATTCAGACTATCTTATATACTTGCATGGTTTATGGCACTGCTTAAAAGATAAAAAAAGAAATTGGCTAAATATATAGAAATCATAAAGGCTGAAATGGCATTTTCTGGATGAAGTCATTTCTTTAGAACTGTTCAAACAGTTCAGCTTTACACCCGCAGCAGCCGTTCGTATCAATATGTCAGCGTGGAATAGTTTTGGTACGAATTATAAATTATCTCTTTAAAAAAGTACAGTATATAAAATGAGACTCGGCGGCTGTATGCGGCACGGCACGACAAATCAAGAACAAAACCAAGAGAGAAAGAAAACCATACAAAGGCTGGAACAGAATATACCTATCTGTTCTAACAGAGAGCAAGTCTAGATGTAGAAATAAAGCTAACCAGAAAGAAATACAACAAGAGTTCTTGCATTGCACTTTAAAACATCTTACATACTGTGTGGAAGTAGCTCGTAATATTAGGAGGCGTATCTAAAATCCGCGAGGATGCTTTTTAAAACCTGTAGAGTGTTTCTGATCTTCTATTAGAGTTTAGGAAACCAGGCTGAGAGACGTCAGTGTGTGTGTGTGTGTGTGTGTGTGTGTGTGTGTCCATGATCTCGACTCTTGAAGCATTCATGAACTCAGTGTGTCGTTTCTATGGACGTGATTGCATGCACTGGACAAATGCGACTGGTCAGTCCTGCTGAAAAGTCTTTACAGGGTCCTCTGTTTGCATGTGTGTGTGTGTGTGTGTGTGTGTGTGTCCTTCCACCCGTGTCAGAGCTTCTCACAGGGACGCTTTTCATGAAATCTTCTCCAACCTTTGGCACCATTTTCCTGATCCACACACACACACACACACACACACACACACACAAAGAGAAAGATCATGAGAATCAGGCATGGCTATTGTAAAGCCATATGGATAATAAGAATAAAATAATAGTAAAAAAAAATATTTACCACGTCACTGCACGACACAACACTTGTGCTTATTTGCATTAGGTTTACCTGGACCTGTGCTTAACCGAAAGTACAAGTAGACCGGCTGCAGAGAATACAAGAAACAACCGGGTCAGGAACACACTCCAGCTCTACTGATCTCACACACACACACACACAGTTAATAGTTCACACACACACACACACACACACAGCTCTGTCTGAACTCTTCTTCCATGGCTGCAAAATTCACTGACATTTCAAGAACATCAGAACGTGATTTTGACGAGTGTGTGTCTGGTTCAAACACACACACTTTTCAATATGAGGATCTAAATATGTGACCCTGGACCACAAAACCAGTCATAAAGTAAAATTTTACAAAACTCAGACGTATACATCATATGAAAGCTAATAAATTAGCTTTCTATTGATACATGGTTTGTTAGGACAATATTTGGCCGAGATGCATCTGTTTGAAAATCTGGAATATCTGGAAGATACTGAGCAAATCAGCTGTAAAGTTGTGCAAATTAATATCTTATCAATGCATCTTCCTAATCAAAAATGACATTTTGATATGTTTACAGAAGGAATTTTACAAAAAATCTTCATGGAATATGATCTTTACTTAATTTCCTAATGATTTTTGGCATAAATAAAAAAAACTATAATTTTGAGCCATGCAGTGTATTTTTGGATATTGCTAGAAATAAACCCCAGCGACTTCAGACTGGTTTTGTGCTCCAGGGTCACATATAAAAGACAAAGATTTAGCATCTAGATTTAATAATAAATGAAATAAAATAAAAAGATAAAAATGTAATTTTAACTGAAGACATAATCTGTTCCTAAAATATTGAGTTTACATTCAAAAATATACTATAAAAACAAAAGCATGCGAAACAAATCTTTTAGGATATGCCGGCCTATTTATTATGCATTACGCAGAATATGACTGTAATAACCAAAGAAATGTTTAGTAGATGGTTTCAATGCTTTAGTCTCACTCACACTGCACTCAAACCAGCAGTGCCCTCATTTGCATACTGGATTATGATTGGTGTTCTTTCTTGAATGTATTTGCATACCGCTCTGTGATTGGTCTGGAGTGTGTGCTGCACTATCACAATCCTTCTATTGTACAGATCAGACTAAAAGCTGCATTTACAGAAATAAAGCTTAATTTTTCCTTTGAATGATTGAGAATTAATTGTCATGACTGTAAAGCAGCTATATCAAAGAACAGAGACTACAGACAAACCTTCATTTTTGAATTGTTTTTCAGTTTGAACTTCCTTCTAAAGACTAGTTTGTCACACACACACACTGGTCAGGTTAGTTGTGGTTAGTTGTACCTTGTGGTCTCCCATACACACGTTGGGTCCGATGTTGTCGTATGTTATTGATTTGTCCTCATTCTCTGGCTGCAAAACACAAACACGCACAAAATATGATTACAGACGGAGCGAATGCATGCATGACGCTAAAATACCAAGAAGAGCTTTTATATGGTTACGTTTAAGTGCCAATAAATCAAAGTTCAGGAGCTTTTTCATATCTGAAATGCAGCGAAAGCATTAATCATATTTATCTAAATTGAAAATAATGCTCTGAATCGAGCGAGACAGAAATGATGCAGTGCTCTTTAGAAAGCGCGCACACACACACACACACAGAGCTCAACTAAACACTCGCTGGAGGAAACAGTCGGTATAGACGTGAGAAACGCTTGACTGCTGCTTCATCCATACTGGAGTCTGAACACTTCTTAAACACTTACACAGTATTTTACAGTGACAGCTTCTAGTGGCATAATTGCTCATTTTGGTATTTCTGTCCTCTCATCTTACATTTTTTGATTGAGTTAAACTCATCTTTTTCTTTAATTAGTCATAAAAAGAATACTGATGAAGACTACTGATGAAGTTTAGTATGCTTTCCTCGATCTACTGATGTTCTTTATTAAGAAACTTATTTATCACCACTACTTGTTTTTGTTATTAAATGTGTTCAGTAGTGTTTAGTGTAAGTACAATAGTGTTTACCTTGACTCTTATTATATTTAAATGATATTTAAAATTGTATTGATATTTGAAATAATTTTAAGCGTTGTTTGTTTTATGTAAATAATCTTAAATAATATCTGTTCGTTTCATTTGTGTTTATTAAAAATGTGAAAGAAGAAGAAGATTTGATTGGTTCTGTTGATGAAGCGGAGTCATGATCAGATTTATTTATGTTGTATTTTAGAATCGGTTTTATTCATTCATTACTACTTTAAATGTTTTTTTTAGCTATTTATTCCCATGATTTCCTACTTGTTACCGAAGTCTCTGTGCTGAACAGGGAGATCCCAGAGAGACACATTCATCAAACACAGTCTTGATAATTTACAAAGGCAGCATAAAATTGTGGATTTTCAGCCTGCGTAATCTTTAGACAGATAAACAAATTACGGCAGGGGCCGGGGCCCGCGCTTGACTGGCTCTTCATTACGGCGGCGTGGACCTCTGGCGTGTTAGGGCTCGGCGAGCAGAAAATAACATGACGCGCAGCTAACAGAGCGCAGCATGATAGATGAGGCTGTTTACGGGCCGTGTCTCAACAATCTGCCTCGTCTCACACACAGAACAAACACTGAGCATCTTCATTAACCGCTGCTGCTCAAACACACTCATCTAGCTCCGCTCTTTACAGAAACGGATGCCATGCCATAGAAGCAGCATTCAGTCAAACAACCATCGCTTTCACAATCTCAAGAAACTTCTGCCACAAAGAAGCTTTAGTGAAACAGAACGCTTCTTCAGATATCAAAGCTTCTTTATGAAACCATTTCGGTTCTTTTATGGCATCATGAAGCACCTTTAAGAGTTTCAGAAGACTGAGATCAGATCAGATCATGCTTCACACGCTGTTTCTACTAAAGAAGACATTTTTGTTTTGCACACTCATTAATGATTATTGTAATGCATTTTTGAAACACACACACACACTCATTTTTTTTTTTTTTTTTACTTATTTTTATCTTGTTGCAACATTTTAACAAAAATCCAGACTGAATATGTTTGGTCAGAATGTAATAAAAGCGTTATTTAAGACTGAAAGGCTAAATGCTTGCCTTTTTTCCTTGAATACATTAGGAATACTGGGAATACATCCCAGATGAGCTGTGTTTGGATGAAGCTAAGCTCAATTTAAGAGCATGTGAAGACCATCTAACACCGCTCTTTAAATATCAATGTATTCATAATGCTTCAGTACTTCAGAATTCATTTCACAAACAAAGTAGGCTTGAATAGCTGTTCTGAGCCACTAGAATACAGGAATAACTTCCTGCTCACGCTGAAGCATGATTTTTTTTATTGAGTGTTTTTGTCTTGTTTTCTAGGATGAATACTGAACCCTTCTGGAATCAAAGTGTAAAATAAGGGGCGGGTCTTATTGAACACCCACTGCTGTGATTGGCTAATATCTTTGCATATGAAATAAGCCAGTAATAATAGTGGCATGGATCTGTGAGGATAATAGAAATGATGAATTACAGAATTTTATTTCAGATGTGGTTCTGAATGTCTCATTTATTTCTACAGTGTACAAAACAGATGAAAATACCAGCGTTAATGCTGTACAACTCATTAAGAAATAAACACAGTCTCTCCAAACTCAGTTTTGTTTTGCTCGTTATTTCCCATCACTCTCACACAGACACAGAAGGGTTGTGCTTTAATCATCTCACCTTCACCAGCAGGTCTTTGGCCGAGGCGGACATCAGGATCCGGTCACACCAGGCTGGACATCGAGTGTTCATGTACTGCTTTCCCTGACTGGAGTCTTCACTGTAGGGATAACTGCACACACACACACACACACACACACATCAGAACATGTGTGACCTGGACCACAAAATCAGTCATCATCAACTCTGAGAGCGGAATAAATCATCTCTCCGCTGATGTCTGGTTTGTTAGGAGAGGACAACAACTATTAGACGATCTGAATCTGAGGAGCAGAAACATCTAAATACTGAGAAAATCATCTTTAAAGTTGTTCAGATGAAGTTCTTAACACACATTACTAATCAGAAATGAAGTTTTGATTATTTACAGTAGGAACTACACTACATATCTTCATGGAACATGATCTTTATATCCTCATGATTTTGGCATGAAAGAAAAAACCATAATTCTGAGTCTGAGTCCCTCAGACAGATCCTGTCCTCTCCTGACAGTGGAGATGCTCCAGGGTCACACATTCACTCTGGGTCTGGGAGAACTGGCTGTGATTGGTCAGTAATCACTGAATTATTAATGTGTTTTAACTCCGCGTGAATCTGTGTCAGTGAGGGTCTGAGGAGCAGATGGGACATGATACAGACACAAAGGACATCCAGATAACAGCTCTGTGATGTTAATGATGGACACAGAGAGATCATAATCAGACCGCCGATGAAGTGTGTGCATTTATAGAGTCTAGTGTGTCCTGTCAAGACAGAAATCACTCAAAACTACTTTTATTGTTTTGATTTTTCAGTATTTTGCATTCATTTGTGGCATTTATTTTCATGACAATGAAACATGTTTTACTTTTTTTAATTTATTTTTTAATAGCAATGTTTTTGGTATAGTTATTTAATCTGCATAAAATAAATTAAATACAATAAAAATGTATACTTCAATTGTGTTTTAAAATGTGCGTCAAACAATATAATTTAAATACACAATCCGATAATATCCGCTGTGATGCATGCTTTCAGCAGTGCTTTAAATCTTCTTTTAATAATATTCAAACATACATTATTTTTTGTCACAGTGAGATGTAAACCATTTTAAAATGTGTTTTACTTAAATCATAGAATTTAATATGCAATAATGCAATTTAAATAACTGATAAATATAGATTTTTCTCCCTGTATATAGCTGGGTAGAAAATGCGGTCAATGGTCAAGAAAATAATGCAAAATATTTCACTTTATGTATATAATATAAAATGTGATATCAGTTCTGAGATCAAATGTGTTAGATTATATTTCTACTGTCCTGCTACACTGTTTTCCCCGAACACACACACACACACACACACACAGAGAGAGAGGCTCAATTGGCCGTGAAAGCGGCTCATCACGATCGGCTCATTTAGTGGAATCAGCTAATCAAACACTATCAGCATCAGCTGCTTCTGCGCACAGCTGACCGTCGCCACGACGACCTGGTCAAGGGTCGAACGGGCCGGTTAGCGGGGGTTAAAGAGGGGAGGAGGACTAGTTAACCCACATCCGGCTAACACACAGGCCCCCGGCCGAGTGGCCAAACAGAAACCGCGAGGGGTCTTTGCAGAACGCCTGAGCACAATTAGCATTGATGGCACTTTAAGCATGTGGAAATGAAGGGTAGTCTTGGTATGCTAACGAGAGATGACTCTGAGGATGAAAGACAGGAGGAAGAATGATAGCGGAGGATAGAGAGTGGGATAATGAGGGATAGAGATGCAGAGTGTGGGAATTAAGGGGCGGGAGAAGCTCTTTCTTCAGGGTGGCCCACACAAACTGTGGAGGAAGTCTTAGATGTGCTCCTTCAGATGGATTAAACACATCTGACCTGAGCTTTGAAACCGATCCGTGATGCAGGAGGACGAGTCTTACTCCCTGTTCGAACCGCAGTCAGGCGCTGTGCATACTCTTCACTAGGACTGCTTTTATTTGATCAAACTTAAATCTGATTATTTGAATGTAAATCAGCTGTTTTCTGTGTTAAAGAGTAAGTTATTTCTGTGAGGATCAGCATCATTACTCCAGTCTTCAGTGTCACATGAAATATTTTAGTGGAAATCAACAAATTAAGCATTGAAATCAATTTTTCCCCATAACTATGGAAACTTAATTCCGCCAAGGAATAAAAAAATAACTGGGACTTTTCATCTCACAATTTGGAAATAAATACTTGCAATTTAGTTTGTATCTATTTTTTCTTGCTGTTTTTAGAAGAAAAATATATATATTGCAAGATGCAAAGTGAGAATTTCAAGATTTGAATTTTGAGGAAAGTCAGAATTGAGAGATATAAAGTCAGAATTGCAATGCATTCTGGGATTGTGTTATCTGCTGTATTTGGCCAAAACCAGTCATCCTAGATCGGTCTTCACATCAGTGATGACTTATAATGCTGTGTAGACAGGAACAGAGCGACTGTCACCGCTCACACACACACAGCAGTGAGGAGCCGCGGGGCGGTGATTAATGCTGTCGATTAGTGCGTACAAACTTATCTGGCAGAGTAAACGCTGCCGCTGGGTGTGTGAACCGGAGACACTATCACACTCCTGCCAAGACTAATTACACTAATTAATGGAGCCGCGCTGATAAACTCAACAGTTGCTCACCTGTGTGTCTTACAGTGAGATTCTAGCTTAACCATTCAACTAACAACATCGATTACATTCATGTAGAAAAATAACAAGGTAACATCCAGCCAGCTATTGTGCTTTTAATATTGACCTGCATGGTATTTTTATTCTTAGTACACTTCTTATTTAGCTTTTATTTTTTACGCTTTCATTTCAATTGTTGTTTGTTGTAGACATTTTTTTTTAAATATTATTTTATACCAACTTATTACAGTTGGTTGCTATTTTGTTATTAAATATTTTATTTCTATAAACTGAATAAGATTTTTAGAATATTATGAATGTATTTTTATTTTATTTTTTGTATTTTTACGACAGCTTATTAGAGTTTTTACATAAGATTTTACATTTTTATTGAACATTCTATTTCTTTAAATTAGGGCTGTCAAATGATTAAAATTTTTAATCAAATTAATCATGATTTTCAGTGGATTAATCATGATTAATCACTATTTGCAACGACACCTGAATCCTAACCATTTTTTTTCTGAAATGC
>JAUMHR010000063.1:22181195-22195508 GCA_032361145.1 Enteromius fasciolatus
TGTTTATGTGGTTTATGAGGACACAGATGTGTATAATGACATGGGTATGACAGGTATTACAATATGAAGGTGATTTAGGAGGATATATTCAGTGTCCCTGTAATTCAAAAGACTTAAAAAAACAGACTAAATGGTGTTTATTTGAGAATCTAGTGTGTAGTGTTTCCTGTAAGGGGTAGGTTTAGGTGTAGGACAATACCACATACAGTCTGTACAGTAGAAACACCATTACACCTATGAAGAGAGAGACCCCAGACTGGCTGAACACGTATACGTTCGGTGACTGAATGAAGCAGTGCGGTCACCTGGCGGTCGTTGTCTGACTCTCTGAAGATGAGTTTGTCCACTTCATTGGTGTCTGAGGATCTGACCGCCTGCATGCTGGCCGTCGAGCACAGACTCTGAGGAGAAGAAGAAGATTTAATATCAGCATCAACACAACAACACAGGAGCATCTCTCTTTACTCCTCCGCATGCCCTGGGCTTAAAGACTGTGTGCTCCGTTAAAGTCCCTTTTGTCCACTCTTTTAACAATCAGTTAAACATTCGGCCATCTGTGTTTGAGGACAGTTGAATGAGGTAATCCGGTTCCCAGCGCACACAGGCCAGCTCGAGGAGCCATTGAGATTCAAAGCACAGATTAGCTAATCAGGTCAAGCCAATAAAACCGGCAGGAAAACCCTTTGGAGGGAAATGTCAGAAAGCCGAGGAGCAGCGCGGCGGATCAGAACAAACAGCTTCAGCTTAAGCCGCTCTCTAAAGAGCCAACAAATCGCTCCATCTTTCAGTCATTTGCAGCGGCGGGAGCCACTAATGCGCTTTGCTCTTATTAAGCTGATTTTGTAATGAATAGCCCTGGAAAAACACCTCAAAAGGGCCAGAGACAGAGAGAGCGGCCCGTCAGGAGGCACACATTTCATTGGCTGAAAGAACTTCTTAATGATGGAACCGTGGAAAGAGAAAGTCAGACGCTGCTGCTGCTGGGATTGAACCTCGGCCGAGCAGAGCAGAGCAGACTGATGAGAGAAATACGTCCTACTGTAGAGCTCAGAAAACACTGATGTTCAGAGAGTACCCGTGAGGCTTCACATGACCCTCTAATTACTCAAGAGTTCTTATATGACTAGTTTACAAGTAAAACACGCACACACATGAAATACTGAATATTCTGTGAGCAAAAAGAGAAATTAATGAATCAATGATCAATTATACAGTTAAAGTCATTAGACTCAGAACGACCAGAAACTAGAAAATGGAAATATATTCATTTATAGAGAGGGTTTTGTTTACATTTTAATGTTAAAAAAAAATAAAAAAATTAATATATATATGCATATGCATATTATTCACATACGACTATTGCTAAAATAAATAAAGGAATTAAAAAATATATTCTTTAAATTGTCACTTTTAAAGTAAAAACTGTTATTTTATATGTATATAATTATATATTACTCATTTCATTTATTTATATTTTAAATAAATATAGATTACATAAGATAATATTAAATACAAAAATACTAAGAACACACAGAATGTACAAACACAGATCTACTCTTACATACTGTACTGTGGTGAAACTATGGTGCAGTGCTGGTAAAGTACTTCTATAACAGATTACCTTCACAGAGTTAACATAACATGGTAGTACCGCGGTAATTCTGTAGTAAAGCAGAAGATGAACTCTAAACATGTTAAAGCTTCACAACAGAAGCCAAAAACTCAAATCAACACTAGTGTTTCCGATCGCATCAATACTGTAATCAGTCAAACACGGAGAGTGTGTGTGTGTGTGTGTGTGTGTCAGAGACGGACTGACAGTGAGCGATCAGATCCACCTCAGCTCTGATCAATCACAGTCACTGCTCCTGATCTCATCATGTTCAGCTGCTGCTTATTAAAGCGCGTCATTAATTAAAGCCCGTGATCCTGATTACACACCAGGTGCATCAACACACACTCCTACTGACCTGAGCACAGCCGCCTGTGATTGGACGCCACGGGTCACGTGACCAGAAGTGTGCATAAACACACTCTCACTGACCTCATCTCAAATCACATTAACATTCACTTCATACTCCAGGAGATAATAAACAGAGTCTGAATCAGTGCAGGAATTAAGAAATTCAGACCAAACAACATCACAGAAAAAGAAGAAATAAATAATACACACATATATATATTAATCATGATTAAAACATCCAAAATGAAGTTTTTATTTACGCAATATATGTGTGTGTACTGTGCATATTTATTATGTATATATAAATGCAAACAATATAAAATGTTATGTTTATATATTAAATATAGTTATAAAATGCATAGTACATGAATATGGTACACATTTAGTATAAAATGTGCTTTCATCCAGTCAGTGAACGTCACACAGTCAGAAAAATGTGGTACAAAAGATACTACATCCTGCAACAAGCCCCGTGTGTTCAGGCCATTCCCATGATGCTCTGCTGGAGGCGATTAATCCAGAGTCCTGTGCTTGGGGTTCAGGAGACGTGCTTTAAACCGTGTTGATGAAGCCTTGAGCCTACAGCACTAAAACTTTCCCTGATCACTCAATCCTGACACTATTGATTTTTATCCCATAATTCTACAGCAGTGCCATCACAGCCCAGAAAATGAGCAACTGAGGACAGAGCTGGAGAAAACCCAGAAGATAAGGGAATCGGACGGTAAGAATGCAAAAAAAGGACACGTTTAGAGATGAATTTAGTACATATAGGACTTTAGTTGACTAAATCTACAATTCTATCTGACACAGCGTTTTTAGTCCAAACTTTTTTTAGTACATCGTTGTGTTAACCTTGGTTATCTTTCACAAAAAAAATAAAAAGTTCATCCAAACAAATCTAAATTCTGTCATCACTTACTCGACACAATGTTGTTACAAACCTACATTCTTCATCAAAAAAAACATTGACTTCCACAATTAGTAAAAAATACTATGGAAGTCAATGGCTACCGTCAGCTGTTTGGTTACCACCATTCTTCAAAATAATTTCCTTGCTGTTGATGATAGCCACTGACTTCCATAAAATGAGGAAAATAAGAAACATTATGTAAGTTAATGGCTACCGTCAGCTATCTGGTTACCAACATTTTTCAAAAAGCTGACGGTACCCATTGACCTAAAAAATAAAAAGCACCACTTGTACTTGTTTTTACGAGATCACTTAACTTTAACACTCCCTAAAATCCCACACGCATCTTTCCCATCAGCCCCTGCAGTGGAGAAGCTCAATGTAGGGGGTCCGTGCGCTGAAAAGAGACGAGGGCAGATAAAGAGGTGTGGGAGAGAGAGGATAAAGCCGCCTATTTATCTTGGCCGTCGCAACATCTGGGAAATCTCTCTAAAACAATGGGCAGCAGGGCCAAGGGCCTCCAATACCGCCGGGCCCTGCCGGAGCGCGTTTGTTCTCCGCCGCAGATAATGGACGGGCCACAAATCATTGTGGGATGCGAGAGAGGTGCTGTGTGTGTGTGTGTGTGTGTGTGGTTGCCCCTCTGGTATTTAACCACTCAAATGGGCCATTCTCTAGAGCCCGGCAGGACAAATTGGCCGGCCTGGAAGTCTTTGAGAGTCAGTGCAGCGCAAGGAGAATAGAACAGGCCTGAAACACAAGAAACAGGCCCATAAAAATTCATCACTTTGACCCCCGTGACCTTCTAGTGCTGGGGGCACACACACACAGAGAAAGAGAGAGAGTGAGAGAGAAGGAGAATCACACACACACTCAAAAATACTCATCAAGAATAGAATTTGTTGTGTGCTGCCTTCAAAACAAGATAAACTGACATGAAGTGTATGATTTAAACATTACACCGAAACAATTCTCATCCAGAAAATTAAATTAAAACCGTTAGAAAGAAACCGAGTAGACTAAGCCTTGCCTGATAAGAGCATTCAGAACACAGACAGTGATGCTGGATCCATAAAGATCAGATCATTCATGTAATCATGAAAATAAAACTAATCAAAGATGAATAAGAATCTGAATGGAGGTCCCGCCCCTTCCCCACACACACACACACACACACACAAACAATAGCTAAAGAAAAGGCTTCTTGACAGGATGGAGTGAGCAGATGCTTCATTGTGAGTGTGTGTTGTGTTAGTAATGTGTGTGTGTGTGTGTTCACTGGTCTAAGTGAGTTAAAGGATTCATTGTTTTACACACTCATCCACCTGTACACACACACACACACACACACACTCTCTCTCCTGCTGTTCATGCAGATCTGTGAAACCAGGCAGCACAGATGGTCAACAAACTGGTTAATGTCTGCTCAGATCTCACACACACACACACACACACACACTCCAGACTGATTCTACATCATCAGAACACGAGTCACATCACATTTACAGACAATATACAACTGATCGTTAGAAATGTAATCATTTCAAACATCTGAAGCCGTAAATATGCTGAATTAAATTTAACTCTTTATTAATTTTTAAAGATTATTTTCTTCTCTATCTTCTGTTTTGGGGGGCAAGTGAGGGAGAAAATATTGTAACATACAAAGAAAAATATTTTAACAAATACCTTTGTATGTTAAATTTTTTCCAAGTACTTCCTGTTTTTTTTTTTTTTTACATTTATATATATATATATATTAATATATTAATTAAATGACTGGATTTAGACAAACATAATGAAGTGACTGCTATAAATTTTTATGAAAAGTCATAAAAATTATTATATAGATTTGTTATTGTTATTATCCATCTATTTTTTCTTTTTTAGGTGTAGGAAATTAATTTGTAAATTCAAAGGAACTATATTTGTATTTGATAATTTTTTTTTTCAATTTCTCTCTGAAATAAAATTATATATATATATACTAATAAACCTATAAAATAACTTTTATAAAATAATTTTGTATTGTATTTTCATTTCTCATTTTACTCCTTCATGAAACCAAAACCAGTTTTTAACTCCCTGCTCCTCCTGTCTGATAGATACGGTGTTGTTTGCGCTGGCAGGAGCTCGGAGCAGACAGTAACTTGAATGCTAGCAGCACACCTGCCTGATGAGTGAAATATTAATTTCATACCTTAATGACAAATAAAAACATGTTCTAATGTGAATGGTGACGAGATTAAGCAGCGTTTGAGAGAAGATGGCTCAATTAAGCAGAGATTAGCTCTCCTCTAACGAGCGTCTCAGCAGAGTTCATTACCGACAATCAATGAAGTTCAACACGCAACAATTAACGAGCCGCTGACCTCCACTGACACTCACACACCACACACACGGAGGAAAGAATGAAGCAAACTAATACACAGCTGATTTATTGAGGATTCCTGGGAGAAACACACCTGATGCAAGAGATTTAATGGAGTAATGAATAAACCCGCTGCATTCACTCATTCACTCAGTTTAACACATCAACACTTGAGCTGAAGAGTCTCATATCACGGATCTGTGTGTGTGTGTGTGTTACAGTGTGAAAGGAGCCGCTACAATAGAGCCCAACACAATAGTGCTTCATTCACACTAACAGCCTTTAATTTATCTGCATCATTTCATTCAAAAGATCCGCCTCCTTCGACCCAGGAGAGGGTGGAGAGACATAGACACACAAACAGGAAGAGAGAGAGAGAGAGATGAAGAGACCTACACACAAAGAAAGAGAGATTGGAGAAGATCTCAGTATAAAACATTTTACACCCATTTCATGATATTAAAACAGAAGCTAATTTTGTTTTACTTTTTGCAATTCTTTTTCTTAAATTTTTATTACACTAATTTTAAAATGATGTTTCATTAAATCTGAATTTTCTTTTACTTTTATAACTATTTTATTTCAGATTTATTTCACGTGTTTTGCACAGGCAGGATGTGATGGTTTTATGCGTGCTACATTAGTTATGTAAGAATTATCTGAGCATTATTTTAGTATCATCAAGATACTTTTTTAGTTTTCATTAATATTTTGAATCCGCTTTCCTTTCAGTGTTATTTTACATCTCATAATGTAGTTGTATTCATTTTTGTTGTGTGTTTTTGTCACTTCTTGCCTTACAGTACACGGAGTTTGTGTGTAAAATGTGTTTGAGTGTGATTTCGGTTAACTGTGGAGTGCAAGGTTCGATTGAGACAGCGCTGATGTTTTCTGGGTGGGCTTTGTCGCCCGGTTCTGAGCGATTTCTCATGGCCGTCCCTCGAGCTGTGACCCCGGCGCAGGCCCTTTATGAGGCTGACAGGCCAAAGCTGAGAAACATGCTGTCGCTCTGATAGCATGAAATCAGGAACAAAAGCCCCCCGCCAAGAGAACAAGCTTCTGCTCCTCCACACCATCATCTCAACCCCACCCTCCAGAAATCACTCTCACTATACACCACCTCAGATTTATTTCATTACTTAAAACTTTAATGGGTTAATTATTTTATTTTGGTTACATTTTATTATTTATTTCTTATACTGATTCTGTTCTTTTTTATCATCTTACTATTTAATTATCTTTATTTTATTTTATTTTGTACAGGAAGCTTTTCAGAAATCTGAAGGTTGTATGCATGTTAAAAAATGTACATGAATCCAGAAAATATACATATTGAGCCATAAATAGCATTATTTTAGCATCATTGAGTCTGTATATATATTTTTACTTTTTTTTTTTTTTTTACATTTAAGTTAAATTAAATTAAATATTTTTTAATAATTTAATTAAATTTAATAAATGAAATTTAATTTAATTTAAATATTATCTCCTTTTTTAATCTTTTTTTAATATTTTCTATTTTTTTAATTATATATCATTTATTTTGTTTTGGGTAACAAATCTTTTTCATTTTAGTTTCAGTTTTAGTGAACTATAATAATAAGGATTTAAATACTATAAAAACTGTGAATAAAGCCTATAGTGATAATAAAGGCTCTCAATCCCTTTGGCTTTCTGATTATATGTTACAGACATCTGTGCAGTAGGTTTAAATACTGCAGACCAACAACTAAAACCCAGCATAGACGGATGTGTTTCTGGATCTTTCAGCAGATGAGGACACACACAGATGCTGGAGCAGGCTCCGGTTCATCCTGCGCTCAAACAAAAGCCGATACAGCAGATAAATCACAGGAGGAGTTCAAGACAAGAGGCCATGAATCCTCAATGTGCCACTTAATGGCTCTCTTAAATATGACGGCGAGCGGCGGGACGGCCGTGTTTAATGTCAGTCAGTGAGAGGAGCCCAAATGCCAGAGCCAGCTCGCAGCGGACAATCCCACAGGATCAGACCTCCAGATTAATGTGTGAGGAAAACCTGAAATAAAGCTCCACGTCGCAAGAGTATAAAACACCTGCAAACTAAACTAATAACACAGAAGCACAGCTCAAATATATAATGGAGCCAAAACACAGTAGAGCAAATGAAGTAAAATAAGATACATATAATAAAACATAATTAAAATGAACTAAACCTGAATAAAAAAACAAAAAAAAAAAAAATTATAAAATAAAAAGAAATCATAATTGAATAAAACACAATAAATCATACAAAATAAATATATAAAACAATTTAGAAAGTAAATAAAATAAAAAGATATATTAAAAGATTTTTTTTTTTTTTACAAACATATGGAAATAATATAATTATACATTTTTAAGATACAGAAAAGAAACAAAATTATTTAAAATTAACATAAAAATAAAATAATAATAGCATAAAACATATGATAAAAAGTAAAACTATTTTTTAAGCACAAACCCAAATATATAAAACAACTTTAAATTGCTAACATAACATCAAAAATTTGAATAAAATCAATACAGAATAAAAACAAGATAAAAGTAAAATAATAAACAAATATAAAATAAAAAGAGGCACAATAACGCAATGTAAAAAAAAAGAATTAAAGAACAAAATAAAGCAAATGTTGGTGCTTTAAAAGAGAGTAAATGTGAAGTAATGAAGTGGTTTGAGCTGCTGAATGTTTGTTGATCAGGAAGCTCTGATGGCGTCAGGCTCTCAGTGCCAGGCGAAGCCCTCGCGACACGCACGGAGCGCGCTCAAACGGCCTGTTGTTAATGAGGCTGTGAGAGGAACAGCCTGGGGCTGTTCTTCATTCTCTCTGTTTTAATTAGGCTCTGATTAAAGGCACGTCGCTCGGCCGTGATGTGTGACGCTCTTTGTTAGCGCTGCTGAAAACACGCGGAGGGACGGAGATCAGAGATCATGTGGGTTTATCTGGAGCGAGCGCTGAACGATGAGCAGCATTGTGCTGAGAACCAACACATCATTACGCAACTCTTCCTCATCAACTACAGCACGAGCCAGCACCCAAAACCAGTCCAAGAAACACTAAACAAACTAGCATTTATCCTTCCATCTGTCCATACACTATCCATATATCCATCCATCATTAATCCATCCATCCATCCTCCCTCCCACCTTTTTATCCATCCATCCATCCATCAGTCTATTCATCCACCTATCTTTACATCCATTTATCCATCAATATATCCATATTTCCATCTATCCATCAATCCACCTACAGTTCCATCCATCTATCAATCTACCTATTTGTTTATCAATCCATTATCCACCTCTCTTTTCATCCATCCATCCATCCATATAAGTGTTTGTGATATTCTCTGCTTTATAGTATATTATTTTCATCAGTTTATATTGTTTACATCTTTCGGTCATTTGGCTACATTTCATTACAAGAGTGATTCCAGCAGCCGGCGAGCGAGTGTATCGCCTGACGCTGTTGGATGGAGATCAGATGTGTGTAAACACGCAGATGTGTTTGCCTGTGTGTGAAGATACACTTGTGCGTGTGTGTATTTTCATGGTTGGTTGGACAGCGGCCGTCAGGGTCTCTCTATCTGTCCCATGAAACGCAGGACCACTGACTAATGGATGGATGTGTCCCAAAATTAATTAGCCTGACTAATGTAGTGTGTACTTAATGCCACCGCCGCCTTTGATTTATGACGGGCCAAATGCACAAACACTGTATGAAATGGAGCTTTATTGTGCAAGAATGAATTAACACATACACACACAGACTGTGAGGTCTCTATCCACCACAGATTCTGCCATGTGTGCATGTACACAAGCGCATATGGACAAACACGCACACACACACACACTCCACAATACACAGATGTAAAGAATGGTCTTCGTCATGTTTACTTAAATAGAACAGAACAGACCATAAGCTTTACATAACAAATAACAACGTAACAAAAAGAAACATACAACGTGACAACAATTTAACATAAAGCATAACAGAACCCAACATAAGCTTTACAGATCACATCATAATGTAAGATAATAAAGATAACAACAATCTGTGAAACTGGGCCAAAGATGCATAACACCACAAAACATAACATAAAACGTAACATGACGTAACATAACACAACAAAGTGCAACATAAAATATAACATAATGTAACAATGTAGGATAACAAGACAATGTAACATTAAACATTGCACACTACAAAACATAACATCACATAATATAACAGAAATACGTTTTGTTTTTCTCTACTTCTGTGTAAACACAAACACTGACACTGGTGTGAAGCCATCAGTTAGAGAGCTCTTTAAATGCTGAAAAATGAAAGTTTTATGAGCCTCTGACTGCTCATTAATGAGCAGTTTACATCAGTCCTGTACAGCGAGGCCCCACCTTTAATTTCATGCTGCTTGGCCCTCAGAACGACAGAGGACAAAAGAAGGAGAGATTGATGTTTACATGAACCGCAGATAGAGGGCGCCGGAGCCTCCGTCCACCAGCCAATACACTCCAATTAAACGCAGCACAAGTTATGTCATGAGCTCAGTAGATCAAGTCAGCAATTAACCCGCCTGTCAGCCCCTATCAATCCTGAGATTGGAACGGCCGCCATTTTCCACACAAATTAAATTTACATTCTATTAGGTTTAATTAGGAGGGATTTTAAATATACTGGAGTCCAGGCACATGGCCGCATTGCTGTCACTACACAAAGTGATTCACTACCGACAGACCCCTGAGGAACAGATTCCATCATATCCTCATACCTGCGCTTAAAACAGAATCCTGACACTCTTAACAATTCAGCCTCAGCAAATAAAACACACCATTTCACTTATACTTGTAGTTTAGGATGAGTATTTTTAGTATCTTCAAGATGTCTTAAATGATGCTAGCATAAATAAATATAGATAAACTACAAATGTCTAAATTACAAATACAGTGTAAATTTATACTAGTTTATATTTAAAGATAAGTCTAACTATATAGGCTATTGATTTATACTTAAAAAAAAAATACTTAAAGATGCTATACAATTAAATATTGTAAGTACAAAATAATTGTATGGAAAAAATATGAATTCTGTGGCAGGAAGAAATCAGCGTAACCCTGGCAACACAGCAGCGCCACCTGAAGCGTGTTGCCGCGGGCCAATCGGTCACGACCAAAGAGATATAAAAGGCACACCAAGCCAGCCGTAAGATAAGCTACGACTCCACTATTGTGCATGTCTGACTTAATTGTTCATTCTTCCTCACAGACGAGTCGCCGTGACCGATTGGACCAGGAGAGCACGGAAGCACTGGAGCACAGATCACCGACCACGAGGAGAGACAAGGAAGCACCGTATTGCACAGCTCCGCCGCATCATCACCGCACTTGTTTGAGTTTGTTCACTTCTGTCAATAAATCCACTCTTCAGGGATTCGCAAGCTCTCTTGCCCTGTCGTGTTGTTCTTTCAATTTACATTGGTGGAGAATGCGGGCAGTCTAAAACTGGCATAAGAACACCAATAGGCAAGAGACATAACAGTTTGTTTATCCCTTCACTCGTCCCCGCCCTGACACTCACTTCCCCAGGAAACATGGAGGAACTGCTGTGTACTCTCGCTGACGTCAGTGTCCACCAGCATCAGTGTTTTAGCGGCTCGCCGGGCGACAAAAGAGACTGGAAGATCATATTAACGAGCTCCGCTTCGCCACCGCTTAGACCACCCTGCTATTGGGACGTAACTGGCCGGGGTTCGAAGGCCTCCTGGTCCGCGCCACTCGGCCCGCTAAGCCACACCGCCGTCAACCAGCTCGGCTGTCACGGGGAAAAAAACGTCCAGACCAGCCCTCCTTACATTGGACAGTGGGAGAGACGGTGAGTCCCCCTCTCGTAATACTAATCCTTTCTTTGATATCTACCAGCAGGTCACGGTAGGGGGATCTTTCAGAAAAGCAAGAGGATGAATGCCTAAAGCACTGCTGGGGAAGTTTGCATAGTGGAAGGACAGGAAATGAAACCAGCCCCTCACCCTCTCCTATATTTCATCATCCAGAATGGCCTGCTGTACTGCATTGTCCAGTGAAGGGGGAGGAGAAACAACTTCTTGTGGTTCAAAAATGCAAGATGTAGACGGTGCTGGAGTTGGCAGGTCATTTAGAAGCCCAAAACACCATCCAACGAATCAGTGACCGATTCCACTGGCCCAGTCTAGATGCTGAAGTCAAGCGGTTCTGCCAGGCCTGCCAGCAACATCGGCCAGGAAAACTCCCCCAGCACCAGCATCGGGGGACCCTTTGAGCGAATCAGGATGGATATTGTGGGGCCGCTGCCAAAAGTCCGACCGGGGGCACGAGCACATCCTGGTAATCGTTGATTATGCCACTTGATATCCAGGAGCCATACCCCTGTAGAAGACCACCTCCAAGGCCATAACGAAAGAGAAAATGCTTCCTCCAGGTGGTGTCCGAAGACCAAAAGGACTGGGACAAGTTCCTTCCTTATGTCCTCTTTAGGATCTTTGAAGTGCCCCAAGCGTCAACCGGCTTCACTCCTTTTGAGCTGTTGCTCGGATGCCAGTCCAGGGCCTCCTCGATGTGGCCAAGGGAGCCTAGGAGCAGCAGCCAGCAGCCCATTGAATGGTGATAGAACATGTACGGGAGATGAGGAGCAAGATAGATCGGGTCATGCTATTAGTCAAGGAACATCTTGCCAAAGACCAGCAACGAACGTACAACAGGTGAGTTCCAACTGGGAGATAAGGTAATGGTCCTGGTCCCCACTGCCGCCTGTAAATTCCTGGCCAACTGGCAGGGTCCCTATGTCATCTTGGAGAAGATGGGCCCTGTTAACTATAAAGTCTGGCAACCTGGCCGGCAACAACCTGAACAACTGTATCGCATTAATCTCCTCAAACGCTGGGTGGGGGACCCAGACCAGGTCGCCACCCTAGCTCTCCACGACCCTGCAGTTGTGGACACCAATCCCCACCTGTCCGCTGCCCAAAAGACAGAGCTGAGGACCATGGAGCAAGACGGACCATGAACCTGAAAGTGAGGAAGCGGGCATTGATCACAACCTAGCCATGGTGGGTAAAGCCCAGAGGTTTGGAAAATTGCTCTTTCTGTGAATGTATGGGTACCAGTTAGTAGCAGGAAAGGAAGCTCTTAGCCCTCTCCCGAGGCTAGGGGCACAAATGTTATGGTCTCCCACAGATGTTAAGGTCCTCCAAAGAGCAATTCTCCTCATCTCTGGGCAGCCCGTCTCGGGGCCGCTTCGCGGTCTTTCTCTTCAGAGGAGGCAGACGTAAGCCCCTCCTCTAATGCAACGAGAGGCATCTCATCCTCTTCCGGAGCACCAAAGGAGACACTGGGTTCGCCACAGGATGAACTGGCCCCATCATTTGCTAACACCACGGGCCTTGCAGCGAGGGATCAGGAGTCTGTGGGGATTTACTCTAAGATCTGCCAAGCTGCTTGCCAACGCAGCCAAGGAGCCTTTACGGCCCACCTAATATAACTGGTTTATATTTAAGATAAGATAATGTAATTATATGTTGATTTACAAATGTAAAAAAAAGTATAAAAAGCATGAATGCATATAAAAAGTATCTATAGTATCATTAAACAAACGTCTTAAATTATTATATATAGTATAAACACAAACTATTTTTAAGGATAATATTTACAATATAATATATAATTCAAGTATAAAGTTATATTAGTTTATATTTAAAGATAATGTAACTATATATATTGTTTCGTACATTTTCAAATAAAAAAGTAAGCATAAATAAGTATTTATAGTATCTTTAAGTATATATGTCTTAATGAAATGTATAAATATAAACTATTTTAAGCATATACTATAATAGTGTACTTAGCATCTTAAAGCATATATTTGTACTAGTATGTAGTCAAAGATAATGTAACTATATATTTATAATTAAAGACATTCATACTATACACAGACAATATAAAATAGCTTCATAAAAGAGTATAAATATATGAATAAATATAGCATGTTATCTTCTTGTAAGGATATTTAGATTTTTGCAGTAGGCAGGATCATTAGCGAGCGCTTCATCAGATGCACGTGTGAATAAACCGGTGTGAATTTGTGTGAGCTAGTGTAAATCAATCTCTAGTTAAACTGCAGGGGGAGAAAAAATCAATACAGCGGCGCAATCGGAGTCCAGCTCGGACCCAACACTAATTGTGTGCCTGACGTTAATTGACATTAAAGTGTTGAACTAGTTCCTCACTGCCAGACCAACACACACACTCACATGGCTATCTTGTTTATGCTCTTTACACCACCATTGCTACACAAGTACATACACACACACACACATCACAAATCTCTAAATCAGACGTCTATATGAGCGGAGGATCTATTTTAACGAGCTCAGGCTGGTGATGACATCAGAGCGACGGCTGCATGTGAGAAATAGGTGAAACAACCCACATAAACCTGCTTTACTAGTCCAGAGTATATGTGTGTGTGTTAGAGGTCACACACACACACTCGTCAGCATCTCAATGATCCTCCAGCAGGTAATGAATTGTACTTCCGTCACGAGCAGAATATAAAGCCAGATTGTAAGGCTTTCAGAACTAAACACCGTTAACTTAAAACTATTATTTACATGCAGCTCAAAGTGCATTTTACTGATGAAAACTTCATTGAAGTAAAACACTTAATCCAGCAGATAAGAAGTCATTAGACATCAGTGTTAAACTGACCTGAAACTCAGAAACACACACTGAAAAAAGAGCCATATATCTAATAAAGCGTGTGTATTAATGAAAAGGCTGCATTTAATTTTTTCCAAAATACAGTAAAAATTTGTACATTTTTATAACATGAAACAACAGTTTGATTTTTGCGAGACAGCGCATTACCTAAAACACTATCTCCATCTCATTAACGTGCAGAGAAATACTTCATATCAGTTCCCCTTTCCTGTTCAGATTCATTTTCATTGATACAGTGTAACAAATCAAGATGTGCCTTCTATAAAATACGACACATTGACTCGTATCTGCATCAA
>JAUMHR010000063.1:22232306-22246874 GCA_032361145.1 Enteromius fasciolatus
AGGAGAGAAGATTTTATGTCTAATGAGAGACTTTTAATCATAAACAAGTCTTAATGTTATGATTAATG
Organism: Enteromius fasciolatus; assembly: GCA_032361145.1. NCBI lineage: Eukaryota > Metazoa > Chordata > Actinopteri > Cypriniformes > Cyprinidae > Enteromius > Enteromius fasciolatus. The sequence goes on from JAUMHR010000063.1 coordinate 22,232,375, forward strand.
AAGGATTTTTATGCATCATGACTCATTCAGAAACAGACAAACTATGCACTTTACAACATTATAATCTGAAAGAAATCATCATGCAGACAAAGATGCATCATAAGCTATTGTTAGCCATAACCTTGCATTATTAATTATACGTGCAACAGCGTCAGGTTTGACTTTAACACTCTTGATATTATCAAACTGATAGAATTAAACTGAAAGTTTGATAATAACTATATCAGGGACTAACAGCACTTTAATAATAATTAAGACTTTAGATCAGCAGTTTATTTCAGCTGTTTCCGTGGCCCAGTGTGTGATCAAACTGAACGGTCCAGCCTCGGACTCGTCTTAATTAAAGCCCTGGTCATGGAGAGACCCGTGTGTTAGCAGTCGCTGTAACACATTGTGACAGGAACACTTAATATCACACACACGCCGCCGTAATAAGGGGCGGACATTAGTGCACATCATTACCCATGAGCCTCTGGGCCCCAGGGCAGAGCGGCATGATAAATATTAATGGTGTGGAACTAGTGAACGGAGGCTGAACGATCAGGGATGCTTCCTCTAATTGACATTTTACCTCCCGTATACTTTACAAGAGTCGTAAAACACACCGTCAGAGACGAGGCTGTCACTCACTCACACACACACACACACACACTCGGAGCAGATGTTGAGGATCACTCTTAATTTGCTTCGAGAGGAATCCCTTGTTTAACGCTGCTCTGTTGAACCCTGAACTAACAGAGGTTGTGTTTCAGATCAAAGACAAAGTAAAGACTTTATATTATTAAAATAGGCCTTTCTTAAAATAAATGATGAATATGAAAATGTGTGGGACTGCACTGAACTTCAGCTCACTATACACTACATACAGTAGGCTCATGCCTAACCTCTGACCTCTCCATCATAAAGGGCCTCCATAACTCTACCACAGTATAACAATATAGGTAATGGCATATATTTCATGTTAATATTGAGCACTCCTCACCACCACGTACAATATTCTCATAAATAATAGCATACATTTATTAGAATGAGTATATCTCGATACATTGCTGGTGGGTTCTCACTGCACACATTTACAGTCTCTCGGTTTAAAAAATAGAAATAGAAACAGGAAGCATGCTAAATTAAAGCGCAGTCGTCACTGCACCGCACATCACTTTCTAAAGCACTGTTAATAAAGAAACACAGCAAACCAGCGCTGTATGAATTGCACTCGAACACTGGAGCTCGAACTGAACTGAAGAGAAGCGGAGAGAGAGCGTCAGATTAACACACTTACAGAAAAAAAATACATGTGTGTGTGTTTTTATTTCTATATCAATTTTATTAACTTTTATATTACATGTGTATATATATATGTAAGCTTATATATAAACAATTTTTATATTTTTAGTGCACTACTTTCCATATATAAATATATACACACACATATTCTTTTATATTTCTTCTAAAACCAATTATTTTTATATTACAAGCTTTATTTGACATGAAAGCAGGAACTATTCCGGAGGGAGCTAGATGCCAGTCAGTAAACAGCAAACACTGTCTGTCTGTCTCGCTCTTTCTCTCTCCACTCACATGAAAATTGACAGCTCGAGCAGACAACAAACAGTTCCTGAGCAAAACAGACGCAGCGTGTGGTTCAATGACACGTGTCCGTCTGAGCGAGAGCAGCTTTATTGACTCGCTCTCCAGCACACCCCTAAATCAAGATACACTCTTCACAGATCGAGTCTTGTTTTCTAACTTTCCCATTAAACAAGAACAAATCTGTCTACTTCACTCAGAGCTCACCAGCACATATTTGTTTTTGTTTGAAGCAAAAAGTTAATTTTGCTCAAGACCTTCATTTTTATTCTTGATTGAAGGATGTTTACACATTTTTACTGGAAAACAAGAGGAAGAACATCTTTTGCACTGTTCAGAAAGTTATAAACATCACAAAAAGCTTGATTTATATTTTAATATCAGTATTGATACATGCATTTATCTTTGAATGTGCATGAATGATCTATTAGGCATTATTTTATAAACGCCTCAGCAAACATCAGCTGAAGTACAGTACTCCTCGCGCCTCTGGATTTATTTCTGGGTTTCTGCTTCCATCTAGTGGCAGCAGCAGGAGCTCACACAACTGATATTATCCAGATGTGGATATTCATAAACAACATCCATAAATAATGTGATCGGACTCATCTGATGTCTGTGTTGTTTTCGGCTTTATAAAAGAACAACTTCAACTGAAAACATAATTCTGCAATATTTGCATCTTTCAAACATCATCACTTTCCCAGCAAAACAAACTCCCTGCAGATTGCATCAATAATCACAAAAACATTTGAAACAAACCTGACTTGACTTAAATTCAACAAAACAAAAGAAGATTGAATCACATAAAATATTAAATATCACAAGATTTAAACGCATTAATCGGTTTGTTTCTCAAGACTTAAAAAACAAATACCCAAGTTAATATATTAGTTAAATATTATTTATATATATGCAGTTTGTCTACAATGTTACATTTTTATTTGGTAAAAAAAAAAAATATATATATATATATATATTTATTTATTTACAAAATATAAAATACAAATACAAAATATAAAATATATTATATAATACTTTTATATTTTGTATTTATATTTAACCCTTAAAGACCTTTAAAGAGAGGATTCCTGGGCCGCCTGACACACCTGAACCTTCCTTTGTTTTCTCAGACCTATTCTAGCAGCCAGCATCGAGTGCATATATCATTATCAACAGGAGAGCTTAAAGATTACGTCTAGATCATTTAAACTATCAATTTACACTCTGTTTTTTCTAAGAATTAATTAATTTATAGAATTTTAAGAAAAACCCAAGAAACAATGTGGAGTTTTTTACTATATACTCAAACAAAAACTACTGAAGTTTGGATTTTCTCCTCTAGAAAGTTGTATCTGGGTGTTTTACACTTCCAAATTAAATTTTGTCTAAATATAACATTCTCCAAGCAAGTTATAGCCATTTATTGCAATATCATCATAGGTGCCTTCAGTGCAAATGTCCCAAAAACATTCAGGAAGACAGAAAATAGAAATGGTTTACATAATAACCAAACAAAGTAGAAAAGGGGGAAATATATTTTCAATCTGATTATGAACACAAAGCGTGCAGCTAATAATGAAAGCAATTGCACAAATTGTCTTCTGCAACAAAAATACAAACAGTGCGATTGATTCATAAACTACACACACAATGAATGCAACATAAACAATTGTGCAAATAATCTTTATGACCTATAGAAGCACATCATATAACGGCTGAATGGATGACCTGCATCAGAATGATTTTACGGGACATCGCCTCGTGAAGCGTATACCTAACTTCCAGTGCTTCATCAGATGTGCACCGCTGCTTCATCCTGGTTTTTGGTTTATTTGATGCCAAAATACTTTGTTGTGTGTTTTTCTGGGCTTTTTCAGAGAGTGCTGTCATGCAGATGTGTTATTTTGCATTTGTTTTCACTTTATTTTCACTTTCCATCAAAAACCCCTCAAATGTGTTTCAGTAGACCAAAACCTATGTTTATTGGTTGAATGTAAGACAACAGTGCACGGGGGTGGGACTCCGCTACGGAGCCTCTGCATATCCAAATGAGACACAGATAGAATCTTTATATGTGCAGCAGATCTGGGTCCTGGCGCCCTCTAGCGGCTCTACACGGACTCTACACACACCACACACACTCCTGGACTTACTGTGAACTGCTCCTGGGATTTGTAGTTCTTGTCGAGGTAGACACGAGCGCGGTTGAAGTCCTTCATGACGTCACTGGACAGCAGCTCTCTGACCAAACAACACAGAACACACGTGATGCTCAACACTCGGCTCTTAAGCGACAGAAGCAGTGCTATTAGTCTCTGGAGAACAGCAGCAGTCATCGTTCTACATGTTTGTAGAAATAGACAGTATACTGTACGAGTCAAAGTTATGTTCCTGAAGATCTTTAGTACATTTCCTACCAGCTTCATTTCTGATTGGTAATATTCATTGCCAAGAACTTCATTTGAACAACTTTAAAGGTGATTTTCTCAATATTTAGATGTTTTTGCTCCTTCAGATTTTCTAATAGCCGTATCTTAGACAGAACAAACCAGTTATTATTTATTATTATTCAGAAATGCCTGTCCTGTATCAGAGCTAGCAGACACCTGAAACACCCTGGTAATACCGCGGTACTCCGAGTTTAGATTCTCTCCGGCGTCTGCAGGCTGAGCTGCTCAGGTGGGAGTCAATATTGGCTTTGGCCTTTAATAATAAGACAATATTGAAAACACACACACTGGAGCCGCAGGAGCTGTTTGATCAGGAGCCGGATTCTCGCTCGCTTCGGGAGAACTTACTTGATGAAGCTGTCCACGTGTGTCATGGACGCCTCGTAGTTCTTCCCTCCGACCTCCTGACAGTGAAGAGCCACGAAGACAGGCCGGTGCGTCTGAACCGCCTGCAAGGACAACACAGAGCTCACTGTTAACAGCTTTACAATGTTAAAATAACTAACTACGTTACATTACACACGTAATGTGTTGCTTTACTTTGAGTTTTTAAATTTGGGCAAGCCCTACACCGACTAAAAGTAACACAACACATTACTACACTTTATGAGTGAGAAGAAGAAATAAATGGAAAAAGACATGTTCTGTACAGGGTTATTATATTTGACCAAAACTACAATCATTAAAATAAAAAGAAAAAGGTCATTCTTGGAATACAAGATAAAAAAGTTTTATTGTAGTTCAAGTGATCAATAGTTAATTCAAACTTAAATGAAAACAATTAAAAGAGTTCAGTTACTGGAAAAATAAACTTGAAATAAACAGAAAAACAAAATTAGAAAGCAAGGCAGCATTTCCCATTTTCATTTTTTTATTTTTATTTGTGGTAAAATGACAAGAAAGTAAATTACTGAAATAAAATTGAAATGAAAATGGATGTAAAATGAATACAATCTACACAAATATCAACAAAAACAACAAAATTACAAACATTTTCACTAAAATTTTAATAAAAAATAAAAAAAATTACAGATATTGATGAAAACCACAGTAGCATGAGGATCTCAAACATTTAGAAAAGGCCGGAGAAATATAACAATAAACGCATTAATTAACTAAATAAAATATACATGTAATAATATTTATGCTTCAATATTTAATGTACACATTAAATGAATAGGATATGTTATTTAGCATTTTTAAATATAAAACCTTTTTCTAAATACTAATAAATAAGATCAGCTATGTTACAGCGCACTTCCAGAACCTACTGAACTCTCCTAAATATTTAAGGGGAGTTGTTTGTTCCTCTCACCGAGGGAGCGTGTGCTCTGGAGTCTACATCACTGTCAGACAGGGTCTGTGAGCTCTGATCCAGACCGGAGTTATTCTGGATAAACGCTGAAGATGGGCAGCAATAATAATATAGATTTCCCATCAGCCCCTGGCCTGTGCTTTCCTCTGATGGACTCGAGTGATTAGTGGAGCTCTCAGTGGGTCGCTGTGTGTGTGTGTGTGTGTGTGTGTGTGTGTGTCTCAATCATCTCCATTACTACTGCTCTTGATCATGCAAACAACCCAAAGTCCATCATTATTGCAAATAAAAAATAGAGCACTTCTGACTGTATTACAAGTTCTTTCTAGAAGTTATATTATATGGAAGTTAATATATTAGGGCTGTCAAAAAAACGCATTCACGACGTTAATTATTTTTTGTTGTTAATTGCGTGAATTTTAACACTTTTTTTACGCATGCGCAGTGTGATGAATTATTTGTCAGGAAAGTGGGACAACAATTACCTCGGAGTAACTGCACTGTGCATCAGTGACACGTGGGTACTGAAGTCTTTTACGCTCACTATATTAAAAACTGAGGAGCGTCATTTTGCGGAGGCTTGTAAAGAACACTTCCTGTCTGTTCCACGTAAGGAGGGGCAAAACGACAACATTGGAACTGACAGTGTAACTGAACATGATTGCCGCAATTCGTCTTTAGACGCTATGAACACATGAACCGTGTCGCTCACATGCTGCAGAGAAGTGTCACGGGGAGTCTGGCTGACAGCGGCTCTGTAATGCTTTGGTCAGGGCAGTGTAGTAACCGAGCGGCAGTGCAGAGTCTAATTTTTCTTGGATCTCAAAGCATAACCTATTTAATCTAGCTTCCGCGTGCAAGCCTTCTGTTGCTTGGCAAAATGCAGTATTTCTTATGCAAAATGTGAGAAGGGTCAGACATCCTTTTTTCCTTACAGTCTCTGCTATTTTTTTCTTATTGAAAACTTTGCTCCAGTTTATTGTGTAAACTGTAAGACAGACAGTCGCCTCTCCGCATGCGCGTGCCGTGTGAAACCGGCGTAAAGGTTGCTCTCATTGCAAAGACTAATATCATGGGGTGTAGTATGTTTCAGCTTGATTTAAACCACCATTATTTGGCTTTTAATAAACAGACAAAATTATGTATCTGTATCCTGTTATTTATCTTTATGCATTTCAGGAAAAAAAAAATCATTAGGATTCAGGTGTAGTTGCAAATAGTGATTAATCATGATTATATACATACATACATATATATATATAAACAGATCATTACATTGAAATTTTAAGTGGAAATAAAAAAATCAACTGCTTGCTGCCAAGTTGGAGAAATGAGTTGGAGCTTAGTAACTGGAAATGAAATAAAAACTAGAACTGAACGAAAACAAAAATAAGTTTAAACCAAAATAGTACAATTTAAAAATAAATGAATGATAAAAATAACTAAAGCACATAATACTGAAAAATTAAGATAAGTGAGTTTAAGAGAAAATAAATCAAATGAACTGCAATATTAGCATTATATAATTATAATATTACTTTTATAAATTACAAAAACATATAAAACTACTTTTACAAAAGTACAAAAAAGTAAATAATAATAATAATAATAATAATAATTATTATTATTATAATAGTAATAATAATAATAATAATAGATAAAAAAATAATAAATACATTTTTAAAGGTTTATCAACACAAAAAAGCTACAAATCACAATGTTGACATATTTCTTATTATTCACGAATCAGGCTTCCTCTTAATTTAGAAAACTCATGAGTAAAGTCTTACATCTATTACAAACAAATTAAAATAACAAAATCGTACACTGTCATGGACATTTGTGAAGTTTCAGATATAAATAGCTATAATGAATGAATGAATATGTAAATATACTATAAATACATATATATTACATTTTTAGGTTTTGTTTCTTTGTTTTTGGATTCTGGAATTACACTATTTATATAACTATGTTTTATTCAATTACTAATATAAATCACAAAACCAGTGTCTGTAAATGAAATGACTAGAGAAGCACTGGAGTGAGGCACTGATGAAGACTGTGTTCTGAGCAGCAGTGTTTATATCATCCACTGACTGAGCGTACTGACGTTAACACAAAGAAGTCATCATGTTTACGTTAGTTGTGCTCTTGACCCTTGACCTTTTAACATTAGGTTCTGTTTGGAGTTATAACAGACAGACAAGCAAAGAGTAAAACATAATCCCCATCATCTGAGTTAACGGTCATTGTTTGATCTGAAATACTCTAATGGTTTTTTTTTGTTGTTGTTTTTTTTAACAAAATAATTTAAGTCAAAAAGGGTCAAGGGTCAAGAGCCCAACTGAAGTAAACACTGACCACAAAAATGGTGACTTCTTTGATGATTGTGTGCGTCTTCAGTAATGCTCAATCATCACTTGATTAATCACCTAGTTCTCTCATTAACTTCAGCGCTGCTTCAGTGTAACTGGAACACACGTGAACGCTGGGAGTGTGGAGTCTGGAGGATTCACTCGGTGTCATATTAATAACGCAGCTGTCAGCAGGTGTTAAACTGTGTGAATGCTGAATAAATATTAGCACGCAGGAGGCACCCTGACAAGAAACATCAAAACAAAACAAACAGAGCGATGCGGTTAGTAACGCGAGTGCTCGGTCTGTACACAGACATTATATTAGTCATTTAACCAGAGGCCTTCAGATCAGTACGATCATATCTGCTGTCCGTCTGAAATATCGATTTAACAAGCAAGTAATGAGCGTGTCGATGAGAATCTGCCGATATTAAACACGTGAAACAGTAAACATCACTCACGTCATATTACACAGCTTTATATGAGAGGAATGAAAGAGAGGATGAGCTGGATTCACATTTCCTCCTCATTTTCACTATACTTTTTTGCAATATTTTTATACTTTTTTTCCCTCCAGTTGTAGGTATTTTGATACTTTAAGTTAAACTAAGAAAACATTTAAATGTTGCCTTGGTGGCAAGCTTTTTTCTTCATGTATACGTGCTGGCAGTCCAAAGCTTTTGATTTTGTAAAACGCCTCTTCTGCTCACCAAGACTGCATTGATTTGATCTAAAGTACAACAAAAGCAGTACTATTCTGACTTACGTTCACCATTAAACTCATCTGTGTTCTGTGTGAATCTGTGTCCAGTCTTCAGAGTCACACAATCTTCAGAAATCATAATAATACACTGATTTACTGATCAACACGTTTCTAGTCAAATCATGTCAAATTCTGATTTGATCCTTTTCCTCTGTTTTAGTTTTAGTTTTAATAATAATCCTCCCTCAAACGCCTCATATTAAATGATTTTAACGGCCGTATTCAAAGACAAAGAATCTCTGTGTTTCTTGGAATCAACCCAAACAACTGCTGGAAATCTGCTGATATGATGTGAACAAAGTTATACGAGACACAGAGAGAATCAAATAAAGCAGCTTTCCATGACGTCACTGCAGCTCAAGCTTGACACACACACACACACACACGAGTGTGTTGAGAGCAGAAGACTCAGTGTCAGTGTGTGTGTCTTTTGTCAGTCAAAACCAGCAGGTAAATGGCTGGAGAGGAAGGGAAATCTGCAGGTAAATGCAGTGCTGGAGTGAGACATGGGTTTGATTAGGAAATGTGTTCTCCATGTGATCAGAAACACACACACACCACAAAAACAGTGCATAACTAAAATAAAACGGCTATTGTGCCACAATCAGTCTCTTCCCTTTCCTTACAAGAACACACTTCAAGGGTTAGTTCATCCCAAAAAGAAAACTCTGTCATTAATTACTCATTAATAGACCCTTGTTCATCTTCAGGACACAAATTAAGATTTTTGTTTTTATGAAATCAGAGAGGCATCTGTCCATGTGACATCAGTGGATTCACTTCAGTTTCGCAGCACTAGGACATTACTTTTTGCTTTCATTACATTTGCAGGGCTCGCAAAATTTCTAAGTCCCTGGTAGGCCTTCGGGCAGGCACTCTTCAGTTTTTGGTAGCCCAAAATAAATTTAAGTAGCTCGAAGAAAAAAAAGAGATTATTTTTAATGTATTATATTGTAAAGGAAACAAAACATCAGTCAAAAAAAATGTTCAACACAAATTACAACAACTTTATAAGATACAAATTACAAATTATAAGATACAAATTACAATCAACTCCAATATCTGGTTGTAACTGAACAGAAGAGCTGTGTAGAGTATTCAGGGCTGGACAAACCGGTGCCCTACGCAGAATAGTGTTCCTGTGCCCCTCCCTCAAACACAAAACACCTACTAGCCTATACGGGGTCAAAATAGACCTTTCTAGAAATATAAAAGTAAATTAATTAATTGTAATTACATTGTATTACTTATAAATTACAATTGTAGCCCTAGACAGAAACTATATGATTTTATTAATACAGTGTGATTGATTTTATGGTCTTAAGCACTCAGAAATCACACTAAATAAACCTCCACGTGTTTGTTGAATAAATTAAATAGGCTGAATCATTTCTATTACAAAAAGGAGGCCAAATTAAACAATAAATTATAATAAGTTCAGTGGATATTTGAATAAAATCTTTGGTCAATATTAAAGAAAGATTGGATGTATAATTACAGTGTTATTCAATGAAACCATAATTAAACCATATACCATATATTGCCTCGTCGTTTTTATGTAATATGTTTTACGTCATGGAAACTGCAATGTTAAGGCAGACGCGTTGTTGTTGGTGAAATCACAGACAATAAAACACATTAGTCTACTAACTAACCAGACCGATGAACAAACACAGCAGACTAGTTAACTTCGGTCCAGGCGCGTGCGCCCGATGAAACCGTTCGTACACAGTTCACACGATCACAAAGTCAAAGTAAAAAACAAGCGCAAATTCAAACACGATTTCAATACTTAACCTAATTGGCAGTGGCTCCCCGATGCCCGAAAATTACATAATTACCCAAACATATTTGTGAAATAATGCAAAAGCTTTTAAATATATTTTTCCTCCCTGTATGATAGCCCGCCGGGCAGGGCTGAGATGGATTTTGGTAGCCCGACTGGAAGACACAACAGCCCCGGGACGTCAGGCTAGCGATTTTGCGATCCCTGAGATGATTCGATGACGGCTGCCAGCCGTGCGGGATTATTTCGTTCAGCGATCCTCTCGAAATCATGTTATTTGCAAAACATACACTTAATACAAACTTTGAAGAACTTTTATTTTGTCAGGTTGCTGTAAAGTTTCTTTATATTTATGTATTTAGTGACATACATTGTATCAGTAATATTTAGAAAAACAAGAATGTTTTAATTTCCTTGAAAAAGTCAAATAAGAGTCTAAATGTGTTGCATGTTGCCTGGACATGAAACAGATACTTTTACAGCCTAAATGTTTTTCAAATAAAGACTGAAAGAGTTTAGGAAGCCTGGCGGTGGGGACGTTGGAGACATGTAAAAACCCCACAAGAAAATCTGCAGATATTCAGACAGAAATAATCCAGGATTGTTGTAGTAGAAGTCCTGTTGATCAGGCTCAGGAAGTCTTGTTCCTGCTCGAGGAAGTCTGCGCTCATTTCCCTCGTCTGACTTTAGTTTCTCAGTCGGTTCGAGTGTCTGCTGTGAGGGATGTTCAGGAAAGCTCTTTTATCTGAATTGATTTTATTTGTGTTTTAGGGTTTTTCTGTGTTTCTAAATTGATTTCAAAAGTACACGACCAGGGTTTATAAATGCACAGCCATGAACTTACTGTATGATAATAATATTTTACCTAATGTTAATATTAAAAATGTAATAAATATAGTCAATAAATAAAATGTTGATTTTTAAAAAGGAAAAGAAAAAAAGAAACCAATTAGTTGTTAATTTTAAGAGACATGTCTTGTTTTCTCAAGCATTTTTAAAATTGCTCTTTAAGCAAAAATGTTTTATCAGATTACTCAATTAATGAATGAAATGCTCGATTACTAAAATATTCGATAGCTACAGCCCTAATTCCATTCACTTATTACTTATTACTTGATATTTAAAACCCAATTTTAACTCCAACTTGATATTAAATTACAGTAAAAGAAATCATTACTATTTTATTTATTTTTTTCCACAAAAGTTGGTATAATTCAGAAGTTTATCTTCTCTTAATATTAGAACAAAATATAACAGAAATATATATATATATATATATATATATTTTTTTTTTTTAACTCTACTTTGCCTTTAAATATACACAATTTTTCAAAGGTTTGCAGTATTAATTATTATTATTATTATTTTAAATGTGAAAAGTCTCATCTGTTCATGAGGGCTGCATTAACTTGTTCAAAAATACAGTAAAAGTAGTGAAATAACTGTTTTGTTGTGAATATATCGTAAAATATAACATTTCAGATTTTTATCAATGTTGTAAAAATCTTTTTTGTGGAAAGTGTGACACATTACCATTAATAAATGACAAATAGTAATTAATAATAATTGATCAGTAAATCAGTAAAAGAAGACTCTGAAGACTGGAGTAAAGATGCTGAACATCACAGAAATAAATTACACTTTAACACATATTCACACAGAAAACTGATATATTATAAAGTAAAAAATAATTCACATTTTTACTGTATTTTTGAACAAATAATGTACCTTTGGTGACCAAAAGAGACTTTTCAATAACCTTTCAAAAATCGGAATGATTCCAAATTATTGATTTATTTTGTCTTAAGAACTAAGTTTATATTTGTCACCACCTGCCAATAAAATATGATTTCAAGACTTTAGAAGTAATGTTAGTGTTTTTCTATAGAAAAAAGAACAGCACAAACATTTTACTAAACGTCTTCGTGTGTGTGTGACAGGAGAAATGAATGTTCAGTGTAGCTCTGAAGATGACGTCTCTTCTGTGGGTTTTGTGCAGTACTCATCAGTTTTCAGTCCAGACTCATCAATATTTCACGTCCGTCTCTTGATGTTCTGGTGTAGTCACTGAAGGACGTCTGTCATCATTGATGTGAGAAGACAGCCTGGACAGCGAGAGAAACACACTGTGAGGTTAACACCAGCTCACAAATCACTGCAGATTTCCTCTCATTAGATGACGACACGGTTCTGTTGATGAAATCTGAGTGTAATACAGTGTAAACTTCATCATTTACTCACCTTCATGTTCAAAAGTACATTTAGTACGCATACAAAAGTTTTTAAATGTATTTTTAAAATAAGTCTCTTCTGCTCAACAAAGATGCATTTATCTGATTGATAATACAGTAAAAATGTGAAATATTGTTACAGTGTAGAACAGCTGTGTTCTGAGTGAATCTGTGATGTTCAGCATCATTCCTCCAGTCTTCAGAAATCATCATAATACACTGATTTACTGCTCAACACAGTTCTGAATATTATCAATGTTGTGCTGCTCAATATTTTTGTGGAAACCGGGATACGTTTTATTTTTTTAGGATTCACAGATGAATAGGAAGTTCAAAAGAACAGCATTTATTTGAAATAGAAATTTTTCCATTGGCAGATATTTGTTTTTGATTTAAGAAAATTTTAGTTTGTTTTTCTCGGTTGATTTAGATGTTAGTACTGGAAAACATGATTCAAATACTTTTGTATTATTAGTATTATTAATTAGTATTAATAGTAATTTCTTCCAATACATGAATAAATAAGCAGATAAATCTTACTGGTTCCATTTTTAATTACTATGTTTATTATAAGCATTTCCTCCATGTCCTTGTGCAAAATAAAATAATACAATGTCAAGACGTTTGAACGTTGTTTTTTAGTGAAAAGTGTAGCGTTTGGAGTGACCCGTGAGCGAACCGCTCCTTTAAATCTTTTGGAAATGCATCATGTTTTTCTGGTACCGTGTCTCAGAGGCTGTTGTTGATTGTTTTATCTCGTCGTTAGCGGTCAGTCATGTCCAGCTTTCAGACAGAGCAGTAAATGAGCTGTTCTCTGATACACTAATGAGTGTGTCTGTGCTCTGCAGAAAACCCAAGAATGTGTCTGAGAGCGTCTGGAGTGTCCACGGCCTAAAAATGTTAAGAAAGGAAAACAGAGAGTCTGCCAAGAATACATTAGCGGTGCGTCGCCGGCCGCTGAACGCTGGGTTATTTAAAGCCTTCCAGCTCTCCTAAATATCATAAAACAGCTTCTGTCTGATCCGGGCAGCGTGTGTTAACGGGGCCCCTGAAGGGCCGTGCTGAGAGCTTCACACTGGTTTAGATGGACGTTGATGATTGTCTGTGAAATAAACGGCTAGGGATTCTCTCGGGACGAAGCTTTATTTATTTGTCCACTCTGTGTTAATCTTCTCATTAATGGAGTTATGCAGATCAGCTGATGCTATAAACACGCCCACATCGTCAGGGCTGATTGTGCAGATCTGAGCGGTGTTTGAGATTCAGAGTAGAATATGAATTGACAGAATGAGCAATTTGCTAAATAGCAAATTGTGGACAAATTGTAACAAATTTAATGCATTCTGGGAAATCAACTTTTAACTGGGAAAATGACTGACAAGTGTGCAAAAATGATGGTTAGTTGCAAATAAAAAAAAATGTAATTACAACTAATTAGTATTTGGGGGGGAGAATAATTAATATTTACATTTTTCATAAATTGATTTGAATTGCTCAGGAAACAAAAGTGATTATAAAGTAATTTAAAAAGAATAAATATATTTCTACATGATTGATGTGAATATAATTCTATGCATGTAAAGCATCTCTTGATTGTTTTTGGTTCACGGTGCTGCAGGGTTTGGTTGGATGGTTCTGCAGGACTTTCTGAACACCGCTAAATTTGCTTCGTGTCCAAGGTCAATGTTAGTCGATATGAAATATGTTATTTTGGTTAGCTGTTCCTAGTAACCTGATATTATAGAAAAACAGCAGGGCTGTGGAGGCTGAAATCATGGGGATGTTTGTAATAGTTGAGATGGTGATCTGTGATTGGTGCCTGCGGAGCGCCGTAGTTTCATTCTGTCGCTCTTGTGATAATAGAGCGGTGCGGACGGAGGTAAAGCTGTCTGCCTTCACTCTTAAACACTAGGTCATTGATTACTGAATTTTAAACAGAGCTCACTGCCTACAGAAACAGTTCAATCATATTCAATGGATTTATAAGCACTTTTCACAATATGCA
>JAUMHR010000063.1:22291293-22308793 GCA_032361145.1 Enteromius fasciolatus
GAGCAGTGAAGGGTTGTGCTTGTTGTTTGTCGTTTCTCCGATCATTTATAGGTATTTTTCTAATATAAGTACAATGTAAAAAGTGCACTGTAGTAACTGATTCACTTTAAAGTAAGCACACAGTAGTTAAGGCCATCAAATATAAAGAGTGACCCATAAACAGAAAATATATATTGTTTTTGGCATAAACCAAGAGATCTTCTGAAGCTAATATCATTAGGCATTTTTGTGAATTTTGAAAGAGACTTCATTTATAAAATGCTAATAATATCTCTGATGCCCATTTTCCACTGTCTGTGAATGTTGCTGCACACACACACACACACACACACACAGTATTACTATAGGTTATAGTAAACAACAGTCATCTTACACTGGCTTTTCTGAAAAACACTTCCTGATGAACTTCTGTGTGTGTGTTCCCAGCTGAGAAACTGATTCATAAATAAATCATTTTTGAAATAATTTTAAGTCATTATAACAACTTTATATAAAACCGTCAGTCTATGATATGCATTAATTTATGAAGTCGTTACGGTCACCTCTCTATAGACTGAGATCTGAGTCATAGCATGAGCAACAAATCTGCCTCTGACACACACACGCACACACACACACACACACACGTTAAAGCAGTTCACATCCAGTAATAACCCAGTGAAAGCCTCCAGCGTTACTAACAAATCACATTTATAACGATTGTCTCAGTGCTACAAAGTGTTTGTGAGAAAATCAGAGCTAACTGTTCTACTGCTGCTAAACTACCTCACAGTCAAACAGCATACTAACTGAGATCCACCCCAAAACATCTTGTTAGATGAGTTTGTAGAAATCTGTCTCTGCATCAGTGTCTCAGTAATGGAAGTGAATGGGTGCCTGTGTTTAACGGTAATGATGTCTCCAGTGTGTCTCACGTTAATCTGAATCCCAGAGGAAAGCATCTCCTCGGAGAGACAGAGACAAACCCCGCTCCTTCTGTCGGTCTTCAAGACTTTCAATGAAACATAACACGGTCGGTCCCTGCTCTTCACGAGCTTCGCTGGCGTTCCTGTGGCTCTAGACGTCTCCCAGCACAAATATTTACTCAGCCCGTTTGCTTTTGTTAACATTTGAACCTATTTTAAGGAGGTTCTGCGGATTTACGTCTGTTTGGGGGATGGGAGCAGAAGAGCTTCATTATGTTCCTCCTTCAGCCTGAAGAGGCTATATAAAGCTGAGCTCACCTTCACCAAACACCAAACATGTTTATGATTCACCTTTCCTGTAAAACAGCTGTCAAGAATCAAAAACACCACAAGAGCACAATTTCAGTATCACAAGAGTTATTTATGAATATTTTTGAAGTATTCTGATGTCTTTCATGGGGAACAGACATTTACTAAAAGTATGGACTTATTCACATCAGGGTTATTAAAGTTAATTAAAGCTATAAACATAAAAAAAAAAAAAAAACACTTAAACATTTTATTTTAGCCAGCTGCCAAAGAACCAAATCTAGTAGTGTTAACTTGAATGCAAAAAAAATATATATATAGAGAGATAGAGAGATAGAGAGATAGAGATAAACCAACAATTAATACAAAAATTTGTAGGCATATAAAAAAAATAATAAAAACACAAAACAAAATCTATAAAACTTTAAATGAAAAAACTAAAATGCTTAATAAAAACTAAAACTTAATTGATTAGTTTAATTTAAAAACTAAAATAACCAAAACTGAAATAGTAAAAATAAAAACTTGTAAATAAAAAAGATGTATTTAAAAAAATATAAATGATAAACACAATAAAAAATTAAAATGTAAAGAAAATTAATTATTAATAACTTAATAGTTTTTCATTTAAATGAACTTATGTAATAAATAAAAATATGTATAAATAGAAATAAAATTAATTCAATTACAGAAAAAACAAAAACTAAATAGAACAAATAGACATAATAAAAAAGTCAACAAAAATAACTTACTTATACTGCTAATTATAACTAATAATAACTAATTATACTGCTGCTAAGACCTAAATCTTTTTTTTTTAGTTTTACATAATCAAAATATACACTAGCATTACAAATGTTTTCATTCAAAATAAGGCTTAAACATCATGATTCATGTTAGTGGTTTTATTTTTTTAAAGCCTGTGTTAAAGGAATAGTTCACCCATCATTTACTAAAAGACGGAAGTTAGTAAGCAGGCTGTTTTGGCTGGATTTTGTTTCTATGAAAGTCAGTGTTGACCCAAAACAGCCCGATTACAAACTTTCTTCAAAATATCTTCCTCAGAGTTCGGCAGAACAAAGACATTCATACACATTTGTGTGAACTACTGTAAATGATGACACAAGTTTCATTTTTAGGTGAACGATTCCTTTTAATAGAACTTACTTTCATTAATTTACTTTCTGTTTTATATGGTTGTTTTGTGCAGGGCATAAATGAAGTCTGCATCAAGGAGGCCAATGGAGACAGCACTGTTTGGATTTATGTTCTCAAACATCATGCTTTTAACAAACCGGAGAACTACTGTATATTAAAATTAGAGTTGAACCACTGATGCCACATGGACTATTATACCATGTTCTTACACGTTTCTGGACCTGGTATGTTGAATCTACATGATCGTTTTAGGTAGTTTAATGTGAATGAAACTCATTGAGAAGAGGAGGTTGTTAATCTCAGTTGAACACATTCTGATCATATTCACAGTAAAACATGTTTTCAGTGTAGTCTTTTATGAATGAAACACCATCAGATCTCACTCTTCCTGTTAAGTTTGGGAAGTGTGCATGTGTGAAAGATTATCAGCACACACACACACGCACAGGCACGCACACACACACACGCACACACACACGGAACATGCTTGACATATACATTCATGGTGTTTGGGAGGTCAGCAGTCCTATAGGTTAATGTTACGAAACTGCTTCAAATCACTTGCTGTTAAGAGTTATTCACACAGATACTTCAGTCATGTCTGTTTTAAAGCAAATGAAACGCTGTGAGAATGTGTGACAGCTGCTGCTGCGCGAGAGATCAATACTGAATCAGTCACAGAACTGAATTACAAAAGCAGAAGACATCAATAAGCTCAGGCCGATACAGCCGAGCAGGTCTTCAAGACGTCTGGACTGAGAAAAGCAGGAGGAAAGATCCATACGGAGTGTAGAGATCTGTTTGTTTTAGTAGCACCACACCACACCCTCCGTTCCTGAACACACACACACACACACACACACACACACGTACTTCAGTGTGTGTGTACGTGCAAACACACCTCCTGAACATGCTGTTCGTATAGAATACATAGATTTTTGGGAGTTTGTTTTTAGTCTTAGAATATTACATATTTATTTTTAGGTATTTTTTCTAGAAAGAAAGAAATGCACTTAATTTTTATTTAAACTGAAATACTATGTAAACTGAATAAAAACAGCAGCCTATAGACTTGAAAAAATAAATAAAACATAAATTAAACACTTCATTACGACATTCTTTTCTTGACAATTAGGGAAATCAAAAAAATCCCCTCCTGTAATTTTATAAAATAAGAATAATCATTTTATGAATTAACAATAAAAATTAACTAAGGAACCCATCCAAATCTCTAGAAAATTGATAGGTATAAATTCAGCTCAGCACAAACATCTTCTCTCAGATTTTGTTCAGTCACTCTGAAAACCGAGTGTTAAACACTGAGAATGGTATCTTGAAGGTCCTTCCGTGCATTCGGCCTCCTCTTTATCCAAAACATCATTTCTTATGTTTTGCTGAGATACGGACATGTTCTCCTGACACGGATCCGTTTAGTCACGAGAGCAGGAAATTAAACCATAAACTCAGCAGAATGAAACCCACATGAACGATGGGATTGAAGTCAGAATGAGTTTCTGTGGTCTGAAGGAGCAGGGTCTGTTCAACACAAACTGACGAGGTCTTCGGCTGGTGAGGTAGAGGAGGGATCTCCAGCACCCTCAGGAGACCAGCATTAGGCCGTGTGTGATCTCTGACAGACGGACACGGCTCAGATTTCAGCACAAGAGTTCACAAAACATCATCTACAACTTGATTCATTTCGTTTGATTATATCCTTGTCTTCATTAAGCAGCTGTTCTTTACTGCAATTCAGCTTTGCATGTTTTACTGTAGTCCATGATTATTCTCCTCTGGTAATTAAAAGGCTGTTGTATGTATTGTCACTCATTATGAGAAGCACACGTGTGAGAGGCTGACAACAGCTGAACAAAAATACTTGCAATCTTTGAATATGGTAACATATCATCACACTCTACAGTAATTCTAGAAATAGATCAGCCAATCACTGTGTGCATAGTTAATAAACTTGATGACATCATCCATAGCAACCAGGTCAACCCCGCCCCTTTATTCTGTAGTAAGTGTCTCAGCAGCTTTTGAGAGAAAACTCTTCCCCCCGGTTTCACAGACAAGGCTTAAGCTAGTCCCAGACTAAACCGCATGTTTGAGCTGTCTCAGAGGAAGATATCTTAAAGCATGTCCGTGTCATTGTTGTGTGTTAAGAAGCACACCTGTAATATTTTCTTATAAAGGCATTATTGTAAAAGTTGCTGAAATATCTTAATAAACCTAATGCCTAGTCCTGGCCTAAGCTAAGCCCTGTTTGTGAACACGGCCCTGATTTCTGCACCATAAACCACCAGAAGTACAGATCAGAGGAACTTCATCTGAATCATTTCCACTGGACCCGTTCTGACTGATTCAAGCTCAAGACTTCATCATTCAGTTCAAACGATTCATTCAAAAAAAACTGTTCTTAAAAAGCCATCCATTCCCAGATCTCAACATTGCCACACAAAGTACACCGTGATGTACTTCTAGTGCTAGTCATTCTCTGTGAACGATCAAACACCACAGCGGTCACGATTCATCTGTTGATCAGCACGACTGTGTTCATCACTGATGATAATCAGAAGTGTGTGTTGATCAGTAAATCAGTGTATGATGATGATTTCTGAAGATCATGTGACGCTGAAGACTGGAGGAACGATGCTGAACATCACAGAAACACACTTTAACACAGATTCACTCAGAACACAGATGATTTTGATTCTAATAATATTGTACATTTTGTGATGTATTTATGACTATATAAATGAAGCCTTGGCGATTAGAAGATAAATACAGTCAATCTTACCAACCACAACCCTTGTAAAGCAAACTGTTTAACAATGTTATAAATCTCGTTTAGTGTAGTCGTCAGGTGTGTGTGTGTGTGTGTGTGTAGTCAGTCTAACAGACCAAACACAGGTCAAGACTGCAGTTACACACAGAAGCTTGACTATTGGCAGCAGGTCTGATTACACAACAGCAGAAAGCTTCAGTAAGCTCATCAAGAGCTCTGCAGTCTTCCACAACACGATCACTGCTCAAACTCATCCCACAATTACCTTTCTCAAATCTATCAATAAAATGAAAAGCTGAATGCTTGAAGAGCTGTTTGGAGCTCTTTCTGTTTTACCTTTCCTTCTCATCCAAGTCAAACAGTAAAGTATGTGATGTTAAGCACAGCTCGTGAACACAAACCACTCACTTGAGGCTCAGCATCATGAGCTGCTGCGGCTGTCAACACGCTTTCACATTTAACACAAACACACAAACTTTCTTTAGGCAACATCAGGTCTGAAAGCAAATGACAGATGAGTGTACGAAATAAGAGGTCAGGGAGCACCAATTGCATTATTTATAAATTGCAATATTTTGCACGCACTGTGCATTGATATGCTTATTCAAGTATGATGTCAAAAACCTATTGGGCGTTTGTTGTGAGCCAAGGATTTTATGTAAAAATGCATGCATAAAATCACTAATTAGGCGTAAAAGATGCATACACAAAAACACAAACGATGCATGCACAAATGATACGGCTTTGTTTAGGCAACAGTTATGAAAGCATTGACAGCAAATGGTGGATGAGTAATAAACGAGAGGTCAGCGAGTGCCAACTGCATTATTTAAACCCAATATTTGCATGCATTGCTTTTTTGAATATGTCAACCTGCTAAAAACAAACTACTGGCATTTTGTTGCAAGACAATGATTTTATGTAAAGAGAACACAAAATGAAAAATAAAAACACTACTTCTGCATAAAAGAAGCATGCACAAACACTCGAATGATGGATAAAACTGCACCAATGATACAGCTTTAGGCACCAGCTATAAAAAGCCAACGGCAGACGAGTGTAATAAATGAGAGGCGCCTCAGTTTACCTCAGTGTTTGGAAACCAAACCACACGTTCAAGAGAACATCGCTTTTATATTTTATTCTATTTACAGCACATTAAAAAAACTCCACTGTGTCGAGCCGTGGCAGATATAAAGCGCTGGACGGCGTCACAGCAGACACACACTTATTCAAGCTCACTCATTCAGCACACACACCATCACGCTGCTTTTTACGCTTTAATAAAAGAGACGGTGCATAGGAGCGTACAGTTCTCTCCAGATCTCCAGTGGAACATTTCATAAAGGAGGTTAAGCAACGTAAACTGGGCTAAACGTGAGAATACAGTGTACACAACTTCCTGAAAGCGTCCTTTAATTGAAATCTGCATCATAAAAACTAAAAATCACTTCAAAAGCGATGGGTTGGCTCCTCCGAGAGTCTGCAAACTCCAGTTAGTGTTCACAGCAGGCCACCAAGGTACGGATAAAGTGCTTCTCTTAACGTGACACATTAAATAATTAAAGCAAAACATCACATAATCAAGAGTGAAAAAAAGAGGATGGAGAGACATATGAGAGATATATTTCTTGGAGAGGACAGAGAAAGTGAAGCGACAGACAAACTGACATACTGCATGGTGTAAGACCTACATGATGCAAAAAGGAAGTTCACATTTTCAGAATCTGAAGAAACAGACACAGTAAGACTTGTCGTTCTGTATTATAATACGGAGATTCGTTGTTCCGTTCGGATCCTAAACGGACGTAAGAGTCATAAGAAACAGCAGCAGTGTGATCTTACAGGAGGCCAGTCACCGGTCGAGTGTTTGTTTTTTTTTGTGAATAAATACATTCGGATTTAGTGTCGAGCTACTTGTTCTAATATAATGTACGTCCTAAAAAACAAACAAATGAAAGATGGAGAGACAAACGGGGGAATTGTTCGCTCCGAGGTTTTCTTCGTGGCCCCTCGAACACGGTCCACGCATCGCCTTTTCTTCCTCCAGCCGCGTGTGTGGGGAAATAAAGCACCTTCCCTCATGATATCCGTGGCAAACGGAGGCGCTCTCCGTCCGGGGAGATCGCCGCATCCTGGGAGCGCCTGCAAAACCCTGAATGACAGCCAGTCCGTTGCCGTCCTCGTCCGCTGCCGAGGGAAAACAAACAGATACGTCAACAGACAGAACGGTATTCACTACTGGTAAAATGCGATTCGTAGCACTCGGATGCTTATTTGAGAATGACGTCAGCGTGCTAAAAACAAATCACTGGAAGTTTGTTGTGAGTCAAGGATTTATGTAAAGAAAACAAATGCATGCATGTATAAAAATATGCAAATTATGCACAAAAATGCATGCATATAAAATCCACAAATGATGGATGGAAGATGCATGTGTAAAAATGCTTAAATCATACATGATAACGCATGCTTATAAAAATGCACAAATGAAGCATCAAAACGGATGCATAGAAATGCTCAAATGATAGATTAAAGATGCATGTGTAAATAAAACTGAAATTATGCCAAAAATACACGCATATAAAAATACACAAATGATGGGTAAAGATGCATGTGTAAAAACGTTCAAATCATACATAATAATGCATGCATATAAAAATGCATCCATAAAAACAAATGCACAAATGATTCATAACAACGCACTGAAGTTTGGATTCATCATGCACAGCACAGTGGTAGATTCAGCAGTCCAAACACTGGCAGTGGGAGTGGTTTGTGAACTTGAGCCAATATTGAACCAAGACTGCATCTGATCCTCAATAAACATGAGGTGACCTAGCAATCTCCAAAGAATCCGAGGCCATGGGAACCAGCCCGGGAAGATAAAGACGTTTCTATGAAGCCTTATGTTTTAAGGCTCATCAAATTGAAAGAAAATGTGCCGCTAAAAACACAAGTGATGTTATGTACCCACATTCGTTCCAAATCTGTATGATATTCTTCTGTGGAGCATTAGAAGAGATGTTTAGCAGGATGTTCACGCTGCTCATTACCATACATCTAAGACCCTGATCACAGCACTACTAAAACAACCTAAACGTACTCGATGAGACTCGAGCAGCATCAGCACAATCGCAAAACATTTACTTTATGTTCCACGCATTTGTTTGGATTTGGTAAAGCCTGCAGGTCAATAAATGAAAAATTGGGTCAGTTATTCCTTTAAAATGTAATGAACAGTAAAGCTTGAAGTACACTTTCTTTTTTACACGTACACAAGGGTGTATGTAAGGTGCACCTTATGCAAATTTCGATATTAACACAGTCCTGCCGTGAGCAAAATCATGCCGTGTGAAAGTGTTCTGACTGAAAATAACATCAGCGATTCCCTACAGCCAATGAGAGAGCGGGACGTTGGGGGAGGAGTTACGAAGGTATAGAAGGTAAATATCCTCCTCTATAATCTTCTTTTCATTGCAAAGGAGGCACATGCAATTTTTATGGCAAGCTTCTTGCAGGCTACCATTTTTAATAATAATCCCAGTCTCACGAGAGAACTCAGGTCGTGTAATCTCGCGTTGTTTCCATGTCACTTCTTGCGCGTGTGTGGTTGGTAGTTTGCGGACTGAGACTAAGTGGTCGGCGATTCTTCCTGTTGTAAAGTGAGTGAACCCCCCCGTCACCGATCTAACATCCAGTGTGAACACAGCAGCGACTGAATGCTACCCCAGATAATCACGCAGTGTGAAAAGATCTGTGACGCAACTACTTTGAAAACCCTGCAGTCTGAACTCTGCATTCATTTACAGAGAGAAAACAACACAAAAATATCTACTGTGCAATTTTCTTTTTCTACAGGTTATTTAGAACGTTTTTGTTTATTTACTACTTATTCAAGCCATCTAAGATAGATATTCTTAAGAATTAAAAAAGGATTATTATGGTGTATTATGAAAATATATATTCACCACAAAATGGTGCACTACAATAATTTCACTTAACAGAATTATTTCTGGGGTAATATATCACACAACGAAACGTTGTTATCGTGACAGGCCTACAGTTTTATCATTCACAACCTATTGATCGATCGTGAGTTTAAGCACTACTGTCAAGATTACTGCAGCTTTATACACTTTGAAATGAATCTCTTATATTGTGTTTACATCTGCATTTTGTTGTTTATGATGAGAAAATTTGCAAGAGTTCAAAGAACAGAGAACAGTTCAGTCAGAGAACGCAAGATCAATCAAAACTGATGCGTTTCAGCGAGGACTCATCTGAACGGCTCTGATTGGCCACTGCATTCCTAAGCTCAACAGAACCGTGTGTGATTAGTTAAAAAGCACTATAAAAGCGCCTAAAATGAAATATGGTGCATTATGAGCAATCTTAGTTTAATGCCACAATCGACACGGTCAATTCATTTACACTTCATTAGCAACAGACATTATAGATTTAATGTGTTATGCAGGCCATTTCTGTCCCATTCTGTCCCTGTTCGCATGCTCCACCGATGCATAAAGACAATTTTATTGCTCATCTTCTAGACAGAAACAAGTGCAGATACTGGGCAAATACTAAACTTTCTAGAGCGCATGGGTCGAGCAATACTTTGAAAGCGATTTGCAAAAGTAAAGTTTGCTTTACTTCTCATTTCACTCCGAGAAACACCAGAGACTCACCTAAGTTTCGCAGTGAGCCAGCAGTGATGTGATTTCGGCACCCATGTGTCCCACCGCCTTGGCGGCCTCCATGATGGCACGGCGGTACATCCCTTTCTTTTTGCGGTTGAAGCGTGACCTGAAGAACTCGCGGAATGGCGAGAGTTTGGCAACCGAGAGTTGGGAGGTGGTGGGAGAACCAAACCAGGAGACCTTAGCTTCAGGCCAAGGAGCATCAACCTCGCCTTCTTCTCTACGAATACCGCTAATACTGAGTATCCTCGCAGGCCACCAGGGGAATCCGTGAATCTTCCCCCAGATGACATCGCCCACCGTCACGGCATGACCTTCCTCGGTCACGCACTTAGTCATGCTGCGAGTGTGCAGTCGTACAGTTAGAGGCGGAACAGTCTTGCTCTCCCCTTGAGAGGAGGATGAGACGGAGATATCGTCGCCCGGAGCGAGATCGCAGATTTCCGGCGACGTTCCGTCGGAGCTGAACGACTTGGACTCGTCGAGACTGTCGCTGCTGCACACAGAGAGGCTGGAGGAGTCTGCTTTCCTCTTACGGAAGTTGATGAGCAAAGTCAAGTCGCCGTGCCGTTCCACTTCCTCACCCGACCAGAGCTCCAGCGAATTCTTCTCCGCACCGTCCTCCGACTGAGAGTTGGGAACTCTCCGATTCTTCCTCCGAACGCCGTCCACCAATTCGGCTTCGTAAACTGACACCTGCTCCTCTCCGTCGGCCCGGGATCTCAAGCGTATCTTGGGCGAAGGGGCGTCCGGACTGCTCAGTTTTGGGAGCTTGAGTTTGGGAATGGAAATGGTAAGACCCGTTCGGATGGCGTCTACAGGAGTCTGCATGACTTTCTGGGGTTCCTTGGTAGCGTTCGGCTCTCTGTGGCCATTCTGCAGGAGCTGCTTTGGGCAGAAGGGTTTGACCGAGCCGTGCACTCTCGAGGGGATCTTCATCACCTCCCCTTTACCTTGAGGAGTGCTGTAGGAGATCTTAATCACGGGACTGTGGGGAATGACGTCCCCTTTGGGAAACTTCTCATCGTCTTTCTTGTCCTTCCGGAAGCGCTTGCCGTCATACGCCGTCGATTCCTCTCGCCTCTTTGACTCTTTTAGGTCTCCATCGTCCTTCTTCTTGGCTGGAGTCGCTTTAGAGTCGTCCTCGTCTTGAGGAGCGTTCTCCTTCCTGGGTGTTTTGGGCACCATTGGTCCATCTTTGCTCTCCTCGTCGCTGTTTAGTGTGTTTTTGCATTTCTCACACAGCACCTGCCGAGGTCTCAGACGGATTGTGCTTATGGTCATCCTTCCAGGTTCTCGACTTCGCCTTTTCTTCCTCTTGATTGGACGCGGCGGCGGTTGGGGTACCCATTGGTTGTATGTGTGCCGGACCCACATGGGCTGTGGAAACGGAGCTCCTTCGAAGTATGGCGGATACGTGGGCTGACCCGGTTGAACCGGGATCGGTATGGGAGCGGGCGGAGGTGCCATCTCAGGCTCCGTGTTCTCATCTTTTGGTCGCTGTGTCGGCTGACTAATGGCTGACTTAGAGGAAGCCTCTTCACTCGAGACTTCACAGTCCGGTCTCAATATGAGGCTCTCTTCGGATTTCCCAACAACGTCTGGAAGGCAAAACAGCCCAGTCCTATGGAAAAGAGTCAAGAGGGAACATAAGAGACAGTAATTGCATTCAACTCATTTGTTGAGTGGTGTGATGCTAATTTCTTACATCTATATTGCATTTACTCATTTAGCAGAAGCTTTTATCCAAAGCAAACTACCAACCAAATGAGGGCAACAGAAGCAATCAATACCAACAAAAGAGCAAAGATATGCAAGTGCTATGACAAGTCTCAGTTAGAAGGCGGCAGTACACAGAAGCAGTCATCAGCAGCTGGATATTTGTAGAAATAGACAACACACAGTATGGGTCAGAATTATACATTTGTCTTTCATGTCAAAAATGTCTAGGATATTAAAGTAAAGATCATGTTCCAAGAAGGTATTTTGTAAATTTCCTACCGTAAACATTAAACATTTCTGATTAGTAATATGCATTATTAAACTGAACAACTTTAAAGGTGATTTTCTCCATATATGCACCCTGAGACTCCAGATTTTCTAATAGTTGTCTCTCAGTCAAATATAGTCCTATCATAAACCATATACAAATACATTTTGAAAAATTGACCCTTATGACTGGTTTTGTGGTTCAGGGTTGCATATAATAAATAAAAAACAGAATAGAGCTTTTTGCTGATCTTAAAATATATTTTTTAAAGATTCAAATTAGAACAGACAGAATAAAGATGAGAGAGGTTTGGATGGAGTTGATTTCTCAAAAGTATAGTTAATACTAAGAAAACAATTATCTTTTATCCTAAGGGTATTGGTGATAATATTTGTTGTTGTTTGGTGATAGTATTTGTTCACAATCAAACAATAACACAGGTGCCTGATCACATACATCTTTTATTGTGTATTATTTATATATACCTAATAAATATTCACAGTACACAAAAACTTACTTTGGAAGCAAAACTTCCAAGTAAAGGACGCTGAATGAGACGAACAGGATCCTAAGTGACCTGGTTATAAACTCTGGAACCAAGCTGTTAGCTGAACAGGTTTAAAACTCCTGTTTGGATTGAAATGCTTGGCTATTGAGTCACTTCAGGGACCATAAAGTATATTTCATATCATAATGGACAGAGTGATGGAAGTTAATTACCCATAATTCTGCACTTCTGTACATACACACCAGCTTCCTGACCTTCTATTATTTTAAATCAAGACTTTTCTGTTTAAAAAAGGAAAGCAGTGGTTTTCTGTCAAACAGATGCTGAGCCACAATCTTCATAAAGTTTTAGTCAATTTGTTTTGTGTTTTTGTCATTACGTAAAAATAAAATATGCACATTTTATATTGTTCAGTTTAAGTTATGCTTCGGTCAAATAATGCAACTTTATACGGCTCTGGATTTAGCTTCAAATAATCTAAGATGGCACAGAAAAACAACCCTTACATCACAGCAAAACCTCTGAACGCTCAAGAATGGAAATACACGATTAATCATTTCTAATGGCAAGCTGACTCTTGACCAGAAAAACAGGTTAGTGATCCAGTTATATCATCAACACATAACCACACCTATCTGTTTTATACACTTCATCTCTCAATACTCATATTTTTTAAAACAATATATAAGAACTTTAACGTCATTGGATTCACAAAACCACCTCAAGAGCACATTAAAAAAACAACCAACTTAAGGAAATGACTATTTTAGGAAAAGCATTGTGACGATGTTTTCATAAGAATTAGGCCCATTATCTCCTCAACACCTCGACAGATTTAACAAGTGCTTTTAATGATGTGTGTGCTTTCACATTTCTAAAGGTTTTCATTCGGACTTCTCTTCTTAGAATTGCACACTTCTGGTTTTTCCATTTCCACGCCTGGAGGTGAGCAGGAGACCTGAGCCAAAGCAATGATTTGCACGGCTGTGCACGGTTGGAGAGGACAGACAAAGAGACCGACGGGACGATCCGGATCCCCCTCCACCTCACTGAACAAAAACAATCCCATAAACCACCGGGGACACAGGAGAGGGCCAGGAGAGTTGCTTGTTTTCACATCCAGCCCTGAAACCCGATTGTGCCGGGATTATCAATTAAACCTTAGAAGGAAGTCCTGCGGGTAAAAGAGGCAGAAGCCCTCAGGCAATAAACACCAATCATCAGAGATGTTTGATGAAAAATAAAACGCCCACCCCAGAAGAGCCTGTCCTCGAGGCCTACAGTCGTGTAGGTGTAAGAAAACATTTCATTGCATAATCAGAATATTTATATCCGACCATGATGAACGAACTCTCCCAGGCTGCTCAAACTCACTGCTTCCTGTTTCTTCAGAAAGAAAGAATTATTCCATCAGAAATGTTTCGTATACTTATTTCAGTGCGCTGAACAACAGAAAGGTCTTCTGAAAGACACTGACTGAAATATGAAAAAACTAAAACAAATAGTATTTTCTGGTAAAACTCTCCAAAAATCTTTATTCACTACGACACTGAAAAATCATTTACACATTAATTAAATGCAGCTGATTTTCTAAATTAGCAAATTTAGGACTTTTTCCTTCTTGCAATTGTGCGTTTATATTTCATAACTGCCTTTCCTCGACAAGAAAAACAATTACTTTTTAAAAATGACCTTTTCAACAGCATTGCTTGTGAAACATCAAGCAACACATTGATTATCCAAAGACTGGAATACTGTTTCTAGCAAACATACTTCAATCTTTATTTAAAACCTTGTGTTATTTTACAGTGCCTGCAGCTTATTTTGCATTATTTATTTCTTTTTGAAAAATAAAAAGACTAAAATCTGATTTTTTTTCCTTGAAATACTCGGAATGCACGGAAAAAATCTGAATTGTGAAATATAAACTCAAGAATTGTGAGAAAAAAGAAATATCTTTTTACATTTTTAGAACAATAAAAAAGTGTGATAACTTTTTTAAATACCCATTTTTAGCTTACACTCACAGATTGATGCAGAATCTTTTCAGTTGTAGAAAATGACATCCAAGTAGAAAAGTAGTAGTAGTAGTATCTTCTACTAAAACATTATTCAATCATTTTACTTTATTTATTTTCCGTGCATATGGCTTATTTCCCTTTTTAAGTTTAAGTAAAGAAAACCATGTGCATGTTGTTAGTTTAATTAAATACTACGTTAAAAAAGATGACACTTGTTCATTCCTGACACTGGAAAGGAAAGGTCGAGCACACTGCGCTGTGGGACACCGTATAATCACCAGGTCATCTACTGACACAGAAAATACGCATTTAATGTGATATTCTGACCACAGCACAATATGTCCAGCAACCGGTGATGACTCACGACTCCTGAACACGAGCAGGACGTGATAAATCATGACATAACAGGAACAACGCAGCGTCTGACCACATTTCAGCAGCCATTGAACAAACGTTGCATAATAACGAGGAGGAAAGAGACAGATTTATGCTCATTCTTTAGCAAAAAGCTATCAATACTACAGCTTTCCATACATTCCACTAGATTTACCACCAATTAATAACAGCTGAAAATAAAACTCAACAGTTTATATCACAAGCTGTCAAAATATTTAACATTTAAACTAAATACGATGTATATGTATTAAGATACACTGAACGATGAACGTTACAGAGCTCTAGAGCGGGCGATATTTCGTTTTTCTGTAATGTTGTGATGCAGCGTCTATAAAAACCACGTCTGCATGCTGTTACTGATGGCATAGAACACGGTGAAGTGCTTGAGCGACGTTATTTTACATTTCAATAACAGATGGATGTTTTTATAGGAAAAGGAATGAGGTGAACTAGGGCTGCGCAGTTCATCAAATCTATAATTATAATCAACAGATGCCACAATTACATAACCCTTCAAAGTCTGCTTGTGTTATTCTGCAAGCTTAAGATATGTTTTTTCTTCTACTGTTTTAATTTGAGTTTTAGCATAACACAACATTATATCATGCAGATTTATTACTTTTTATTTTAAGAAGAAACCAATCCAACATATATATAACATTTGAGGCTTAATACTACAGAAAAGAAATACAGGTTTATCAGTCAATGTGTTTTCATATTAAAAAATATGGCATGCAGAGGCTTCAAACATTATTCAACATAAATTGTAATTTATAATCGCTATTAACATTTCAAGGGAATTGAATTTCTGATTCCGAATAATCGACTATTAGGATTTTTGTCAGTTGTGTAGCTCTAAGGTGAGCTGATGTAGACAATGACAGGTCATTATATGAGAAAACAGGTAAACAATCAAAGGCCTCCTGTTAGATTTCATAAGAAAAGCATTTGATTTCAGCTCCCGAACGCATTTAGAGGGATGAGACGAGTAAACAGATCTAGCTGAGCAGTATTTGACCTTTACACTGGACGTGTGTCCAGGACAGGTATGGGCTGCTATAACAATGGCATCTGACTCTTCATGAAGAATAATGGCGATTTAACTCCGTGAACCGGACTGCGTGAGACTCTGCGTGAAAGCTCGAGGATTACTGCGCGTGAAAACATGAATCCATGTTTCAGCTGGAAATGATACAGTGATACAATGTAAGATCAAAGAGCTCCAGATGCTACATGGCTAAAGCAGAAAGATCAAGCACCCTTCACTCAATAAAGAAATCACACAATCCGACACAAAAGAGCCCAATTCTTCGCGTTTATATTGTGATGATGATGAGGAAGATGATGGTGGTGGTGGTAGCTGTTCTTCTCATTGTCTCTGATTAGGGCCTGCTTGTGTTCTCCTGGCCTAGTGCTGGGCCTGATCTGACCAAAGTGTGTTTTTGCAGAAAAAAAACACAAAGAAAGGCGACTCACTTTCTGCTGCAGTCCAGCAGGATGCCGGTGTAGCTCCTCTCCCGGTACGTGAGCGTCACCACCAGCGTGTCGTTAACGATCTGCTCGACGGTCACCGGGATCCGGGAGCCGGCCCGCAGCTCCTCCGCTACAGCCTCCATCGTCTCCTCGCTCGGTGTCCGGCTGGGCGTCGCTCGATCCCGGCCGCCGGAGCCACGGTCGCGTCGCTCTTCGCTGCTGCTGCTGAGATCCGCCAGCGCGCTCGGGACGCGCAGTGACGCCATCAGCTCCGCCGACGCGTTACGACGAGCCGTCCGCGGTGACATCACCAGCGCCGAGCCCGTCATTAATCCAACCTCGAACAAATCCATTCCTAATCTGGTTCCAAAGAAGGTTCCCACCAAGCTTTGCTCCATTACTTATTGGCCCAAATGTGTGAATGATATTAAATGGGAAAGCATTTGGCTATTTATTTATGTACAAACAACACGAAAGAAATCTCTTGAACAGTGTGACCCAGGACCACAAATAAGCTTCAATTACCTGAAACTGAGATTTATGCATCATCTGAAAGATAAAGCTGATAAGTCTGGTGTGTTAGGAGAGGACTGTATCTGTCTGTGATACAACTATTAGAAAATCTGGAATCTGAGGGAGCAAAAAATCTCCTTTAAATGGAGATTTAATCGTTTTAAAACTGCTCAAACGAAGTTCTTAGCACATGTTACTAATCAGAAAAAACGTTTTGATATATTTACAGTAGGAGATTTACAAAATATCTTCATGGAACATGATCTTTACTTCATATCCTAATGATTTTTGGCATAAAAGAAAAATGTATAATTCTGACCCACAGTGTATTGTTGTGTATTTCTGTGCTGCTGTGCTCCAGAGGATAAATATATCTATATCTATATCTATATATATATACGATGGAACATTATTTCACCCATGTTCTGCCATTTTATTCTATATAAAAAGTTATATGACACACTAAAAGGAGAGATATATATATTAGTACTGTCAAATGATTAATTGCTATTAATCACATCCAAAATACAAAGGTAAATACACATAAGACACACACACATATATATATATATGCTCTCTCTCTGTATATGTGGTTACTATATAAGCAAATGAAGTATGATGAAGTGTTCTAACATAATAATAGCTGAAACATATATTTAGTATACGGTTGAATTCAAAGGAGGCCTCAGGATGAATTAAATACCCTTAAAACGTGTTGTATTCTACTGATTAAAGCATGATG
>JAUMHR010000063.1:22311613-22321682 GCA_032361145.1 Enteromius fasciolatus
GGGGACCTCACAAATGTCCCCACGAGGTCAAAATTTACTAGTATTCCTATCTTTGTGGGGACAATTGGTCCCCACGGAGATATAAAAACCAGTACACTCACACACACTCACACACACACACGCAAACACTCACACACTCACACACACACACACTCACACACACACACACACACACAAAACACTTTACTGAAAATAAATAAATTGGGTTTATAATAATATCTTACAAATATTTGTGTTTTTTCTGGACAAATATCCATTGTTAAATTAGAAAACACATCTGCTAGTGATCTACAGTAATGCACTGGTAAACTGTATTTAACACCCAGAAGCTCAGATGACTAACAAAAGAGCTGAGCTGATCTGAATAATGACAGCTAGACACTGTAACAGTGTGCTGTGATTATATTCCTCCAGCAGATGGAGCTCTGGGACAAAAACACCTCTCATCTCTTACAGTGAATGAGCACATCTCAAAAGCAGACACCTGTGCTGTAATATTAATTCCTGTTAGATGTGTGTGGCATAGGTGCTTGCAAATGTCAGCTTTTTGTGATAGTTTGAATTCAGAGATGTGAGGCATTTAGCATTTTGTGTGCAGTTCTTGGATTTGTGTGTAAAACTCGGGAGAAAAGAGGCAAAGTTTTAAAAAGTGTTATAATAAAAACACATTTTATGTCACAATTTAGACGAATTCTGAGATCACAACCTGCAAAAGTCAAAATTGCTAAATAAAATCTCAGAATTGTGAAATATAAACTTGCAATTATGAGAACAAAGGTGAGCTGTGGGATAAAAAGTTGCTATTGACTTTTTTTTACATGCTTCCAAAGAAACGTGCTTAAAAATATTTTCTTACAATGTTACCTCGTCCAAAATGTGATCTGCACATGTTTTTGTGTGATTGATCCTACATGTGTATTGTTTAGGATGCTCATTTCACACACAGCCTCAGCTCGTGTTGTTCTGGATCGCTGTAATTTACTCCTTTAACCACGTGATGTCAGTATAAAGACATTAAATGATCAGATCAAGCTCTCTGGAGTCTGTGATTAATGTCTCTGTCTGATCGTTTGTTGAGGATGTGCAAGTCCTCAGATCCTGAAAATACACCATAAATAACCTCTCAGTTTACAGATCCGAGACTGCTGGAAATAAACGCGTCACGTGCTCTTATGTAGGACACTGTAGCAGTCGATGTAATGTTTTAATATTAAACTAGCTGTAACTGTAACATTCAGAGCAGCACCGACTGACTGAATACAGTGACCAATCACAGGAGTTCGGGGCGGGACTATCGGTTTGACTGACCAATGAATGAGCGGCAAGAGGTTAGAAATCAATTCTGTTCGTTATTATTTTTGATGACAGTCTCCATATAGCTTAATATCAATTTATATAGCTTTCATAACACTCATCTATATGTATAATTACGTTTATATGATCATTAAAAGGTTAATTTCACACAGCATAGTATTAGTTACATGAAGATACTATTTTAGTTTTTGTTAAAATGTTGATACATTTTCTTTATATTGTTTGCTTTCCTGTTAATTTAAGGCAAAGGTTTCGTAAAGTATAGTGTAGTTTTGTCTTTTTTTAATTAGTTTTTGAAATATGTCAATTTTTCTTCAGTTACATTTTTATTAATAATTTTTATTTTTTATTTATTGATTTTTTTTTTTTTAGAACATAAAGCAACCTACTTAAAAATGAGAAATTAAGCAATGGAAACTAATAGAAAAAATTGATTTTATTTTAGGTAACATTTATTTTATTTCAAGTAACATTAATATTCTTTTAGTTTTAGTTAACTATAATAACCTCGTTTCATATAACATTTATTATGATAATCTTTCTCCTGCTGAAGTGCATTTATAGTGTTTGTTTGTTTGTTTGTTTTTGCGGTAAATACGAAAGAGACTTCTCTGCGGATGTTCCAGGTCTTTCTGCTGCCGCGTGACTCTGGCCTGGTTTCTCTGCTCCCAAAACAGCTCCTGGACTCTAAAATACACATAAACACATCCCTACGGCGTCTGCTTAAAAGAACGGTTCACCCAAAAACACTAAAAAACCTGCTCACCCTCAGACATCCCAGATCAGGAGGAGTGTGTGTCTTCATCAGATCTGGGGAAATATGTCTCAGTAATGGATGTGAATCGGTGCCGTTAGAATGAGAGTCAAGTCTTTTTGTCTGTTAATTGATGGACTGGAGTGCTGTGTGACGGCAGGCCTGGACTGACCATAGGGCATACCGGGCAATGCCTGCCGGACTGACGCACACTGTCAGTCATAATTTAATATTTAAAAAAAAAACTTTTTTAGGCCAATTTATTTATTACCGCAACGGTAGAGTATCTGAGACACGAATCGCGGCCCATTGGTTGACTGTCTTAAAGGACATTGAGTTAGTCCAATGAAATCTCAGGCCACGCCCTGCCTCCCTCCTGGCCAGCCCTCATCTCCTCTTGACAAAATGTGAGCTCGACCGGAGTTTGAGATGAATCCGTCTAT
Organism: Enteromius fasciolatus; assembly: GCA_032361145.1. Taxonomy (NCBI): domain Eukaryota; kingdom Metazoa; phylum Chordata; class Actinopteri; order Cypriniformes; family Cyprinidae; genus Enteromius; species Enteromius fasciolatus. The sequence goes on from JAUMHR010000063.1 coordinate 22,314,125, forward strand.
ATAATAACAGATAAACCAGAAAAGAGCAAGGGGGGTGCAGAGAAGCTCGCGTGAAGGGGATCCGGAGGAACCTTACCTGTCCTAATGCCTGCGCGCGCCACGACTGTAGAATACATCAACACTTTTTAAAACAGCGAAAAAGTTAAATGCGTGCATAAATGTTTCCCGAATGAATCTAGTTTAAATATGACCTGACGTTTTATTTTATATCATATAACGATATGGGATGTTATTGCACCAACTTTTATTTTGTGAGTTTGTATTATACTCAAATAGCCTACCTAACTTTCAGTATTAAAGACACCAGTACTGTATCAGTGTTTTGTGGAGGTCTTTGCTGTCCCATAGTGTGAAGATTACTGGCAGAATTTAAAATGATAGTAGTCTATATGTACACAGTTGCCTACTTGTTTTTATTAATTAAAAATGCTTTTATTTGGAGGATATATATATATATATATGTGGTGGTGGGCCGGCTGGACCATAAAATGCAGATTTTTCCTGCCAGTCCAGCCCTGTGTGACGGCACCCATTCACATCCATGGTCTCCAGATCCGATGAAGACACACACTCATCTATGTCTCAAATATTCTGAGCAGATTTTTAGGAGTTCAGAAAGTGTATCTGAATGACTTCTGTTCATCGGTCAGGACACATGCAGCGCTGCAGAAAGGCTCGTATTCCAGACTCGGAGCACAATCACGCTCACAAGAGCTCTGTCAGCATTATGAGAGACTCAAAGCCCTATGAAACCGCAATCAACCCACGATTCTCAGTCACTCCACTCTCAGCCGTCCCTGACTGACTCTGCTCTTTACCGAGACACACCGTCCTCCTATTCCACACCGTGAAGCTGCTTCGACGTGATAGAAATACAACACACTACTGTTCTTCATCTGTGCTTTTGATTTGTTTTTCAGTTCAAGTGCTCAAATAAAGACACATCACTTGAGATGCAAAATGCCATAAAATATGTTTTGTGAGAAAATTAATCAAAATGTAGTGAGTATTTGATTAAAACAAATAAATATCTATCAGTGGGCTCAGAAAATACAACTTAATTCAAAGAGAGACAAGTTTTCATTCTCCACGGACAGATATTTGTTTGATTTTAATTAATTGATCAGAAAGCAAGCATATCTTAATTTCGCTCCTCCAGTAAATATATCTGGATTGAAGGATGTTTAGATGTGTTTTGTGCTGGAAAACAAGACAGAAACACTCAACAAATATTCATTGTGTGCAACATTGAATATCACATTGAAATTTTCTAGTCGTTTCTGAGTGAAAATATTTAGTTTATTGTATATACAATACTGTGAGGCCAAACAATATCAGGTCTGAGATCTGAAACAAAATGGAAATAAGAATGATTTTCTGAAGGTTTTCACGTCAAAAGATCATGTTTAATTCAGCGTGTCACTTGATGTTTCTTTGTAATGATTTGTGAAATTTACTAGCAATTAAAAAAATAAAAAATAAATAAGTAACATAAAAATATTCCAGTAATAATATGGTTCAATCTTTAACCTGAGTGAATTAACTGTAATTCCTAATTAGTCCCTGAGTTCTGAACAAGTTTATTAATAAATATAGTTTATTTTAAAATAATATAAATATATACAAAAACCCCTAAAAATGAGAGCAGCTCAAAACAATCTGAAAATGAAATCTGAAAATAAAAGCTAATTCAAACTATTAATAAATAATGATATACAAATGAGTGCTGTCAAAATTTAATTACATTTAATACACAATCACATTCAAAATAAGTATTTTATTTACATAATTTACATAATATATTTATAAAAGTTTATTATGTTTATGTAAATACACATATGCACATATATATATTAAAAAATTAAAATATGTTACATTTATATATTAAATATATTTATATCAAATTTAATTTATATGAATATTAATATATACGTAAAAATACTTTTGAATTATAAACTATGTGTGTATTTATATAGAATAAATATACACAGTGCACACACACATATTTTGGATGTGATAACTGTGATTTGACAGCATTATTAGAAACAAATACTCCTAGGATAGCACCGTTCGATCGGTTCAGGATTTAATGAGGTTAGACCACATATTGTGATTTTTTCGGCCACATATTGAGAGCCTCTCCAATCAAAGCACACTCCTGCTGATGATTTGATTTCCATTTTAAAGCTCATTAAGATCTCAGCATCATTCAGCAGTAATGCAGTGTATAATCAGACGAGAGCTGGCTTTATCACTCGTCAGGCTAATGAGTGTGAGATTATTGCGTCTGGGGTTATTGATCGTCTTCAGCAGATTCCAGCTGAGCTTCAGCAGCGTCTCCAAGGGAACAGATCTCACACCAGCCGAGCAGAACCAGGGCAAGGAGCTATTTTTGAGGCAGGCCATCCTTTTTATGCAAAGCCACAGATGGCACACACACACACACACACACACACGCTCTCAGGTTCCTGTCACCTTCACCCAGTTGTGAGGAGTGCAGGTAATGGAGAATAGAACAAGACATCTCGAGGAGGAAACGTGAGTGGACACTTCCTCAGACTCAAGGCCTTCAGTGAGATCACGAGACCTGAGGGAAGACGGAGAGACCGACTCAACGTCACGTGTTCATCACACGCTCCGCGAACACACGTGTGTGTGTGTGTGTGTGTGTACAAACCCAGCTTCGGGGGAAGCGCTGAGATCGGGTTACCCTCCAGCAGTAACATCTTCAAGCATCTTAAAGACACAGCTTCATGTACAGTCAGCTCTGATCAACGCTAAACTGTAAAATACATCATTAAACTTCAAACACAAGTATCTAAACATCCTTAAATCAAGATTCTTAAATTTAAAGAATTTGATCAAGTCACATTTATTTAGCACTTTATACAATGCTACAGTGCTGAGATCGAGTTGAAGAGAGCATCGTCATCATCTTAAAGACAAAGCAAGAACCTTCTTCACCACACGCAAGCTCTCCAGAAACATTCTCCAGATTCTTTGTGGCATTGTGAAGCACCTTTCTTTTTAAGAGTGCAGTCGATATTTGTGCCACTAAACTGTAAAATTCATTATTAAACATAAAAACAATGATCTTTTTCAGTACACATATCTCAAGATTCTTAAATTAAGATTTGGATACTAAGTCTTGCTTTCTAAAGAACTGATTAAAGTTCTGTCAAGAACCATCTCTTCCATCTTTATTTGAGCCTCTGACTCCGGCGGAACGCTTTGCTTGTGTACCGTGGCTGTTTTCAGGGCTTTAACTGAATGTTTATAGCAATAAAACCATCAAATACTGTTTTCTTTTATTTATTATGCAAAGTTTGTTCTTGTCTGGTAGTGTCAGTGCAGATTATATTACTGATCGTTAGCTGTCTTTTAATTTCTTTAGTAATGCTAAAGTCTAAAATTGACCGATTGAATTGCAAAAATGATGTCCATTCTTAATATTTTTGTGTTGTTTTCCAGGATAAATATCTAAATATTCTTAAATGTGCATTTATTTGAAATTGAAAAATGATATAATTAAGTTGTTTTCTTAAAAAATATATCTAAATGTCTGTTTAAAACAAGAAATGGCATTTTTGGCACCGTGCTGGGGATTATTCTGATGCTTTTATCAGACTCTCATTCTGACGGCACCCATTCACATCCATTACTGAGACACATTTCTCCAGATCTGATGAAGAATGAGTTACTTTGAATTATTTTTCATGGCTCGTTCACTCATCAGTGTTGTCTGAGTCGATTGTTCCTCACATCCAGACCAGAGCTGACAGACGGCTGAAGAACGCTCTGCTGTTCCCCTCCAGACACAAGCTCTAGAACACGCAGAGGAACAGCTGGCAGTCTGAATCAGAAGAATATAAGAGTGCTACCTTCACAGATGCTGAGATGTTCTGCTCAGGTACAGCAGGTCTGCAGATGCTGATTTCTCATCTTCTTCTTCACAGTCGAGGCTCAGATAAAGCTCACTCACGTCTCTCATCCAGAGTAGTGCAGACGCATTAATAATACTGTCATAATCTCATGTGATTGATCACATCCGCCACTAAAGGTTATGATTCCAGCACGCTGCCAGATATGTTGTCAGTCGTTGCTATGGTGACGGCTTGAAAAATACTCAGTATCAAAACTTACTCTGATCTTGTATTCATTTAATTCACGAATTTTGTTTATTTATTTGTGAAACGATGAGGAAATTAATAATAACTGAAAGAAAAACGCCCAGAAATGTAATAATTTATGCAGTAACCTATTCAGTGGAACATCTTTTAACACTAGGCTATAAAAAGTTTGCTCAGTGCTTCATGTGGTAAAATATAAATTACTTTAAATTACAAATGAAAAAATTACTAATTTTAATACATTTTGTGCTGTTATAGCTATGCCACCAAAACAAACACACATTAAGGACCTCTAACGTTTTTTTTTTACTATTTTGATCTCTTTTACTGTAAGATTTGCAATGGCTTTGGATGTATTTTAGGAACACCTCAACAGTCAGTTTTAGGCTAATGGTGCCTATTTAACTGACTAGTATCCACATTCTGTTCAGCGCGGAAGTAAGCCCATGAGCGAGGTTTCCGGTTCATAACGTAACGAGTAGAGTAACGTTAACGTGTTGTAAACGGTAAAACTGTTTGCACTACAAACCGTGTTCATAGTTAGAATAATAAATAACATGATAAGACACAGCAGCTTCAAACAGCAAAACGGAACTGTTGCACAGCTAAAAATAGCTGGACGCTGATGAGACCGGAAGTTAGACCCATAGAATTTACAGAAGCCCCAGCCCATTTTTAGACTAGAAAAATTTGGATATATTAAATATATATTTACTATTTATATGGTCTTCAAGTCCTATATCAGCCTATATCAGGTCTTAACATCCACCTCAGGTTGTTTGTAACTCGAATGCGTGATGATGATGATGATGATGATGATGATGATGATGATTATTTTCCCACCTAGCTAACTCTATTTTGTTAATGTGCAAGTCTTCCGCTAGCTGCTAAATAACTGTAGAACTGCGTGCTCTATGATAAATCAAACAAAATCGTAACAAACATAGATTATTGTTTTTTTTCTTTTCTGCCAGATATCATTATGTTAATCAGTAATATACATCGCTATGACGTCATTTGAATTTATCAATATTTAGATTTTTTTGCACCCTTCCAAATAGTTGTATCCAAATATTGTCGTATCCTAACAAACCAGTATTCGTTCTGCTTTCAGACGATGAAGCTACAACTCTCAATTTTGACTTGTTTTGTGGTCCACGGTCACATTTTAAACTCCAGATGACCCTTTTTCAACTATGAAGATCTCGGAAAGGAATGTTAAATGTTCACCCACAGACTTTGTGGAACCATTATTTTTTATTTTTCAAATTAAAACAAAGCGACTGGTTTCGTGGTCACATATATAGGCCTGTAAACTCTATGTTTTCATTCTTTTGTTGACTTCGGTCAGCACACCAGACTAATATGAAATATTCAGTGGCCGCGCGTGCGCGTGAGGGCGGGGAGGCTGATATAGTCTCTGCTGCCGGAGTCAGCTGCTCAGAGTCACTTCGAGCGCAACGAGACACGTTCTGAGTCTCTCCAGATCTGTCGTTCCCGGAGCGCAGACCGCGGATCGGAGGCGTTCGTCAGAGATGCTCGTGTTTTAGAGGCATCCAGCAGCATCAGTTTCCGTCGCGCTGAAAGGAATGAGAGCAGAGCATCAATGTTTCACTGGGGCAAGTGGAAGAAGAGGATGGGAGCGAACAGTTCATCCAAGAGACCCGTGTTCGACGACAAAGAGGATGGTGAGGATCACTCTGCATCACGACATCACACATCTGACTCCTAACATCACTGCGCTTTTAACACATGATGAAGAGTGAATCTGATCTCATGTAGAAACACAGATGAGCTTTCGCTGGACTAACTGCTGCATGCTCGGGTCTGTGAAACTGATGACAACAGGGTTTTGTAAGGCAGATTTATACAGAGTTCAGAATTCAAGTGCAACTCTATTTATTTCTTCTATCTAAGTGGTTTTATTTATAATCTTGGACAGTAAAACATGCATTATTCTTCATTTTAGTAGCTGTACTCTCAGAATCACAGTACTGTGTGCAATGTATGCTATAAAAACAGAAAAAACTGAGATCATGATTCTGAATATAGCAGATATATATAGCAGATGTCTTCGTCCTAACGGCAAAAATCTTTTTTTTTTTTTCAAATCTATTTTTGAATAGATTTTAAAATAATGCCCTATATCTAGTATCTATATCTTCTAAAATATGATAATATGTATGTGAATATACCAAAATGTTTTCTGCATATTTTACAAAATTTACAAAAGAAATGTTGTATGAGTGCGCAGTGCAGATATTCCACTTATTGTTTTCTGCCTCTTTTAAATATTTCAAATCCATTTCCAGTGTGACTGTAGAGATCAGCTGGAACGCAGACTGTTGGAACAAAACCTGCCAATTATATCATTTGCTGTTTAATTGGTTAATTAGTGAGGATTACGGAAATCCAGGGAAATTATACCTCTCTATCAGAACAGGCATGAATGGTGACTGAATGTGTGTTTGCTGAGGGAGTTACGTCACACTTGAAGACTAAACCTGTAGTCTGTAGGTCAGAACGTGTCAGAAATGAGGTCAGTTCGCTGTGGATCTGTAATCATATGATGTGACTGGAAGAGGACACGTAATGACCCATTTAGATACAGTATGGACTCAATGCTGCTAGCTTCTGTTACATGAAAATCACTGCGTTAATGATTGTGAAAGTAATTAGAATTATGTGTGGGATAATGAGTTGAGTTCAGGACACGGCCGAGTGCTGCATGGGTTGCTCTGTATTTGTTTTCATAGGTTTTATTGATGAACATTACTTCAGTAGAAAGTTGCAACTACAAAGGAGAGAAGCAGAGCTTCTATATTATATCAAATCCTTTTGCTTGACATCCTGACATTTAAAGGTTTTGTTGGCTGTACATTCAGACGACAAAGAAGGAGCTGACGGAGGACATTCTGTTAAAGGAGTAGCTCACATAATGAACATGTGCTCACCCTCAGGCCATCGGAGATGTAGAAGAGTGTGTGTCTTCATCAGATCTGGAGAAATTTGTCTCAGCAATGGATGTGAATGGGTGCCGTGAGAGTCTGATAAAAAACATCAGAATAATCCACAGCGCTCCAGTCCATCAGTTAACATCTGGAGAAGACACAAGATCAAACTAATCCACCATTAAGATGATTTTAGCTCAAATATAATCCATAATAACTCTTCCTCCAGCAAAAGTGTGTTCTGGTCTGAATCAGGAGAGACAAAACAGTCCAAACCTTCTTTTGTCTTCTCTGTTTTGATCCTGATCTCAGTTTCACATTTGAAAGTTTTGCTGAACTATTCCTTTCAGATACATCTGTGTTGATTTGATCAACATGTAAAGTCCAGCAGTCAGATTCGTAACAGACTGATGGGTGTTTCTTGAACTCTCCAGGAGGAATAACTGCCAGAGATGTTTAGGATGAGAGCAGAGATAT
>JAUMHR010000063.1:22321782-22339758 GCA_032361145.1 Enteromius fasciolatus
CATGATTGTAAAGCGCTTTGGGGTGTATGGCAATACACAGTAAAAAGCGCTATATAAGTGTAATGAATTAAATTAAAATTAATGAATTAGTTTACTACATTGAGTACAGCAGTAATGTGTTCCTGTCATCATGGCTTTAGCTCAAACCAAACATCTTTTCCAATTTAAGGGTTCAGTCATATTTTTGATTTCCATTTTTGCGACTGGAATTATTGTTCCTTCATAAACAGAGCCTCATGAAGAAACATAAAACCTGTGAAAAAACAAGCTGACAGAAACCTGAACACAATATCTGGTGATAATACAGCATAAGGTCATTTTGAGCGCGGACAGACGGCTCTGAGGTCTGCCTGAAGACGTCTTGCTCCTCTCAGCACTTCTGTGACCCAGAAAGCAAGCGCTGTTGATTGGAGTCTCCTGTAGATTGAACAGGACACACTTGTGCTCGTGACAACAATAGATGGAGCGGCTAAATATATCAGAGTCGTGGGAATAGAAGAAACTTGAAAAGTAAAGACACTCTACAAACCCAGCCGCTCTTAACACGAGTTACAGAATCCATCACTTCAAACACCACGGTCATAATAAACCTTATATCTGATACACAGCTTCTCATTAAATCTGCATTCACCCCTTTTAATTAGTCAAAAATATATTCTTATCATTTTAAATCACACCAAATCATAAACCGCTACATCTATCTTTTTAATATTGTTAGGATATTTCGATTTTAATAAAGGATTAACGTCTGAGAACGAGAATGATCTGGAATTAAGTGACTTTAACTCCAGATGTATAAAACCTACATATTCATTTCTAAAATATTACTCTGAAAAGTTTTCAAATAAAATAAATGAATTTTAGTTCTGTCAGCTGTAATGTTTGTAATAGGCATACATATTCATGTTCATCAATTAAATTCAGTCTAAGTGTGAGATCCAGGGGACGGCCAAATATATTTTATAAACATTTTTTAAAACTAATATGACTTTACATAAATTTACAAAACCTTTTTGACCCTTTTGACGAGCTGGAGACAGTGACGCGTTACAGTACTGTGTTACTCCCTAAATAATGACGTGACTTTTTATGGAAAGATTATTTTTGTATTACTTTTTGTATCTGCACAGAAAAGGAGCTATTTACTGAGGCTTAATAAACTGTGATTAAACACATAAATGATATTTGTCAGGTTTGTATAATATTCTGAGTTTGCATTTGACAGTTTTGATTGATTTTGAGGAAGACTGAATGTGTTTAGATATAAAAATGACCCGAACACAAAACCTCTTTAATCTCTTAGAACATAGTGAACACAGATAAATGATATTTTAAGGTTCTTCAAGCATCTGCCTTCACTGCTGTAACTATGTATGTTTTACACATTTCGACGTGTGCCTTTATGGATGAGTAATGTGTTATGAATCACATGTCTGTGTTTATATATTCGCTGTTCAGATTCACGTCTAGTAACAGTGCAGGAGATATTCTGCTGCTAATTAAATGCTGCTTGATAAGGACTGACACCGGCGTATGAGAAAGACAAGTCATTTTTCCCTCATTAGGATTCTTACTAAAAACGGTAACCATGGCAACCACAGTCTCCACCAAAATACCATAGTAACTGCACTCGCTGTCATCCCGAACCAAAGGGAGCAGCTCTCCTTTCGTTTGAGGATTTTGGCCGAGGCTGCGGTGATTCATTTAATAAGGTGTCGCTTCAGCTCAACATTTGTGCCGACGGAACATCATCTCGTCTCGTCAAACAGAGCGTTTCAAGTGTCTTTACTGACAGACAGAGACAGAGAAGATGCTTGTTTCATCAGAGCTCTTCTCTGAGGAGCACATTCTGCTTTCGTGTGCTTTCTGCGTTTGCAAGCATTATTTGAGTCATAAAGTCATATACAGTGTTTAATGGCGGGACTTCTGTAGCATTTATTTACTGAAACTGTGACCGAGGGCCACCATGAGAGTTTCAAAATCACATTTTTGGCTGATCTTACGCAGGAACAGACGTGACCTTCTGAACAGCTCCGTCTCTGGACTCGTGTATGAGGTGCAAATTCTTATAATAGTTCTCAGTTAGGACTATTTAATAGCTATTGAGAGAGTGATGAATAATAAAGCATCTCAGCAGTGAGTGAAAGTGGAATGAAGACGGCACAGACGGAGGTGCGTGTCATCTGAGAGATCACACACACATCATTTCCTGTTCCTGTTCCCTCACGTTAGAGCTGCATGGTCATACTTAAATGATTATTTTGCACAAAAATTATAATTGTGCTTATTAATCACGGTTGCTTTAATTTGAGGTATTCCTGGTTTCATTAGGATTATTAGACACCAACTAATAATTTATTAGATCTCAGCTCTCTGTTATTGTCATGTGGCGTACTCGCTGTGAGAAGGAGCAGCAAACACAGAGAGTTCAGTAAACTTCTTTTTAATACTTCTGAGACAAAAACAAAAGCTGACGAGGCAGCAACTCCAACAAGAAAGCAGCGTGCAAGACAACAAGACTTTAACCGACGATAACGTGAACTCAAAAGACGACAGCTAAAATACACAGAACTAAATTAGACAAAAGTGAGGGCTGAGCAAAACAGGCGAGACGACTAAACTAATCAAACATGATGAGGGTTAAACCAAAATACAAAGACAGGGGGGAGAAGTTATGAAAAAGCTTAAACAGTCAAATATTATTACCAATAATTCCATTATGTTAATGTTTTATATCCAAATTAGTTTTTGTCAAGTTTTTTTTATTCGTTTTTTTTTTTTTCATTTTATTTAACTTAAAGTTTTGTTTTTTTGCGTGTGTGTTTGTTATTTATATTATAATTAGTAAAAACACAAGTTTTAGATTTGAGTTTTAGTTACTATTAGTTATTATAGATCTAGTTATTAAAGGAGAAGTGTAGCATGGCAATTAGCAGAAATTAAAAAAGATTTTTTAATATATGAATGTTTTGGGTTGGAGTTATTTAGCTTATTTAGTTTAGTTCTTCAACTTAAATAAAAATGAGAAATGTTGACTAGATAAAATGAAATTTAAAGTTAAGTTGTTGATTTTTTATTATTTTTTTAATTAGAAAAAAAACAAAACATGGAAGGTGACATAAAATATCCAAAGAAATATTTATTTTGTTTGTGTGTGTGTGTTTGTTATTCTTCATATTATGCAATTGATATAAATTTGGGATCAAATATTATTTAGACACTTTGACCGGAGCATGATGGTTTGCTTTAGTGTTTTTTTCTTTAATTGTTGTAATTAGTTGAGCTAAATTGGTATTATCTAATTTAACATTTCTTAAATTCAACAATTAACAGCTATTCAATCAAATTCATCACATTCCCTTCTATCACAGTTATCTGACATCATCAAGATGAATTTGTTCTGGCACGGTTTAACTTACACCTGTTACTATTTTCTAAACTACAGCAAGTAAACTGTAAAATGTTGAAGTTCGGTTTGACTGTATGTGTGTGTGTTAGATATATTTGATATTAGGACTCATAAGACTTCTCTAAACAAGCGAGCCGATGGCGATCTGTGGAGTGGGAATGTTCTCCGGTGGGACGGGTTCATACGGTGTCTGACAGCTTCAGCTCGCTCGGACCTCGAGGTTGTTTCTCAGAGCACTGACTGAATATCAGCTCAGAACAGCTGGAAACGCTCTCTCAGACGACAGCTGACCTTTAGCACACGTCTAATGTGTGTTCAAGCACAATCACAGGTGTTCCTTATGAATATTTAACCACGTAAACAGCCAGCAGGAGTTTAATGCTCTCGTTCAGAGGAGATAAATGTGAAGGCAATTAGATTGTTGTTAGAGTAACAAAGTGACCAGATCTTATATACTTACAATCAGAGTTAAAGGAACAGTTCAGACTCAGGCCTTAAAAAGATCTGGAGAAATGTGTCTCTGCATCAGTGTCTCAGCAATGGAGGTGAATGGGTGCCGTCAGAATGAGAGTCTGATGAAAACATCAGAATAATACACAGCGCTCCAGTCCATCAGTTAACACCTGGAGAAGACAGAAGATCAAACTAATCCAGCGTTAAGATGATTTTAACTCAATTAATTAATAATAACTCTTCCTCCAGTGAAGAAGTGTTCTGGCCTGGATCAGGAGAGAAATCTGCACCGGTTACAAGTTTTTGTCTTCTCCAGATGTTAACTGATGGACTGGAGCGCTGTGGATTATTCTGATGTTTTTTATCAGACTTTCATCCTGACGGCACCCATTCACATCCATTACTGAGACACACTTCTCCAGATCTGATGAAGACATAAGATTTTAGTTTTAGTTATTTTTAGTGCTTCAACTTAAATGAAAATGAGAAATGTTGGCTTGGTAACTAGCTGAAATTTAAGGTTTTGCCATTTTAAGATTTTTTTTCTATATTTTTATTAGAAAAAAGCATGTAAGAGTGTTTTGCTGATGCTGCCTTAAGTTAAAAAATATATATTTCTGAACATTCAAAATGTTTAGTTTTTTTAAACATGTTTTTATTTTGAGAAGGTTACCTCTGTAATGTCAGCCCAACTAAAATGATTGCGGTGTAAATAACGTTTTTGTGCAGGTGTTTCAAGAACTTTTTTAAAGACCGTAGCTTTGAATGTTACTGGACAAAGGTTTCAGAGAACCTCGTCAAATATTGAGGATGTTCCCTAATTATTGTAATGTTTTTATCAGCTGTTTGGACTTTCATTCTGACGGCACCCATTCGCTGCAGAGGATCTGATGACTGTGGATCTGATGAAGAAACTCTTTGGTGATGTGCTGTTTCTGTTTCCCTGCAGAGCCGTGTTTGAGCAGTAAGAAATGGATTTGTTGTCAGAGCAGAATAAGGTCTTGTTTCCCGGTTTCTGCTGGTTAATGTGTTTATGTTGTTGTGGAGGAGATGATTAGATCTCTGGGTGATATCTGGGCTGTTTGTCTGAGTTATCGGGGCCGGCGGGCAGGTTTGTATTGGAGGAGTCTGCTGAGAAGCGATCGAGTCGCTGCTGGATCAAAGCGGATGTGATTAGGGAGTGTTTTAGAGTGTTTTCCGTCTGCTTGTGTGAGGTGAAGCGCTGCTGTTCTCTGATGAGCTCAAAGACTTCTCTAAAGTTCAGGAAAACATCATTTACACTGGATGCTTTTGGTTTGATGGTTGCCTCTGGACTGTTTGACAGAATCAGAGCGTTTTCTAGTAACTCTCTGACACGTATATGTTCCCTCTTCGTTTCAGTCTTTGAGCTTCACAAGGTCCCATACCATATTTATGCAGACCATACCCAGTCGTCCATGCCAATAAGACCTTATCTGATTTGGTTGCTTTTGTAAACAACAGGACAATATTTTTTTCAGTTAAATGAGAACAAGACTGATGTCATTCTATCTGACTTCACCTGGCCTGTCCTCAAGTTTAGCATGCTTACGAATAAATATCTGCACTTGGGTAAAAATCCTGTTATTCAGGCTTAAAGTATAACTAATAAACTCAGAGCTGTTTTCGTCCAGCTTAGAGGTTTACATAAACAGGGGTTTCAATTATTATCATTCATAATATTTATATAATCAAAGCAACAAATAACAAAAAAAGGAAAAGGAAAAAAAGAAAGAAGGGGAAGAACAAATCTACAGGGAATACATTTCCATGAGAAAAGGATTCATTTCTTAGATCTTTTAATCACTTTAGTGTACAAGTGTACTTTTCAAAACAACTATTTGAATGAATTATTTGTTTTGATTCTATATAAACTGATACTTTTGGATGAATTTTTGAACAAAGTATTTGAATGAATGATTTGATAATCATCTTTTTGTTGGTTGCGTGACAGATTCAATGACTCTGTGACTCACTCACAATCTGTTCTGAATCACCTGAATGAATTATTAAAATGACTCCTGACCCCTAACCTGACCTGTCCTGTAGTTACTGTGACTTCTCATTTAGTGTTTGACATGTTTTTGAAGGGCTTTTATTTTGTCTGGCGTTATGAGCATTGTCTGTAATTTTGTCAAATCCAAATCTAGATTCTAAACTGTTTAATAAAGGTCAAGCTTTTGAAATGGAGATTTATACATCTTCTCAAATCTGAATAAATAAGCATTGATCTAAATCTGGTTTGTTAGGAGAGGACAATATCTGTCCGAGACACAACTATTAGAAAATCTGGAATCTGAGGGAGCAAAAGTTGCTCAAATGAAGTTCTTAACAATGCATATTACTAATCAAAAATGAAGATTTGATTTATTTATGGAAGGAAATTTACAAAACCTCTACTTAACATCCTAATGATTTTTGGCATTAAAGAGAAATGTATAATTGTGACTCGTACAGTGTATTGTGTTTGCAGTCAGTGTGACCCAGTCCTGACTGTGTTTTGACCTTTACGTCCGTCTCTCATCAGACTCTTGATTATTATTTAATGAGCTTTTAATGCAGATTCTGTTATGGTGAAGCGCCTTTGACCCGTGACATTTTGTGCAGGTGTGATATTAATAAGACGATGATGCGTATGTTCCTGGGTAGTTCTCGTTAGTCTTCCTCATTACGTTTCATCTGTGTGTGTTTCAGGTGTGTATCGTGCAGAAGCGGGACACGGAGAAGATGTACGCCATGAAGTACATGAACAAGCAGCAGTGCATCGAGCGGGACGAGGTCCGGAACGTCTTTAGAGAGCTTGAGATCCTTCAGGAGATTGAACATGTGTTTTTAGTAAACCTCTGGTGACTATCCTGTGCTTCCTCTGATTCTCTCTCGTCTTCTGCATGTGCATGACCATGTGCTTGGGTTTGCATCTCAGTCTTTGCAAATGTGCAACTTCAAGGAATAGTTCACCCAAAAATACTGGGAAAGTCCAGGATTTAGTGTCTTCATCAGATCTGGAGAAGTGTGTCTCAGTAATGGATGTGAATGGGTGCCGTCAGAATGAAAGTCTGATAAAAAAAAGCACTCCAGTCCATCAGTTAACATCTGGAGAAGACAAAAACTTCAAAGTTTTATACTGTTTAGACTTTTCTCTCCTGATTCAGACCAGAACGCTTCTTCACTGCAGGAAGAGTTATTACAGACTCATATCTGAGTTAAAATCATCTGAACGCTGGATTAGTTTGATCTTCTGTCCTCTCCAGATGTTAACTGATGGACTGGAGCGCTGTGGATTATTGTGCTGTTTTTATCAGACTCTCATTCTCACGGCACCCATTCACCTCCATTACTGAGACACTGATGCATTTAAACATTTTCTTTTGCTTCGAGGAGGATAGATGCAATTACTGAGAAACGCTGAAAAACTGACGTCTGCTCTTTTTTTTAGTGACCTCAGGGAACGAACTGAATGAAAAAGCACGACATGACGCCTGTAAACACTGTTAAACTCTTAATCTGTTTAATGCAGCAGCTCGACCAGAAACCAGATCATTCCAGTCATCTCATATATCTGATTGTGTGACGTCAGGAGCTGAGAGAAAGCCAGTATGAGTAATAGAGGAGTTCTTCATCCTCTTCTTCTTCCTCTTTATACACTTCATCACTTCTCAGGCCATGATAGTGCTGAGTGTTATATTGAAGGCATGGAGAATAATGTGATTTTTATTGATTAATCTTTATCTCTCGTCTCAGTCGCCTCCAGTTTTAGTATGTTCACACATCAGAGCTGTCTGATTGATGGAAAGGGTTAGTTTGGTGTGTGTGTGTTTCATTTAGGGTGTGCTTTTTGTTGTTTGTCTGAAGTAGATTAAATTACAACAATAGAGAGGCTTGTAAAATATTGATTTGAAATTTGATGCAGAATTTTCTGCAAAATGTTTGCACAGAAGAAAATGTTTAGGATTTATGTAATTGAATCGTGTAGAAGATCTGCTCGGATCGCACCGTACTAACACAATAACAATCTGATTCATATTTGTCTGTTATGCATAAGAGGTCAGATTTCTTTAATAGCATTAATAACCTGAATGTGTTATAAATACACAATAACCAGGTTTATATATTCATGATCATCAGTAAGTCTCGTGTGATTAACTGAATATTGCTTGTTTCACACTTTTTTCGTATTTTAACCAACTTTTTAACTAAATAAATGTAATATGTTTCACAATTAATGTTGATTTTATGTCATTTGAATAACTGCATTTTAAAAATGATTATTTAAATAAAGATGAAACAGGTGCAGATAACTGATAATAAACTATGACATGTTTATGCATGAATGACAAATAAGCTTCACATTAAGTTTGTCAGTTTATGTTTATCAAATGGATAGCTATTTTTAATTCTTATTTATAACTTTAAGAATAAAATGAAATATATTTTGAATTTCATAATTACTGTTCCCTTCTCTTTTCCTAAGATTAAACATAACACCTCTTGAAACTAATGTTAAAAATCATCATAAAGTGAGGATAACTGGTCTTAAAACTGAGGTGAGGAATTCATTAACCAGATTGTTTCAGATACTACTCAATACTTGGTATTTATTGACTGTGTAATTTAAATGAATATGATTTTTCTGTGTAACTCGCTCTCGCAGGTTAAACGGACACAGTCTAAACCTTCAGATGAAAGCATCTGCCGAACGCATGAGTGTAAATTCAGTAATGATCTGTGAGCGTCCGCTCCGTCTCTTTCTGTAGATAATCATTCGTTCCGCATTAAAGCGGCGTGAACCTGGAGGAGAAAAAGCACTCTGAATCGCTCCTGATCGTCCGTCTTCAAAAGCCAGAGCTGTAGAGAATCAACACAACGTGTGTCTCACTGCAGCTCTGTCTCTGTCTCTCTCCCATGCTGCTCTCTTCCAGTCTCCATCTGTTAGACAATGGCTCTCTCTCTGCGCTCGTGATCAGGGCAGCATACGCACACACCGTTTATAAATAATACCTGTGCTTTAGTGCTCAAACATCACAGCTGCTCCTGACAGAAACCACAAGGTGTGGAGAAATAAACTTCATCAGAGAGAGAATCACAAATCAAAGCATCTGCCCGCTCTCTGTTCCTAATCACTGGCCACCCGAGAGCACGGATACAGCATGACAAGATCACGATCGTACGTGGAAGAAAGTCTTGAGTTATGAGTTGACATCATGTAATTCTGAGAGAAGAAAGTCTGCTCAGAAGCGTGAGAGATAAAAAGACACAGGGATAGAGATGGAGAGACTGCAGAGAGAAGACAGTTTTTACATTTCTTTATTAATGCATTATTATTATTATTATAACTATTTTGTAATGTTTTGTTTTACAACTTCATTAACAAAACTTTTCAATTATCTGTGTTTCTATAGAACGGACGAAAGCTAATTCCTGCTATTAAAAGTGACCGCTGAACACTTCTCTGTCCTGAGCCAGTCCTCCACGCTCTGAGATAACCTTCTTCTTCTAAAACAGTGCAAGAAAACCGAGAGATAATACGGTTTGTCAGTGGTGTGTCTGAGATACACGAGATGTTTGAGGACAGTCTGGTGCTGTTTCTCTGACAGACGCTCGCAGATCAGAACACAATTCGATTTAGTTCTGTCTTCTGTAAGCACAGACTAGATCTGCTGTAGCTTCCTTCTTTTTAGTGCCTCGACCTGAACACATTCCAGTCAGATGTCAACATAACATTTCTTTTTTTGTTTTTCATGTATATTCTGTTTTATTCAGTCTTATTTCAAAGAATAGAAATCTTTTTAATAGTTTAGTTGATAATGGTTGAATTAGACAAAGCCACCTCATGATCACAACCCATTCTCATGAAAATACACGTCAGTAGCTCAGTTTTATTGAGTGTGTGTGAGTGTGTGTGTGTGTGTGTGTGTGTGTGAATCACGGCCATGTTCTTTGGAAAATATTGAAAAAAACTATCCAAATGGGCTTTATACAAGCGCAATAGATGTTTTGTCCTCTATCTAAGTGTGTGAGTGTTTGAGTAAGTGCACGTGTGTGTGTGTGTGTGGGGGGGGGGGGTTCTTGAAGGACAGTAATGCTTTGCTGAACACTGAAGTATGTGAAGTAGGAAGGACAGTTTGACAGCTTCATCTCAGCACACACTGTATATATAATGATTGTTTTGAAGCAGAGAGGATTTTCTCTTTTCTCTCTGAAGCAGCTTTCATGTGTCTCTCCTGAACACACTGAGCTTTGAAGAGCCTCGTCTCTGTTAGTCAGAGGAGCTTCTGCTGGAGGCTGGGAAATAAAGAGGGCTTCCTCCTCCTCACAGGAAGTACTGAGTCTCTTTAAGCCTTTAAAATGTCACGTCTGCAGAAAGTTGTAATTACTGTATCCATTTACCCGCTCTGAGTCATGAAGCAGCGGGAGAACAGCTCCGTCACATAAACACACACACACACACATCACACAGACGGGGGTCAGACCTGAGCAAACGACCACAGACTCAGAATCACGCACCAGATCTCAAGATCCCTGAGCTGCTGTCTTTATTTCACTTTCAATTTCAGAATAATCTATTCTAATTAAGTTATCATTAAGATACAACTATATTTGTTTTATTAATCAATTTGATATTTTTAGTTTTCGATTGTGTTTTTGTCACTTTTATTAGTTTAAAAAAATGTCTACAGTATTTATGCATTTTAATTTATGCAGAAAATATAGTTTTTTGTGTATTTTGAGTATTTTGTGTGTAGTAGTAGTAGAAGTAGTAGTGTATGTAGGAGTTCATTGCACTTGTTGCACCTGTTTAGCCCCGCCCACCAATTCTACATCGCTGCCTCTTTAGTCCCGCCCACATTTCTGCACAGTTGCCTGTTCATCCCTCCAGGAACTCTACATATATTCTACACCGATGCAACCGCGCTGCTTGTTTATCCTAATCAAAAATTCTGTGTTGCTGCCTGTTTAGCCCCGCCCACAATTCTATGTTGCTTTTAAGAGTCGAGTCAGTCATATTTACTGAAATGAACACACACAGAAAATGTGTGACACACATCTCACAGATACAAACGGAGTAAACAATGTTTTATGTTTCCATTAAAAAATAGATCAAATTAAACGTCATCGAAACCCTAAGAATTCACAACACTTTCTTCTCTCATTATAACGATATGTATATGACAGTCCCAGTCATAGATATTACTATTCTTCATTGTCCTGCACACGCTGCATGGAAGAGATAAGGGCTTTACTGCAGTGTGACTCAAACAAATTCATCTTATACAACAAGAAATATTCAGAATAGGCTGTATATTAACTTATTGGGAGAAAACCAGTAGTTCTGTGTGAAATCAGACATGAAGCACATATAGTCAAACGGTATGATCATAACACCCTGCGAATATAGACCGGGAGTCGAATCAGGCTCCTCGAATCAAATCGTCAACTATTCGAGGACACCCCTACAAACAACATTATATCCCATCGACTGAGAACAAAGGCATTTTTCTAAATATCTTTTGTGTTGAAGTTTTGGGTGAATTACTCCTTCAATGTCTTTCCTGTTAAAGTTTTGCTCAAGACATTCGACTCCCTATTTTCTCCTTGATCTCTTCACATGAAGACACTTCATCCCGTCCAGCGTCTCTGGTAGAGGACACTCATCTCTCCTGGAATTTTCCTCAACTTCTCAGCTCAGGAAACTTGTGAAGTTCATTCGGGACGTTCCTGATGAAGGCACCTTGTGAAATAAGGCCAGCGGAGAGGCGTTGACTGCGGGACATTCAGGAGAAATACTCTGAGGAACCATGTGTGTGTGTGTGTGTGTGTGTGTGTGTCGCCTCGAGTCGCTCGTGAAGCACAGACAAGCGCTCTGTTCTATCTAGGACGCGCAAAGTTTTGAGGAAATGTTGCGCTCCCTCTGTTTTCCTCTTCATGAGCTCCTCTCTCTCTCTCTGAATCCCTCGTCTCATTTGTCATCATGGCCTGATTATTTCAGCCTCTCGGACTCTTTCCAGTCTGCTAACCTTCCTCCTCGTGCTCCTGCTGTGGTGTGGGAGCGAATAAAGGCCGTCGCTCAGAACGCCTCCTGTTCTCATACTGACATGCTGCAGTGTTAACCCACTTTTTCACAACACTACATCTTTTCTCTATTTTCAGTCAAATTATTGCATCCTTGATGAGCAGAAGACACTTCTTTAAAAATATGATAAATCTTACAGAGCCCAAACTTTTGAATAGCAGTGTAGAGGAGTGTGTGTCTTCATCAGGTCTGGAGAAATGTGTCACAGTAATGGAAGTAAATGGGTGCCGTCAGAGTCTGATAAAAACATCAGAATAATCCACAGCGCTCCAGTCCATCAGTTAACATCTGGAGAAGACACAAGATCCTCTAACTAATCAAACTCATCCAGTGTCAAGATTATTTTTACTCAAAATATGAGTCTATCATCTATAATAACTCTTCCTGCAGTGAAGAAGTGTTCTGGTCTGAATCAGGAGAGAAATCTGCTCTGATCAAGCAGCTCTAAACAAATATGTGTCTGGATGTTGATGTGAGAGAGTTATTATGGACTCATATTTGAGTTAATGCTGGATTTGTTTCTTACAAATACGCAGTTTTTGGCTTCTCAAGGTGTTCGTTGATTGGGGAGGGATAAAAAAACCACACTAGGTTTGACTATTTAGATTGTAATACATTCCAAAATATAAAATTGTAAACTTTAGTTTTCTTGTTTATTTCTAAACTCAAAATTCTGTCTAATCTACACTTGTCTTAAATCTCTCATTTACTCTCCTCACGCCTTCTTTAGCAACACACCAGAAGATGTCTAGGGCTTTCATGCCAGTTTTGTTTCCACCTTTCTGCAAAACATCTTGTTTTCCAGCCACCAGTCACTCGTACAGGTTTTGACTGCTGTGAGAGGAATAAAAGATGATTTGTGAAGCACTCTCTTTAATCGGACAGATCTGTGGGTTTCAGACGCTAAAGATGTGAGTTTGAGAGCGGCTCCTGACATCTTCTCACTGACCCTGTGATCTTTAATATGAGTGTGCTGCTGTCTCTGTCAGAGTGAATGGAGAGCGGCCAGATCTATAATAGAAGTGCTGATTGGCTCTCAGACCTGCAGCCTCTTAGAGACAGGAAATGAGCTCTGAAGTGCTCTCTCTCACACACACGCGCACACCAGAGTCCTCACAGCATCTCATGAGAGTATAATGAGAACGAAGGACTCACAGATATTCAGTGTGAAATGGAAACTTCAATCCTGTGATCAGCAGCTCATGATGCTTCACCGGTGTTATTTTAGTATCACTCACATACTATTATAGTTGTTATTATAGTTCCAATTATAATTCCAATTTTGAATTTGTGACCCTGGACCACAAACTGAGATGCATACACCATCTGAAAGCTGAATAAATGAGTCTAGAATTAGGTCTAATCTGAAAATCTGAGGGTGCAAACAATCTAACTATTGAGAAAATCACCTTTAAAGATGTCCAAATAAAGTTCTTAGCAATATAAAGGATGGATTTACAGTACATGTAGAAAATATCCACATTTACTGTTAGAAAGGTTAGTTTTCGTTACATAATAAACTCCCCTGACTTTGGATTTTAGGAGATTAGAGATTTCCAGATCAGGAGATTAGACGACAGAAGTGTGTGAGCAGACGTTCGTCAGCAGTGTGAGATGAGATGATTGACAGCTGATGTAGACTGTGTCGACGCTTTAATTAAAATCCCCAAATCAGATCATCTCTACAACTTTAATTACCAAACCTCAATCTGTGAAAGACAACAGAAGAGCTTAACTGATGATATCTCAGATCTCACTCATCGGTTGATCAGGAGAGGGACTTGAGTGATGTCACTTCCTCTGACCTCTGACCCTGTGCTGCAGGTACTCGTTCCAGGATGAGGAGGACATGTTCATGGTGGTGGATCTGCTGTTAGGAGGAGATCTGCGCTATCATCTTCAGCAGAACGTTCAGTTCAGCGAGGACGCTGTGAAGCTGTACCTGTGTGAGATGACCCTGGCGCTGGACTACCTGCAGAGCCAGCACATCATACACAGGTGTGTGTTCACTGCCGAGGCAGCATCACAATAACACACACACTACATTGCGCATTACTTTTTAATTTATGAGGAATATTTTTATGTATATATAATACGTATCTCAGTTTGTTTCTCATGTATTGACTAACAGCTCTGGGGTGAACATGATCTTACTGTAGTTCTAGACTAAATGTAAACATGTATTTGTTCAAAATTATATTAAAACATGTCTATGATGTGTGCAGCGTGTGTGTGTGTGCGCGCGCGCACCGTCTGCTCGCAGGGATTTGTTGTGTAATTGCATGTTTAGTTCTGCGGGATTCCTCAGGGAGACGAGGATCCTGCGCCAAATTAAATGTGTGGTTGTCTTGTTTTGGGCCCCGTCACAAATACTCCGAACAGAGCTGACAGTGCACGCAGTGGACTGAATCTCTCTCTGGCTTTGATAGTGTGTGTGTATTAGTCAGCCACATGCGGTGGGTTTTGCTCTATGTTTCTGAAGGAGCGTTTCCTGTCTATAGTATTATTTAGTTGCGCTAACTTGGGCAGAAGTGTTTCCTAGCAACAGTGTGTCGTGTCACACTGTCACCGAGGTAAAATTAGTCCGAGCGGAGGATTCCTGAAATCAGGAGGGTGAGCAGAGCATCTGGAAACATCCGACAGATCCCGCTCTGGTTAAAGACTGATCGTTTAGAGCTGATGCTGTGTTTGTGCTCCAGACAATTTTTGTCTTCCTCAAGTCATGTGTCTGTATGGGCTTGCTTAAGATGTAGAGATGAACCCTTTTAATAAATCAGCTAGCAGCCATCCATAATAGCCTAGCGATGACCCAGAGTACCCCAGCAATCCCATAGCAACACACTAAAAACAAAGCTTCCCAGAAACCACCAGAATATCCTAGAAACACCCTAGCAACGACCCAGAATATCCTAGCAATCCCATAGCAACACAGCAAAAACAGAACCTGCCTAGAAGTTACCATAACTCCCTAGAAACACCTTAGCAA
The DNA here is from genome assembly GCA_032361145.1 of Enteromius fasciolatus. NCBI lineage: Eukaryota > Metazoa > Chordata > Actinopteri > Cypriniformes > Cyprinidae > Enteromius > Enteromius fasciolatus. Next base: position 22,336,720 of record JAUMHR010000063.1, read on the forward strand.
CAACCTAGAATAACCTAGCAATCCCATAGCAACACACTAAAAACAGAACCTGTCTATAAGTCACCGGAACACCCTAGAAACACCCTAGCAACGACCTAGAATACCTTGGCAATCCCATAGCAACACCCTAAAAACAGAACCTGGCTAGACATAACGGGAACACCCTAGAAACACCCTAGCAACAACCTAGAACAGGGTTGCCCAACCCTGCTCCTGGAGATCGACTGTCCTGCAAAGTTTAGCTCCAACTCTAATCAGACACACCTGCCTTTAATTTGAAAGCGATCCCAAAAAACACAAGTAGTTGCTTCAGGTCTGTTTGTTTAGAGTTGGAGCTAAACTTTGCAGGACAGTCGATCGCCAGGAGCAGGTTGGACACCCCTGACCTAGAATAACCTAGCAATACCATAGCAACACACTAAAAACAGAAGATGCCTAGAAACCAGCAGAACACCATAGAAATACCATGGCAACTACCCAGAATACAATAGAAATCCCATAACAACAGTCAGAGCAGCATAAAAAAATACAAGTTTTATAGAGTTCTAGAATTTTTTGTAGAGTTAGGTTTAATAGGGCCTTCATTAACCCACTGGAGTCGTATGGATTACTTTAATGATAAATGGATGCCCTTTTTGGAGCTTCAAAAAATGGGTCACCATCCACTGCCATTATAAAGACTGGGAAGAGCGAGGATATTATGTAATATAAATCTGATTGTGTTTGTCTGGAAGAAGAAAGGCATTCACTGCACACATAGGATTGAAAGTGAGTAAATGATGGCATTATTTTTGGGTGTACTATTCCTTTAAGGATGCAGTAGATTGTTTTGAAGAATATGATGTGATGTGTCGCAATCACGTCACTGCTCTATGCATGTGTGTGTGTGTGTGTCTCACATCTCTGTGTGAATTAATCCCATCATGCTCTCTGGCATCTTCATGACAGCAGGGGAGAGGCTCTCTGTTAATTAGCTGTGAGGGAATCAGAATGCAGCTTTAGCTGGACGCCGCTTTATTCTTAAATAGCGTGTGTGTGTGTGTTGTAATTAGTGAGAGTACTGAAAGTGTGACGGCCCCCTGAGAACTGAACATTCACACAAAAGAAGGCCACGAAGCTTTGAAAACACTGCAGCAGATGCAGTCAGAGAGAACTGACGTGTAAATAAAGTCTAGGTGTTGATGTCATGTGATCTGACGTGATGATGTCTCCATCTCTCCACACAGGGACATCAAACCGGACAACATCCTCCTGGACGAGCAAGGTGAGATGTATGTGTGTGAAGCTCTCAGAAATGGTTCAAGGAGACGAGTGTGTGTTTTCTTCTCTTCTCTATTTGTGATGTACCCTTTTTTAGAAAGAGGGAATTATTGCCCTGGATTGCTCTGGTAGTTTTCACAGCTGTGTGTTTGAGCTTCAGCGCCGCTTCTTGTCTGTTGTTCTTCAGGTCATGCGCATTTAACAGATTTTAACATCGCTACCATAATCAAAGATGGCGAACGAGCCACGGCGTTAGCGGGTACAAAGCCTTACATGGGTAAGAAACATCTCATCATCTACATCACATCACTGATCCAGAAATTATTATGAATTTCTTGAAACACAAGAAATTATTCTGAACTCTGAACATCTTCCAGTTTTCATTTGATATTTTCTGTGCACATTACTGTGCAGTTTTCACAGACTGATGTATTATTGTTTGATCAACTATTTCAATTACTGAACGTTCTCAACCAGGAGTCCTCTGGGGGCCTCAAGATGAAGATGGCCTTTAAGGGGTCATATGATGTTGCTTCAAATATATATATATATATATATATATATGCATACACACTCACTTAAAGGATTATTAGGAACACCTGTTTCTCATTAATGCAATTATCTATTCAACCAGTCACATGGCAGTTGATTCAATGCATTTAGGAGTGTGGTCCTGGTCAAGACAATCTCCTGAACTCCAAACTGAATGTCAGAATGGGAAAGAAAGGTGATTTAAGCAATTTGGAGCATGGCATGGTTGTTGGTGCTAGACGGGCCGGTCTGAGTATTTCACAATCTGCTCAGGTACTGGGATTTTCACACACAAAGAAGGTTTACAAAGAATGGTGAGAAAAGGGAAAAACATCCAGTATGCGGCGGTCCTGTGGGCTGAAAATGCCTTGTTGATGCTAGAGGTCAGAGGAGAATGGGCCGACTGATTCAAGCTGATAGGAGAGCAAAGCATTTGTGAAGCCACAACCTTGAGGCGGATGGGCTACAACAGCGGAAGACCCCACCAGGTACCACTCATCTCCACTACAAAGAGGCTACAATTTGCACAAGCTCACCTAAATTAGGACAGTTGAAGACTGGAAAAATGTTGCCTGGTCTGATGAGTCTGGATTTCTGTTGAGACATTCAAATGCTAGAGTCCGAATTTGGCGTAAACAGAATGAGAACATGGATCCATCATGCCTTGTTACCGCTGTGCAGGCTGCTGCTGGTGGTGTAATGGTGTGGGGATGTTTTCTTGGCATCGTTTAAATGCCACGGGCTACCTGAGCATTGTTTCTGACCATGTCCATCCCTTATGACCACCATGTACCCATCCTCTGATGGATACTTCCAGCAGGATAATGCACCATGTCACAAAGCTCGAATCATTTCAAATTTCTTGAACATGACAATGAGTGCACTGTACTAAAATGATCTCAACCCAATAGAGCATCTTTGGGATGTGGTGGAACGGGAGCTTCGTGCCTTGGATGTGCATCCCACAAATCTCCATCGACTGCAAGATGCTATCCTATCAATATGGGCCAACATTTCTAAAGAATGCTTTCAGCACCTTGTTGAGTCAATGCCACGTAGAATTAAAGCAGTTCTAAAGGCGAAAGGGGGTCAAACGCTGGATTAGTATGGTGTTCCTAATAATCCTTTAGGTGAGTGCATGTATATATATATATATATATATTGTGTGTGTGTAGCAGCTTGTTTTAATAAGATGCGCTCACTATCTTAAAGGTTGTGAGTGGTCAGCAGCAGACTGTTCTTCCTCTC
>JAUMHR010000063.1:22430794-22443420 GCA_032361145.1 Enteromius fasciolatus
AGAGAGAGATGAAGAGACACACAGAGACAGAGAGAGACAGAGAGAGAGAGACAGAGACAGAGAGAGAGACAGAGACAGAGACATATTTAAGTTTAAATATGTTATGTGATGGGAGTTTTCCTCCCATATAATGTTGATCTTTTCATTGTTATTGTTATATTTTCAAGCTTTGGCAATATTGTACCTTTGCAGTCATGCCAATAAAGCAATTTGAATTGAAAAAATTGAATTGAATTGAATTGACAGAGAGAGAGAGACAGAGAGAGATGAAGAGACACACAGAGAGACAGACAGAAGGACAGATGGAGAGAGAGAGAGAGATGCTGACCCCTTTAAAATCACCAGAAAGGCTTGACACAGACACAAACCTACACAAACTCCAGTTTATTAAAGGATTATGTCAGCCGATATATTTTTACAGCAATTATTCATCTGTTCTAATGTTATTTTATAAAAATGCAACCCAGCAATGATTAGTAATCCTTCATAATGTTATTTACACAAATGAGACGCTATAGTAAGTTTCCACCAAAACAAACAGCATGACACGACTCTCTCCTCTTCATCACTGCTAGTTTCTCTTCTCAAAGACTCAGTGTTAATCAGCTTCCCAGCAGCTCTCTCTGTGTGTGTGTTTATGAGGACACAAATGTGTATAATGACATGGGTATGACAGGTATTACAATATGAAGGTGATTTATGAGGATATTTTCAGTGTCCCTGTAATTCAAAACGCTTAAAAAACATACTAAATGGTGTTTTTTGGATAATCTAACAATGCACACAGTTTCCTGTAAGGGGTAGGTTTAGGTGTGGGGCAATACCACATACAGTCTGTACAGTATTAAACCATTACGCCTATGAAGAGTCCCCATAAATCACAAAAACCAACATGTGTGTGTGTGTATGTGTGTGTGTGTGTGTGTGTGTATGTGTGTGTGTGTCAGCAGATCTCACCGAAGGAGACACGTCCTCGTCGTACTTCTTGAGCTGGTTCATGAACTCCAGGTGCTTCTTCTCCTCCTCCAGCTGGGCCACACTCTGCTCGCTCTTCTGCAGCTTCTGCTGGGTGTTGGCCAGCTCGTCTCGAAGCCACTGGTTCTCCTGACAGAGACGACGCACCTGAGCCCGCAGCTTCTGCTTCTCAGACTCCACCGCGTTCAGATGATTGGACAGAGCCATCATCACCTGCACACACACACAGGGTCAGAGACTGCGGGTCACTGTTCCATCTCTACAGGAATCAACACCCACTGACTTTACTACACGTCTGAGATAATATAGAGTCAGCAGCCCATTCCTGTCTCTCACAGAGAAGAGCATTAAAGGCCGTGACCAGCTTTAAGGAGAACTACAACACTACTAACCTTGATTTGAACCCAAACTACTCAAAAACTTATAATGACTTCAAACAATGACTTCCCATGAAGCTATGCAAATGACATCACGGAGTAAAAAATACATTAAAAATGAATGATTTACATTTTAACCTTAATTAAATTACAATTCATATTACTATATGTTTGTTGGTTGTATTTAAATGCATTGTCATATCATCTTCAGAAGAGGGCTGTAAAATCGAATAATTCCCATGAATCACTTCCAAAGCTTACATAATGTGTGTGTATGTACGATAATAACAAATGATCCGTGTGTCTGAGCACAGCAGCAGTCATCAGAGACATGAGGAGAAATACACACCTGTGTCACAATTATACATTTCTCTATTAGGATATCAAATAAAGATTCCTACCATAAATACATCAAAAATTCATTTCTGATTAATAATATTCATTGCCAAGAACCTCATTTGAACAACTTTAAAGGAGGTTTTCTGAATATTTCTGGGAGTTTGTGCTCCCAGACAGATCCAGTCCTCTCCTCACAAACCAGACCGAACCATTCTGACCGGTTTTGTGCTCCAGGATCAGAATTAATAAAAACAGTCAATCAATCAATGACTGGACTGATGCATAATACTCGGTTCTGATGAACCAGGAGTGACCCGCAGCGTGACCTCTGACCCCGCGCCTCACCTGAGCCTCGCCCAGCCCCAGCTCGATCATCTCCACAGACTTGCGCAGCAGACTGGACTTCTCATGGACCACGCTGGCCTCCTCGTCCTTCTTTAGGCACTTGATGGTCTCCAGGAGGCTGTGCAGGATGGAGTTGTGCTCGTTCTTCAGCGCCTCCAGGCCCTGGATCACCAGCTTAGTGTTAGAAATGATCTCCTCCTGCGTCAGCTTCTCCAGCTTCTCCTCACGAGGGTACACCATCGTGGACATGACGGCAGCGCCTGGGAGCAGAGACAGATCAGATTCAGACGAGAGCTCAAACATCACATCTCCGTTCTTTGTCACGCTGGGTTTAGTATAATCTCCCTGTTATAAAGACACAGCCTTTCAAGATAACAGTATAAAAAACCTGACTCAACGATTCTTCTAGAAACTGACTGATGGAGAATCAAGTAAAGCCGAGCTGTTCATCTAGAAATATGACTGCAGTTACTCTGACACTTGACGAAAATCACTCAGAAAAGCATCTTAAAGCGTCTGTCCTACTTGAGGAGGTCATTCAGAGAGCCTCGCTCCGTCTCAAGCCCTCCTGAGACTCAGATAAGATTGTGTAATCATCCTTATCATGATTAACAACAGGAAGACGGAAAGAGATGTTGACTGCTCATTCTCAGATACACGCACGCACACACACACACACACACACGGTGTTCAGATGGGTGTGGGGCATCGCCAGGCTCAGTTCAGTCGTGTGTTCTGTTGCCAGGTGACAGGTTTCCTGTGTATGACTCTGATCTGGAGGAATTTCATCATCACTGTTGTGTGTGTGTATGTGTGTGTGCGCGTGTGAGTCAGCATCATCAGCCCTACCCTCACAGACAGACAGAGATGGGTGGGGGAGGATGAAGACACTCCTCTACACACACACACACACACACACACACACACACAGAGTGACAGCTGACGTCACATGACCACAAACGACCCTGGCTCATCACTGCACACACTCCCACAGGACCTGAGTGAGACACACAGCCCATACTATCAGTGCTGGGCTCTGTGCATGTACTCAGCAGCACTGCAGATGTTCAGATCAGCTTCCAGCCAAAGACACATCTCGACTTAAAGAAACATAAAGGAATCAGACACAGTCGCTGCTTCTCATGTTCACTGGATTCTGAGATCTTTCACTGGAGACAAACAACACTCCCTCATTCCAGTTTTGATCATCCTACACATAAATGTGTGTGAACACACCCTACAATGATAAACACACACACACTCCTCATGTTTTAATCTCTATTAAACCAATTCAGTCTCTGTTTGAGTCTCTGAGCCGATACTTAGGCCCCGCCCCCAGCATTTGACTGACATCTCTGCATGAATATCAATATATGCATGTTATATTTTAGGATCAGACATGCCGACTCCTGCAGCTCTCACACACACTCACACACTGCAGTGACCTCTGACCCCACCCTCCCCCTCAGGTCACACCCCTCCTGCATCAGCAGAACACACACACACACAGAGCAGGTTCACTTGGCTGCTGTCACTTTAAGACTGCACACATTGACTCTTTACTCTGTATCTTAATCCAAACGTGAAGCTGGTCTGAGACTCTGAAGGCACAGGAAGCTCAGTAATGAGATGCTCTGAATCACCTACATTCAAGATAATGAGTTTCAAACTGGGACGCCGGAAGAGTGTGTGCTGCTGATGACCACACGATGCTCCAGCTCCGCCCCGCGAGAGGTTTCTAACACACTCAGACTGCTGCTGGACTACAGTCTGACCATCATGAGCTTCATTCATTCACACGCCTCGTACCCAGAGCATTCCCTCAGAACCACAGACAAACCGCTTCTTTTCACATCAACACACTCTCAGAGCCTCACACACACTCCTTCATCACCTAGAGCTGGAACACACACACACAGTGACTCGTAACAGAGAAAGATTACAGTAGCAGAGACAGTGAGGAACACACAGAACCGGAGCGACAGGTCAGACGAGTATCAGACACACAGCAGATAAACTACATACAGCCATGATTACAGTAACAGACCTGTACAACCAGAGCTAACCGTGTAACCCACCCACATCTAACATCACATCTACAAAACACTAGTTATTTTATCAGCCAAACAAACTAAATGCAGTTTTCATACGTCCTAATATACTTCTCCCTGCTAAAAAACAGCATAAGCTGGTTAGGTGTGTTCTGATGCTGGTTATGCTAGTTAAGATGGTCACATGCTGGCAAAGAACCATCATAAACCAGCAAAGAACCAGCATCCCAGCATCAGAACATATACCTAACCAGCATAAGCTGTTTTTCAGCAGGGTCTGCTTGTGAACAAGATTACCTTTAGTTTAAAACGACAGAATAAAGTGTGTACGTAGATAGATAGACATATAGATACATTTATATTAGTTTAAAAAAATGTAAATAGATCATATATATATATATATTTTTTTTTTTTTACAGATATATAAAGACAGCTGAAACCTCATACACACACACACACACACCCTTAACAGTACACATCCCCTGAGTGTCTGAACAGAACCCTATGTATGTAGTCAACAGAAAAGCTGCAGCATAGTTAGTCGTCTAGATAGACAGCACACTGGGTGTTTTTAGTGTATCAGGATCACGAATGCGGTCTAGATGTGAATGACACTATATTTTGAGTGTGTGAGGCTCATGAATGCGACACACACACACACATACACAGAGAGAGAGAGAACGCGCTTTAATAGTAAACACACACACACACACACACTCGCAGAACACACACAGACGCGCGCGCGGGAGAAACAAAGATCTCGCACCTGGAAGTGTTGCTTTTATCAGGATTCGCTCGGCGCCCCTTTAATTCCAAGATGTCCACTGTGGATGTGACACTGCGCATGCGCACATGCGCCGACGTGTCGGTAGAAATGACGTCACTCTCCAGGCGGTGGTTGGCAGATGGGCGTGGTTTTCATTCCTTACAAAAAAAAAATTAAACGAAACAAAACATGTATATATATGTATATATATTAACAGTATCGGAGACTCTGTGAACAAGACAACTGTAAAAACTTTACGAACTTAACGATTTATTTATTTGATTTTATATATACGTACACGTGCATGTCTTTTATTTTGTTTTTTAAGTTTTATACTTTACTTCGCTGGCAACTGTTTTTGTTTGCCGTAATTTGTCCTTCTATCATTTTCTTTTCTTATCTTATTTTAATGTTGTTTTTCTGATAACTTATTGTATTTTAGGGTTAGGTGTACATTGTTTCTTGAATTAAATAAATAATAAAAACTGCAAGTAATATTCACTGCTTTCTCTTTATTATTATTAAGCCTATTAATATTGTTGCTTTGATCAATAATAATAATAACACTATAAAATACAAATATAAATGACCATTTCAGTATTTTTTATTTTTCAGTATTATTATTATTTCTGCCACAGAATAAAAAACCTTGGAAATTTGTGATATTTATTTTTTTAATCTAATTTGGATTTTGAACACACACACACACACACACACACACACATTATATATAATTCCTGGAACATTTGTTTTCTGGAATGTTTTATTTGGACACTCATATGAAGTTTTTTGATGTTGCTACTTGTTTCAGAATGATTATAGAAAATTACAACAATGTCTGCAACATTATAAAATAGAATGTAATCTTAACGTTCCAATTAACAGAAAGAGTTAATCAAAAAAACATCTTAAATACTGGACGTTTTTAACATTAAGAGAACGTCCAGAAATAGTTTTTTGTGTGAGCCAAACGTTCTGTGATTGGCAGAGCTGACCAGCAGGGGGCGGTGCGAGTGTGACGTCATCCGAACGCGACTCACAGCGTGTGGCTGAAGGACAGACAGCGAGGGTTTGCATCAATGTTTTGAGTTAACGACCATAAACATCGCGGTGAGTGATCACACGAGTGTTTATATCAGTTATTGAACAGTGATCGATCAGGTATACTGCAGATTAATCCGTTCTCTTCTTCATAAAGCCTGTTTAATAAGGTGTGATGATGTGAGTGATGCAGTGACAGCTCTTGTATAACGTTAGATGAATCAAGTTCCTCTCTGTATTTTAGTTTGTTTGATGATGAGCGTCAGTCTGCTGTCATGCGCACTGCGGGCTCTGTCTCTGGGCTCCTCTCAGGTGAGATCCTCTTCATCAGCCCTCACCTGACACGATTTCACCTGATCGTTTATTCCGTGTCGGCAGGTCGCCGGTGTTCCGGTCGCTTCCGCTGTTCTGACCGGAAGTCGCGGCTTCATGATGAGTGCGTGTGACCGACAGAACCGGACCCTGTGGAAGCAGAGGGAGAAATACACCGTGAGACCGATCGGCATGAAGAAGACCGGAGGACGAGACTTTACTGGTCAGACTCTGTCCTTTAGCTCGTCTTAAAGAAACAGTTCAGACAAAAATAAACGTGTTCACCCTCAATTCATCTGAGACCAAGAAGAGAGTGTGTCTTCATCAGATCTGGAGAAATGTGTCTCAGTAATGGATGTGAATGGGTGCCGTTAGAATAAGAGTTTTGTCCGAATAGTTTAATCTGGTCATTATACATTACCATCACTGTTTTCCTACTTGATAATGTTTAGTGCTTTGCTACGATCTGTATTGTTAAAAGAGCTACAGAAATAAAAGTGACTTGACTTGATTAAAAACATCAGAATAATCCACAGCGCTCCAGTCCATCAGTTAACATCTGGAGAAGATCAAACTAATCCAGCGTTAACATGATTTTAACTCAGATATGAGTCTGTAATAACTCTTCCTGCAGTGAAGAAGCGTTCTGGTCTGAATCAGGAGAGAAATCTGCTCTGATCAAGCAGCGTTTAAAACAGCTCTTAAGTAATGTGTCTGGCTTCTTGGTGTGAGAGATGACAGGAAATGAGCTTCTTCACTGCAGGAAGAGTTATTATAGACTCATAATTTAGTACAAATCATGTTAACGCTGGATTATTTTGGTCTTCTCCAGATGTTAATTGATGGACTGGAGCGCTGTGGATTATTCTGATGTTCACTGCAGGACTGTTAGAGTGGTCAGTCAGCTGTGTGTGTTACTCTTCAGGTAGGATCATCACACACCGGATCGGCGGTGGACACAAGCAGCGCTATCGTATGATCGACTTCCAGCGACTGCGCTATGAGCCCGGTAAAGAGGAGCAGCCCTTCAAGGAGAAGGTCATCGAGGTCAGATACGACCCCTGCAGGTCAGTGCTTGTCCTGCGGTCAGACGAGCTCTCGCTCCGCTCCTCACCGGCGTCTTCTCTTCTCTCAGATCGGCTGATATCGCTCTGGTGGCCGGAGGAAGCCGTAAGCGCTGGATCATCGCCACAGAGAACATGGAAGCGGGAGACCTGATCCAGACGTCCGGCGTGATCGGACGCATGGCTGTCCTGGCCAAAGAGGGAGACTCCCACCCGCTGGGCGCTCTTCCCGTCGGGACACTGGTCAATAACCTGGAGCTGTATCCTGGGAAGGGAGCGCAGTACATCCGTGCAGCAGGTACATCTCTGAGTCCAGCCCTGAGAGAAAATAATATCTGTTTATTGAGACTATATTGTGCTGGTGTCTCGTTTCCTTCACCAAGTAATACAGAAGGGCATTCTGACACGTTTTCTCTGAATTGAGAGATTGAGAGAACACGTTAGTCTTTTTTTCCACTCAATATCGGACTTTAGAACCCAGAATTGTGACCTTGTATCCTGCAATTCTGAGAGAGAGGAGAACTTTTTTTTATTCAGTGGTATCTTACTGCTTTGTTACAGCAGAGAATATACGATGAATTAGCACAGAGTTCTCATCGGTGTGTGACGGGTGTCTGTTTTCAGGAACGTGTGGAGTACTGCTGCGTAAAGTCAACGGCACCGCCATCGTCCAGCTCCCGTCCAAACACCAGATCCAGGTCAGAGTTCACCAGACCTAGCTTAGTGTCGTGCTAGTCATATTCTTCTTTCTGAACAGTCTAGTTATTGTTATTGCACTATGACTCACTGAGCTTCTTCACACAGAGTGGAGTGGGGGGGTCTCATCAGATCTGTAGAAATACACCACGATACACTGCAAGATGATCAGTTATTCTTTAAAAAATCATTAGGATATTAAGTAAATGTTCCATGAAGATATTTTGTACGTTTCCTACCATAAAACTTTTTCTGCTCCCTCAGATTCCAGATTTTCTAATAGTTGAATCTCAGACTGATATTGTCCTCTCCTAACAAATAAAATGTGTAAATATAAATAAAAAAAAATTGAGCCTTATGACAAATAAATAAACTATTAAATATGAAGCCTTGCTAAACGTTGTTTCGTTAGACAGGGCTTGTAAAACTAGGTCAGTCAGAAGCTGCTATGTATAATTGTCCTTTTTGTTATCTCAAAATCTGACCCGAGATCAGTGCAACACATCACATGCAGCGTTGCCAGGTTTTCACAAAAAACCCACCGAGTTGCTTCTCAAAAGCAGCCTCTAGCCTGATCATGTCTTCGATTCTGATGGTGTTCCAGGGGTGAAATACAGAGGTTCCCCTGAAGAACGTAGTTTAGGGTCTGAATGTCATGTTTTTGAGGTCGAAGGTGTTAAAGTAGCCTCATCACATAGTATCACATACCTGCCGTGTTTTGGAACTGGACTGAAAGCGTGTGACGGAATGAATCGTCTGCTGTGTTTCTCCTCAGGTGCTGGAGACGTGTATGGTGACGGTCGGCAGAGTGTCTAACGTGGATCATAACAAGCGTGTGATCGGGAAGGCGGGCAGGAACCGCTGGCTGGGCATCAGACCGTCCAGTGGCCTGTGGCAGAGGAAGGGAGGCTGGGCCGGACGCAAGATCAGACCACTGCCGCCCATGAAGAGCTTCATCAACCTCCCGTCAGCAGCCGCCAAGTCCTGAAGGACACGTCCAGAGTCACCCCACACGTCTGTCTTCAGTCAGAGAAAGCACTTGGACGACGTGGGCTGAGTAAATCATCAGGAACTTTTATTTTAGAAGTGGACTTGTTCTTTAATTCAACACTCATCACTGCAATAAAGCCATCTCGATCTCAACACGCTCCCGGCTCATCTCTCACACGATCACAGACTCTGGATAAAAACCTTTATTAAACACGCCTGCATGTGGAAGCGCTAGAAAATGCCATCACATACTCCAAATGTAAAACATGCAAAGGTACAACATTAAAAAGTGTCACACCATTTAAAAATGAGGTTCTGTGGTCAGCGTCCCACTTGTGACCGCAGAGCTTTATTGATGTAGGGTTATGTGAGCGTGACCAGTGCAGGGGAACACATCCAGATTACTTTTCAGTAATTAGTACAGTTTTGTACTTCAGAAGGAGAAATAGACTTTCTCCAATAATTCTCCAGTTCCTCTGCCTCTCATGTGTTTGCTGACAGCTCTGGGGTTGCCATGTTGAGAGAAATCAGAGCGGTGTGTGTGAACATGATCTTACTGTAATTCTACACTAAATATCAACAACGAGAAGAATTTACATCCAGTCTGAGACAGATTCACTTTTACTGTGAAAGAAGGACTTATATTAAAAACACTAGCAAGCCGTGCTTGGCTCAAAAGTTACTTTCCATAAAGTAACGAACTTAACATAATTAGCATTTTAGAGAGTAATGCATTACTGTAACAGTAACTCTCCCCAGCACTGGCTGTGTTTAATACCGCTCTCTTACCAGAGTGAAACACAGACACTAGACTTCATAGTGGAGATCTGACCCTGTACAATACACTGTATAGGTCAAAATTATACATATTTTCTATCATTAGGATATTAAAGATCATGTTCCATGAAGATATTTTGTGCATTTCCTACTGTAAATATATCAAAACGTCATTTCTGATTAGTAATATTGCTAAGTGCTTCATTTGAACAACTTTAAAGATGATGTTCTCAATATTTAGATGTTTTTGCTCCCTCAGATTCCGATTTTTTGTTATAGTTTCTCAGTCCTCTCCTAATAAACCAGACATCAGTGAAGAGATGATTTATTGACTGTCATAGATCTCTCTTCTGACTGGTTTTGTGCTCAGAAAGCTGTGTGACTGTATCTGTGAGCGTAAAAGAAAGACATTCTGAAGAACACTGACATTTCTCAGAATATCTTCTCACAGAAGAAAGTCACACGTGTGAAGAACATGAGAATAAATGATGACGGGATGATGTTTTTGGGTGAACTGTCTCTTTAAATCAAAGTGCTCATTCCTCTCACTGTAGTACAGGTGCAAACACAGTAAATCTGGAGCTCTCTGTTTTTGGCATTGTAAGTAAAAACAGAAGATACATCTCAATACATTCATCACTAAATATGCGACGCCATTAAAACAATCACAAATGAACACATGAAGCACCGTTAAACACAACGCACAGCTCCTGGAACCTGCTTCACGTGAACACTGAATCTCTTCATGTCCAGGGAGTCTGCAGGTCTTCAAGTAAAGGATGAATTAACTGCATGAAATTCATTTCCAATACAAGCATTTTTAAGTCTTGTAAACAAAATAGAGTATATACATATTATGTCTGACATTAATTTAGTGATCAAAAGTAACACTTAAGAAAGTAAGATAATTTTTTTTTTTTATTAAATCTGGCTAATATTGAAAGAGTTTCTCAAAATGTCCGGAGGTTTATGTAGTGCTATAGTCTACTCGGTGTAATCAGATGAACAAATACTACATTTTGGGGGTTACTTTGAGAGTCTTCAGATGTTTTTACAGGAAAACAAGACAAAAACACTTGTGCACTTTGTACACTGTGATCAGAAGATACAGTTAAAGTTATTTTTTAATCTTTAAAGCATATTAACACTTAGAAACCATAACGACTTGTGCTTCATTCAGGTAATTGCTTATGTTTTAAGGTCATTAAACACAGAGTCTGGAATTTTCGGCACATTGAAAAATAAACTCGACCTCGTGTTGTGTCAATCACGTTGTGCCTCTGAAACTTTCATCCATCATTAAAAATCCCTTTCAGGTTTGAATAACAAGCATTTTTTACAGGAAATGAATATGAAAAAATGCATAGGAAACTTTCAGACTCAGTGTCCCAGGAGCTTTAGTCTAAACGTCTTTCCCTGACCTTCACTGACCTGCAGAAACCCTGTGAGACGGCTCATATGGCTTATCAACACAAAACATTCCCTCACAGCCTCACGATCATTCGTTCAGTTCTTTATGATGTCATGTGACAGGAAGTTCTCCTGCAGTGTGTGCTTTGAAAGGCAGGTTTAGTTTATATCAGATTCACTGTGTAACGACAAAAATATCACAAACCTTTTACATTTAGGTTAAAAAATCCAATAAATTCACAGCAAAATGCCTCGACACGGCCTGTTCCGTGTCCGTCCCATCATGCACCTCATCATATTCTAGACAGGATTTCACAGAAATTATAAAGTAGCAAAATCAACAGAAAGTGCTTTGCGTTTGCCGTCCATCATCATTCAGTTCATCACCACCTAAAAATATATCTGACTGACGGCATCTGTGTTCTTAGAAAAGATGAGCTGTCCTCTTTATACAGCGTAAAAAACCAAAAGACGCGCTGATATTAACGAACGAGGCAGTCCGGTTTCCATGGGAAACTCCTCGCTGGACCCCAGGGGAGAAAAAATAAATACACCTCCATAATATACTTAAAGTGCTCCGTTTTTGTGCATATATACTAACAATAATTCTTTAGAACTTCTTAAGATAAGCATAATATCATCTTAGTGTACACAACTACTTCAGGACACCGTGAATATGAACTAAAATGTGCTTCTAACACACTCTCTGTGATTTGTAGTACACTTAAACCATCTTTCATACACTAGTATATACTCAAGTGTACTACAGGTAGGGCTGCCCTCGACTAAAGATTCTTCTAGTTGACTAGTAGTTGTTTATTTGAAGCATTAGTAGACTAATCGCACGTTTATTAATACCATATTCATGGCGTCTTAAAATAGCACACTTGATTGATCTTAAGTTTATCTTAAGAAGTACTGAAGACTCATTTTCAGTATGAAGAACAGAATTAGTGTTTGAGAACAGAGCACTGTAAGTAGATGATGTAAGTGCTGTGTTTCTGTCCCGGGTGTCACACGGATTTGTTGTACCCGAACACACCAACCGGGAAGTGCTTGACGTGAGTCGGCCACTGAGCCGCCAGCTGGAAGAACTTCACATCGTTCCACTCCACGCCGTCGATGGACACTGAAACACAAACAGATGATTCACTACTGATTCACCGAGTCTGATTCACCGAGTCTGAATCAATGTGTGTGTGAATCATCACCTCTCAGCATGGTGTGTTGATGTTTAGCTGTACAGATGAGGCGGCTGATGCCATCGATCACTTGACTCTTAGCATCCACATCCTTCTCCTTCGGCTTCTTACTCAGAAAAATCACTGCAAGACACACAAGAACACACTGAGGTCTGTGTGGTAGCTACAGGACCTGAGAGAACATGTATGTTAGACCCTATTCCATCTAAACTATTAAAAGAGATGCTTCCAGAAGTCAAAAAACTACAACTTGACCCCAAAGATTTAGCTAATTATAGACC
>JAUMHR010000064.1:32747-46642 GCA_032361145.1 Enteromius fasciolatus
CCTAATGCGATTTAGAAATTGCATGTGCTTAAATTGCGTTTTTTTTGCGATTGCGATTAATTGCACAGCCCTAGTTTTATGTGTTTGGAACAATATGAGGGTGAGTAATTAATGACAGAATTTTACTAACTAACATTTTAAATTTCAATAGAAAGTAAGTAATTGTCAGACTGTAAATTGTTCAGCTCTAATTATATTTTACAAAATTTCCTATTTCATATTTTTAGAATTGAGGTGAGTGGAAGAGACATAGACTCTTAGAAATAAAGGAGCTTCAAGATGCCATAGAAGAACCTCTTTGTAAGATCTGAAGAAGCTTTCTGTGGTGAAAGAAGTTTCTTCAGATTCTTTAAACTTAATGGTTCTATATGGAACCAAAAATGGTTCTTCTATGGTGTCGGTGTGAAGAACCTTTTAAGCACTTTCATTTTTAAGAGCGTACAGAAGTCAAACCTTGCTGTGTCTTATTTAGGCAATAGTCCTTTTCAGATTTATTATTATAATAACAGTTTCCCAGAAGAACAGAAGTTGTTTTCATTTCAGATTTTTTAATAAGATTGTTGTCTGGTTGTAGTCGTGGAGCTCACAGAGTGGAAAGGAACGTGGTTGGAACAGCAGTGACTCAGAAAACTGGAGAGAAAGACGTGGATCTTTGTCGTCATCCCCACCTCCATCATCATCCTCATTCACTCCCTACAGTCTGTCAGCGTCCCGAACAAGCAAGTGTGCTGCTAAACTCACCGCTCTGCTCTTTAATTGCAGAGGGTGTGACATATCTTGTTTAATTAGCAGTAACGATTAAATTAGTTGAGCTGCTCATTACACAATTAAATTCTGCCAGCAGCTTTATTTCAAGGTGAAACAATCACTTATGCTGAAACACGTCAAGATTTAGGACCTACTGGGAAATGAAAATATTACGAGCCTCTCATTTCTGACCTTTGACCTGCAGCTGAGGGATACCTGACCGGCTCCGAGGGCGGGGCAGCCAGACATTTGATTGGCAGGTCTCCCAGTCCCTCCCACGCAGACGATCTTATTGAGTTACTGGCACAGCTGGGTTTGGAGAAGTACATCGATATTTTCCAACAACAGGAGGTAAATACACAACCCACACACACGTGTCCCAGACGGCACACCCACAGACGCCCACACCTCTGTTGTCTGATGAATATCTGGCTCTGAGCGCTTTTAGGAGTCAGAGCGCACAGGTTTATTTCAGTCTGCCTGGAAACAAAGTCATGTCTAAAGGTTTGAGATTGAACTAGTCAGTGGGTTTGCCAAAGTTCAGGTCTTTAAATACTGAGTTTTGTTTGAGCCGGTTAGTAGCAAGCAAACTAGATTTCCTTGAGAAGAACTATGTTCTGCTCTGTTTTCTGTCTGTGAAATGAGCTCTAAAATTGCAAAGAATTTGTTTTATTCAGTATTTTTGTATTGTCATTCTCTACAAATATCTTAACATCCTTAAATCAAGGTCAAAATCAGTTACTGACATTTATCGAGACTATATTTGACAAAAAAAGATTTTTTTTAACTAATAGGTAAGGAAGAGTAAGTATTATATAAAAAAGGTACGAATTAAATAACTTGTTTAGCCTTTGAATGAAGTTTATTTGATCTGATTCTTCTGGCAGATATTTGTTGGTATTTGAAGTATAAACTAAGTTGTTGTTTTTTTTAATAAGACTTAATAAGGAAATATAATTAATATAAAGAAATTGGTTTATTACACTTTACACATTCTACTAACTATAAGTTACTACAAGTAAATTCTACATTTAATTTGCAACTACGTGTCTACTAACCTTCTGAGTAGACTGTTAGTGTAGATTTAGAGTTAGTAAAATAAGGAAAAGTTTCTCATAGTCAGTATAATTTCGAGTTAGCAACAAATGTAGCCTTTAGTAAATAATTAAATGTGCTTTTCTTCTGAATAGGTTTATTTTCATGACCCCATTAGCAGATCTTTTGTTTCTCAAATAAATGGATGGATTTTTATATATTTTAAACTGAAATTTATGTATGTGCAATTATTTGAATATTTTTAGATATTTTTTACATAAATTAAATTTTAAACATTATTATATTCTTTTTTTATTATTGCTTTATATGTTTGTGTTCTTTGAAAACATTGTGCTACTAAATGGATGGATGGACGGATGGATGAATATGGATCGATATAGATGGATGGATGGACGGATGAATGGATAGACACACACACATTTACACACAGATACTGTGAATATGTTCTCTGGTTTGTCAGATTGATTACCAGACGTTCCTGACGCTCTCAGACGAGGATTTGAAGGAAGTGGGCGTGAACACATTTGGAGCGCGACGCAAGATGATCCTCGCCATCACGGGTCACTCTCATTAACCAAACTAATTCAGAATTCCACTTGATCATCTTGGATGAATAAAAACACTCGTTGAGTTTTCATTTGAAACTTTCTTCCCTCAACAGATCTGAGCAAAAAGAGGAAGTTTTTTCCAGAGGTGTCCAGCATGAAGTCGGGATATCTGGAGGGAGGCGCGAGCGGCCGTCTCCCTCGGATCATGAGCGAGGACACAGCTGCCAAGAGCAACCGCTGGTGACGGAACGGTCTGACCGCAGCAGAGCTTCCTATAATGCCCCTGGGGCCGCTTTGTGCTTGCTGTCATGTGGTCCTCTGGGACCAATCAAAGTGTGACATGATAGATGATTTCCATATAAGACAGAGAGGACAGATGTGCTGTGACTCTCAGAGGAAACATGTAGAGAAGTGTGACCTTCAGTGTGAACCGACCGACTGCCCGTCCAGAACCCACGCTTAGTATGCAAGTCTCTGACTCTCTACCTCTGCTACTCTGTCTGCTGCTCCTCTATGCAAAACTTCATTTCCTTTATGTATTGTTCAAAAATGAGAATACTTTATGATTATGCATTAATGTCAGTTAAATTTGTATCTTCCATTAAATGAGAACCAAAAACACAGTTTCCTGTATTCATTTGAAGAAATGTTAAAATGAAAAAAACTTAAAAAACTAAGAATTAAAAATAAAAAAGGGAAAATTGTTATTTTTATGTAAATACATCTTTACAAACCTTTATTGTAATTAAGATAATTAAAATAATTAATTTCAGTAATTTTTGTGACGTAAAAGTTTCATAGATTTTTTTTTAAATACTGATTTTTAATATTAGTTACTTTTATGACAAAACCTTATTAAAAATGTTTAATACAATATAATAAGGTTTAAAATAATTATTTGAATTACAGTAATGTTGTGGCACAAACATAAAATTCATAAATATTTATTTTACTGTACATTTTTTATTACACAATAGCTTAATTAAAACAAGCAATGAAACATATATATCTTTTTTAATGTAAATACTTTTTGTGACATAACTTGCATTGGCTTTGGACACAAAACCTGTATTAAAATAGGTAAAACATGATTTTAATTAAAATAATTTTTGTGACTCAAAATCCTGAGCCAACAGAGGGCGTCCTGTCACTGTCTGTGTCTCTATGAGAGCTTCAATTTTGTGCATTAAAACTCTTCCTGGAAATATTTTTTTCTTGGAAATGAGCAAATGATGTAATTTCATAACCTTAAAAATTACCAGCTTGGGCAGAGTTCTCGGTTAAATAAATATGCTGTGTGCTAAATGAATAATTAGCTGCTTTTATTCAGCAGAGAAAAATATGAAACCGCTCTCGATATTTTTGCCGTTGCACCCCAGTGCACAAGTGAAAGTTTTCAATTAAAATTATCTGTGGTGAGTGTGCTCAGCGTTTCTCTCATTTACAATTTAATGCATCCCTCGTCTGCATGTCATTCAGCTGGATTTCTCAAATACATCATGCAGATTTCAGCTGTGTCAATATCTGGGCTGTGGCTGATGGGGATTTTCACACTCTGACACTTTAAAAGAGTAAAATGTTAACAGCACATAATCAGAAACCGCATTGACCTGCATTACCCATGTTAAAATATTGCCACTTAACATTAACAGCATTAAGTCAATGGAGTGGAACGGAATAAATTAAACACACAAACACACACGCACTCTGCTTGATACAGAGAAACTGCCTTGTGTCCATGAGCGTCTCACCACAAGACATTGAGTGCTTTAATGATGACAACTCATGAATAAGCCACTGCAGGGTTAGAACCGGCAACCTTTTATTTACCACCAGCGCAAACATTTAATAGTCACAACATGGCTTTGAGTTTGGGTGACTGTAGTACTAATACACACACATCAGTTCCATTACAATGCATTTATTGATAAATTATATTGCGAGCTGTTTTAAAAGGTCTAGCATGATGTATTAAAGTAGAGCTCTCTAAGGTGTCCTAACACAAATGAGTTAAGGCTGCTACATATTCTGTCGTCAGATTCAGAGCTGCAGCTTAATGCAGCTCTTATCTACCTTAGAGGTGGCTCTGATGCGGTTTTTCTTAAGTAATAGTCATTTTTATTTATAATTCACCATTTTAGTGCATAAAAGCACTTAATGCCTTTTCTTCAGGTTACATGCCAGCCCTGCTATCATACAGTACCATATAGAATAAAAACAAATAAATAAATACTTATAAAACAGCTATATTACCATTTTGAACTCTCCAACTAAATATGTGTCTCCTCTTTTTATTACTTTGTTATATTATGATGGATTAGTTAAAATGGAGTGATTTAAAACCTCTAGTTTTGAAACAAATACCCATTTTGTGGAATGAGTATCAAAACATTTTATCTGAATTAATTAATTAATTAAATTAGATTATACATGTTACTTTCTCTGAACATTCAAAACTTTCAAACTAGTTTTTAGGGTAAATATCCAACCAAACCCGCTCCACAATGTATAAAAAAATGTTTTTGTACTTGCATTTAAAGTACGTTATTAAACACAATGGCTTTGTTTCCCAAGAGCTCAAGTACATCGTAAACCTAAGCGACGTTCAGCTTAGGTTTACGATATTTTTGAGAAGCGCAGACCAGATAACTTTAAGTAATGTGCTGTTAATGATATCGGAAACATGTTAGTTTATAACTTTTAGAGAACTTTGCTAAAAATATGTTCCCTGTTAGCTGGAATAATTGTTTTAAACCCCTATGCTTCAAGTCCGAAGTATTGTTTAGCATATTATTTTAATATATTATCACGATGTAGCGCAAAATTCCCATAATTATTGGCAAATGGCGCACATTTAAGAAAAACGGCGTACTTCCGCTTTGCAAAGTGTATGCACGCATCAGAAGCGGCTGGTGTTGTGGTGCTGAACGGACAGCTCCCTACAAATATCAGTCTCGCGCGTTATGTATACTAATGAGCTTAATCTATTGACTTATTTATTCTCTTTAATTAAAAATGAGCCAATATTCCCACCACTCCCTCCCCTCAGCTGAATTCACTGCAGTGGACAGCAGAGCTATTATAGGCTGACTCCAAACGAAAACCGAGGCTGGTTTTAATTTGTTAGCAGTGATCAGGGAGCGTGTATTGATTCCCTCCGTACAGCACTGGATGTTTTACAGCTTAAAGTCAACACCTGCGTATTACCTCCAGCACACCTCAACCTCCGCGTTTATTCCCGAGTGAATGCACCACTCCCTTTGTTCTGCATCGTTTCTAAGACTGAAAGACTTGAAGCGTCCCAAATCGCAGTGTATGTCGTTTTATAGTACAACAGTACAAGTAGTGCATTCACACCAACTTCCCTTTAATGCATTAGAATTATAATTCACAATGAAAACTTGAAATACCCGGATGACGCACTTAAATAAATTGGACACTTTATGCACTTAACTTAAATCAGACTCTTGTTATTAGTGACAAAATAGCCTAAAACTCATAAACTACATATATGGATAAGTACACAAGTATATAGAGTATAAGTAGGCTACATAATATACTGTGCGTCATTTGGGAAGAAGTTAATGTGTGAGCGACGCAACAAAACTGCAACCTTGTTAAAATATAAAGGTTTTTGATCATTCTAGCTACTGCATTTGGTTTGGTTATTTGAGATTGAGTCACGTGATTATCATCAAGGTGGAGAGAGAAAGGGAGAGAGAGATAAATGGGCGGGGTCACGGTGAAGAGTGGGCGGAGTCGCTCACCGTTCCGTTACACGGGTCCGTTTCTCCCGGTTGTGTTCAGTGCAGCAGCTGCGGGGATCTGAGGAAACTCACTCACTCACCCTCCCGTGTCTCGGATACTTTACGTTCCCGCCCGGTCTCCAGTCACCCGCTCGGGAGCAGAGAACCGTCCCGTCTTGAGGTGAGTGAAGAATAACGAATGATGAATAACGTCTGAATGAAAAGAAGCCAATTAACGCAGACGCCAGTGGAGCTCGCGCTTAAGGAGCCGCGCGCGGGAAGCGCGACCGTTAAAGTCCGTTGTAAGATTGTCTCCTCAGAGACGATTAATCCTATCAGATGGACATATTCAGCGGATTTATAATCCAGAAATAATCCGCGCCCTTCCTGCGAGGCTCTGGAGTTGTTTATTGGATAAGAGTCAGACAGTGAGCTTTTTAATATTTTATATTTTGGGCGTGTTTAAAACGAAGTCCTCTCAAACTCAAAAAGGCTTGACGTCTTTACCTCAAGTGCCCCGCGCCAATTTTACCTGCTCTGTTTTTCGCTCTCTCTCCTCCAGATGATGCTGGGTCTCGGTCTGTTCGTGTCCCTGGTGGTTCTGACGGTGTCCGTTACCGGCAGCAGTGACGGAACCCGGCTGGACAATGATAAGTGGATGAGCACCGTGTCCCAGTACGACAAAAGCAAATACTGGAACAAATTCCGCGACGTGAGTTTTTCTCTGCATTTTCTCCTGCTGCTGGGACACTCGTGTGTGTGTTTTGCTTTCCAAATAGGGACCAAATGTCCCCTCAGAGGTCTTGTAGTCATTATAATTAGCTTATTTTAGAAACAGAAGTCAAAGGAAGGTCTTTGTGTTTAGTTAGCCTGCTTGGGAAGTCCCCTGAAGAACAGCAAAGATTACTGAACATTATTTTGTTGGCGTTGCTACAAGCTAATAGCTTTATAAATTGGCAACATAGCTTTTTAATTAAAATCTATAATGTATAAGTTGTATTTTAGGGTTAGGAGTTGTTTAGTGTTCATGATGCACCTCAAAACAATGGATATGGGTTTAAGCTTGTCTGTGTTTGGCTGTTTAGTAAGCAAACATAAAATAGCTTAAAATTACTGGCTAGATAGTATTTTTGTGCTTTTTATGTGAACATATTGCTCACAACCTGTCAAGAAATGGTACAGGGTGAATATGCACCGTGATCTACAATATGTGTGCATAGGGCAGTTGGTCAAATGATGTCTGAACATATAAACAATAGCATGAAAGCTTTTAGATGTGAAAAGCTGAAAAAACAAATGTCAGGGAACTGTAAAAGCTTTTCAAATGTAAGCTAGTGCTGCAGGTATCAAGAAAGTTATTCGTTGTGGTTATGTTTTATGATTTTGTTTCAGGGTCATAAATTATGGAAGTTTTTCTGCCCTGGGATTAAAAAAACCTGTGCTTTGAAACAACTTTTTTCCTCACAATTTGTGTGTGTGTATCTATATCCATCTATCTGTCTATATAATGTCTTTATTTACTTATTTATTATTCTTTTATTGGATTTATTTAACATTTTTTTCTTGCAAATCTATGTTGCACTTTTCTTAGAATTGTGAGATAGAAATTCTGAAGTACAAAAAAGTAAGAATTGTAACTCTTAACACTAAGAATTGGAAGAATCACAATTATCATTAACAATTAAAATAAAATGAAATCAATTAAAAAAGGTGAGATGTATAACCAGAGAATGTCATAATTCTGAATTTGTCTTACCATTATGACCTTTTTCCCCTCAGAACTTTGAAAAAGTAAGAAATGTGAGTTTAAAAGTTGCAATTAGCATTTCTGGGTCCATATTGCAAACAATAACACAGAATTCTGAGGAACAATGTCCAAATTATGAGATACTAAGTTTGTAATTATGATTTTTTTCAAGGGAAAACAAGGGACAAAATGCCAATTCTGAGATTCTTAGTGTTGCAATTACTATTTCTTTATTCCGTATCTGAAAATATAACAAAACAGAATTCTGAGATGTAAACCCAGAAGTTTGTTTGAGTTTATATCTCACAATTATAAATTAATTAAAACAGTATTGTGAAATAAAAAAATAAAAAAAATCTGAATGATGAAATAAAAAGTAATGATTATTATTATTATTATTTTTATCTAGTGCCTGAAGTGTGCTTCCATAATTACCACCTTAAACACTTAGGCATTTTGCAGGTTTTCAATATCTGATTCATAAACAAGCACAACTGGTCTCAAGATCCTGAATATGTGCTTCCAGTCTTGTTGTAGTGAGTCCCAGTACTGCCGTACACTTCAGCAGTGTTATGCGTAGCTTAAGAATGCAGTGAAGGTATGCCAATTGGGATGCAGCCTGTACGCAGCGTGTATGTGTTGTGTAATCCACACCGGAGAGACTGAGATCTGGAAACCAAGCACCTGTCCATAAGTGTGTTTGGAGGGTCTCAGCTGTGGGATCCATATGAGAGTGAGATTCGGAGGCTCTTTATATGGATGAAGTGATTGCAGGAGGTGAAATGAAGAGTCTCTTCATGTCTCTCTCTTTCGTTATGCATCTCTCTCTCTCCTCTCATTCTTTATCTCTGCCTCTCTTACCCTCTGTGTCAGTAATTTTTCTGTGTTAATGAGAGGTGATGATATGAATGCTGATGCGGTAAAAGACGCTTTGAAAAGGAAGGTGACAAGGACATTAGCACATAAACGAACACACACACACACACACACGCTCATATGGTTCACACTGAACAGCCGCCAATACTGGAAAAATCATTATGGGTGGGAGGAATGACCGACATCTTACATCTTGGTATGTGTAGATCACAATGTAGGCATTTTTTTCTGAAAATGCAATGTGCAAATGGTTATCTATTAAATAGCCATCTGGTAATGGTATTTTTAGATAAGCCAGTAAATGAAATACTGTACAATTAAAGGCACTTCATGTATTTTTCACTTTTTATTTGGAGGACACACAGCTATAAAAATCAGGCTATTCATAACAAATGAAGTCTGGCATCAGTATAAAGTCAGTTTCACTTTATATAAGAGCAAATGTATTATATAAAATAAAATGGTATTTAAGAATTCATTTGAATTTAAATTTAATTAGTGATGCTCTACAGGAAGTTGAATTACAATTATTAATTGTATTGGTCTCAGTTGCAGAAATTAAGTTATGGTAAATAAAGCGTTCTTCAACCCTTACACACAAAAAAATAAGTCTATTTATTAATATGAGGAGGTGTATGCATTTTTTACAAAATTGTGCAGGTGGTATGTCAAATAATAACAAATAATAAAACTTTTAAGTAAAAGATTTCTGGAGTGCATTTTACCAAAAAATATTATTTTAATTACTTATGTTAATAAATATTATGTATTTTATTTATTGATTTATAGTTTTTCTACTTCAAAATTCACTAGGAGCATATATATTGCAAAGCAGTCCTTTTTTATTCTGTCTACGGTAGTGTAAAACCTTTGTCACACATTAAGACCATTATCCAGTAGGTTCGTCATAACACTTTGCTCTATATTCGTGTACGTGAGAGTGTGTGTGGTGTGAATGTGTGTAATAACTCCACAAGCTCCATCAGTCTGTAGGGTGAGAGATGACAGGTAGTGTTGAGCCCACGGTTTAAAAGCTTTAAACTGAA
Organism: Enteromius fasciolatus; assembly: GCA_032361145.1. Lineage (NCBI taxonomy): Eukaryota > Metazoa > Chordata > Actinopteri > Cypriniformes > Cyprinidae > Enteromius > Enteromius fasciolatus. The sequence goes on from JAUMHR010000064.1 coordinate 42,514, forward strand.
GGTTTCCTGAGGATCTAGTACAGAAAGACGTTTTTAAACGCACACATACACGCTCATTTTGAAAGGCTTTCTGTTCCAGTAATAGTCTGAAGCCTGAAATTAGTGGTCGTTTTAAAGGTCGTTGTGAAATCTGTGTAGGCCTGTCTAATGCAGTGCTCTGACAGAGCAGGTTTGATTCAGTATTCTTTTCCATTCACTTTTGGCATGACTTTGCTCAGCGTTAGGTCCTCTACAGTCAATGGGTGCTGTCAGAGGAACAGTTGATAAAAACACCAGAATAATCCACATGACTCAAGTCCATCAATTAACATCTTGAGAAGTAAAAAGCTATGTGTTTGTATTATTGTATTTTATACTTTAAATCATGGCTTAAATATAAGTCCTTTATCTATAATATTGCTTTCTCTTGGAATAAAAGTCTAAATCAGGAGAAAAAAATCTGTACAGATCAAGCTAGGGTTGGGTCGATAGACGATGCCATCGTCCATCGCCAATGGCTGATAGACATCACGATGCTGAGCCGGCAACGCGATCCTCCGCCCCGCCACCGCAGCAGCAACCAGCTCGCGAAAAACACACTTAATCTATGGCGGCAAATCGATGCCTTTAATAAGCGAGCGCACCACAGATGCTGGCAAACGCGGTAAATCATTTCCGCGAGAGGAAAACAGATGTACATGAGAAGAAACGGGGCCGTGAGCTAATTTCAAACCCTCGGCGCGCTTGATATGTCATCCGCATGCAAATCATTCCTGCGCTCGATCCTCTCTCACCTGCTCTCGCGAACACTGTTATTTTTGTCAGCTGTGGGGCGGGGCTTGATGTTTCAGTTAGTTACTGTTTCACTTGAGGAAGCACTATTATGGTTTATGGACTTATATATGGTGACGTCATAGTCATGTGACCTTGGTATAGTTCATTTATAGCCTGCTTTTATCAAGGCAATTTCATTTATTTTTCAAGATTCAAAAACATTATGCTCATTTGGGAAGATAATGATGAGAAGAATGTGTAAGAAATTAAACTTTTGTTTGCCTCAGAGTTTTATTTTCAATGGTAAAATTTTGGATTGTTGTTAATGGATCCAGGGTGACGCAAACTCCCAGGTTGGCCTGCAAAAATGCGTCATCATTGCAGCACTCATTTGGTTCCAGGTGATGTTTGTTAATAGAAGACAAATTAAGTTGTCCTCAGTTTTTTTGAAGCACCAGTGCATAGAGGATGTGCAAAAGAACAATGAAAACTCTTTTTTTTACTTCTAATCGTAACCTTTACTTTTTAAAGACCAGCCAGTGTCTGTAGCTTCAAGTTCATTTGTATGCTAGTGTACTCATAAGTTGACAAGATTAACTTGCAGCAGATTTACACATTAAAAATTCAGTCTTTCTCCTCTGGGAAAACTGAACAATGTTTTTCATGAGTCATCTCGCAATATGTTCTTCCCAAACTTCCTGTTTCAACAGGAAACACATCAATGCAGGAAAGAAAATTGACCTTGTCAAGTTGTTTCTTTAGGAGTGAGGGACTGACTATCCTTGCTAAAGGCTGATGGGTCTGAATTGGATGGAGTTGGACAGTAGAGGTGAGGTTACAGCAAGAAAATACTGGATGTGAACCCTCAAATGTGATTAATGAAATGCTTTAGGTTTGTGTTGTGCAGCGTTGTGTTGTTAAAGGATGGAGATATTCTTTTGCCATTGATTTAGGTGTATGGGATTCATAAAGTCATCATTAAAGTTAGTTTTGAATACAAAAATCAATTGATATTGATGATATAGATAAAACAGGCAGAATTTGGAAGTCAGAGATCTGATCAACATTTGATCATTTGAAAAGTACAAATTCAGGAGGCGTTATAATGACCACAGTTCAATTTGATTCGATTCGGTGTCCTTTTAAGTCATTTATGAGAAAACTCAAAGGGCACAATCATGAGAGAGACCTTGTGTGTGTGTGGTATGGATCCTCTGGGGCCGCTGTGACTGCCATGTAAATGAGCCTCATTACTGAGAAACTGCTCACCGTCTAAACGAGAGGAGCGCTGAGGACAGCAGAGGAGAGGCTGGAAATTTTGGTTTTGTTGATGCTCTATTGTTCTCCAGAGGAAAGGCTGCTTGTGATTTACTGTAATCACTGGGATTCGGAGTCTTAAGAGTTCCTGTCTTTCTCTTTCTGGTTCATTTTTGCTTTTTGTTGCTTCAAAGGAAGTAGTGCTGACGTCAGTGCAGAGGATCTGTGAACCTCTCTCAAGTCAGACTTGCATTTCCACAGTCACTTCAGAGATGAATAATGACTAATATAATGAATAATGCCTATATTACTACATAACCTGCCTTCTGAGTACTGGTAGTAGGGTGCCAGTTTGGGGCAAAATTCAGAATTGAGGAGCTGTCTCAGTTCATGGAATTTGAGTAACTCAAGAGTTTGATTGCAATTTGATTTGAAGTGTCAGGATGAAAAATTTACTGAATTAACACGCCTATATCCGACAAACAATGCCACTCTCTTTCTTCTCTTTCTTTTTCAAATAAAGTATTATTACCCATCTATCCATTGTTTTTTTTGTTTTATATTCTGTTCTGTTTATCATTGTATTTTGATTGTTACATCCATTATTGTTATCTTTCTGTTGTTTCATTTATTGTTGTATTGTTTTGTTGTTCAACAATTCTATTATTCCATCCATCCATCCATCCGTTCATTATTTTATCTATCCATCCATCCATTGTTTTATCCATCCATCCATCCATCCATCCATGCATCCATTCATCCATCGATTCATCTATTGTTCTGTTTATTGTTCTATCATATGATTTGTTATATTGTTCTGTTCTGTCTATCATTGCATTCTCTATTGTTTTATTTTGCTGTTAGAACAATTTATTTGAATTTCAAATTACTCTAAGTGTACTTCAAATTCAAACAGGATTCTGTTTACTGCCTTTATTTAAATTCAGGAATTGCTTTCTTAATTCAATGCCACTGAATAGTAAACAATTTTTCCAGCATGGAATTTGTAAATAAATTTATTTCATTCAGACGAAATGTGAAAATAGAGTGGCTGGAGTAGATTTACTGCATGACAAAAATAAGAATTGAGTGCTGGTCGACTAAAAGCAAATCGCACTGCACCTCTGAGCAATGTTTCGAGCACTTTAAATCTATTCATATTGGCTGTTTATAATGAGGGGGGTTTGAGTTTTTTGTGGTTTTACGTTACTGACCTGCTCTCTGCTTTCTGATCTTACTGGCTACTGGTTGAGGAAAAGCAGGTTTAAGGAGCTGATGTGGAACCCTTTTCTGACATCTCCTTTGTGCTATGTCTGACTTCCCTTCCCCCTTCTCTCTCTCTCTCTCTCTCTCTCTCTCTCTCGTTCTCATTCACTTTCTTTGACACATCCTGACCCTGTGCTCCGTCAGCCATGAAATCAGCCCTGCAACACACACTAAAACACACACACACACACACACACACACACAAACCTGCCTAAATCAGCTCCCGTATCGCTGGCTGTTTTTTGCTGTCATTAGAAGGGTCATGCATTCAGATCCAGACATATGCGTGCATATTGTTTTTCCATCTAGCGGTGCTATTTTATATTTGGTTCCTTCTACCTTTGGCAAGTGTGTGTATCTGTTTGTGTGTGTGTGTGTGTGTGTGCGCGGGTATGCGTGGTTGTTTCTATTGATTTGTTAATTCATTAGACTGGGCAGAAAACCTGAACAGAATTGCTGAGGGAACATGACTGTAAGAGAGGCAGGTGTGTAAACCCACGGGAATGATCAGTGTGTGTGTGTGTGTGTGTGTATGCTGACAGACGGTATTACACTGAGTGCTCACAGCTGTGAGTATGATGACTGTGCTGAACATGTTCTGTGAATGTGCATGATAAGAACAGAGGGATGAAGTGAAAGAGTGAGAGAGCTGCAAGGACAGATTTTAATTCTGAAGAGAGAAAGACAGAGTTTTGAACTATAATGTTGTAAAACAGATTTACTTATGATACACAAAAGATCAAGTTTGGCAGCAAAGTAGGTTTTAAAACACAAAGGCTTAAGCCAGGACTAGGCATTAGTTAAATTAAGATATTTAAGCAACTTTTACAAAAATGCCTTATAAGAAAATATT
>JAUMHR010000064.1:81267-92437 GCA_032361145.1 Enteromius fasciolatus
CACCGAAGCTTCGAATATTCGATGTTGATCACTACCGAATACTCGAAGCTCAAAAAATGGTATTCGGACCAGCCCTAGTATTTATATAAATGTTTATTTAAAGTTTTCTATTTGTAGTTAAACTGCAATGTAAGATATAGCTTTAGAGCGCTCTAGACCAACCTTACGAACGTATGACTTACAGAAGGTATACATAACTAAGGTTTTGGAAAACACACATTAACGATAAGGTACTTCTTAAGGTACAACTTAAGAATGACGTAGCATTAAGGTGGTTTCGGAGAACATAGCCCAGGACATTTGCAACTCCAATTAGAGCAATCTCAGTACTATGATACGGTCTAAAACCTGATTGGAAATCCTCACAGATACAATTCTTCTCTAAGAAGGAATATAATTGTGAGGATACTACCTTTTGTAGTATCTTTGACAGAAAAGGGAGATTTGAGGTCTGAAATTTACTAAATCTTTGCGGTCAAGTTGCATTTTTTTGATTAACCTAGGTGCAGCTAACATTATCTAGCTAGCTACTGATGCTGTGGTAAACTTTTATAAAGGGACAGCAAGCTTAAAGCTATATAAAGAGACAGAAAGAGCATTTAAAAACAAATCTGATGTGTTTATGTAATCTTTTTATGTGCAATATTCATCTTGCAGACATTACAGTAAACTTTTTTTTTCTATCGCCAAATATTAAACATTTATATATCTTTTTCTTAATAAAAAAGCGTGTGGTTAAATAACGCTAATCGGCACTGGAGATAAAGTATGGAACAGTTTACAGTTGACTGCAGCGTGACTAACGCTGACGTTATTGCTTTCTGTATATTGTAATATTACTGCGTAAACGATGTGATGTAAATCCATTCAATACAGTGTTCCTCATTTACACCGGTATACAAAGTCAAATGCTTTGCATTTTCCAGGTGAAATGTTGGTTATTATTTTTGCTGTTAGCACTTTTTCTTGTTTTTTTGTGCACACAAAAATAAGCGTAGACCATTATATTTCCAAATGAAATATATTATATTTTTTTTATATTTTTATTATATTTTCAAATATCCATGAGCCAAAATGATGAAATAAATTTAGTTTCTCATGAAAAACATTAGCCTTTAGGTGTTCCTGGTGCTGCTCATGCCAAAGCACAGTTTCTCTAGACAAGTTCATTAAATCATATTTATATTGTGTCTAAAATTATTTTTTAGACACAATAAATTATGCTTTATACAAAGCATTTTCTGTGTTCATGCAAAATACACCGGTGTCACGCAAGATCAATTTACTTCCGCGCATTTTGAATAGCCAGATCTGCCAGATCTATTTTGTCAAATAACAGCCAGTTTGAAGGCTTTGGGAAATATCCTAATGACGATGATTAATTAATAATAGACAAAAGAGGATCTATGACTTCTGAAGGCTGCTCTTTTAATAGTTTAGATGGAATATGGTCCAACATACATGTTGTTGGTTTAGATGATTTAACACGTTTATACAATTCTTCCTCTCCTATGGTAGAGAAAGAGTGGAATTTTTATCTACAGAACACTATCTGTTGCGATACTATAGCTGACGGCTGCACATTTTCAGTTTTATCTCTAATAGTATTAATCTTGGAAGTAAAGTATTGCATAAAGTCATTACTCCTGTGATCTTGTGAAAAGTCAGTACCTGTTGAGGCTTTATTTTTCGTTAATTTAGTCATTGTATTGAGTAGATTCCGAGGGTATATTGTTTTCTTCTAATAGAGATGAAAAGTAATCAGATCTTGCCCTTTTTTAGTGCTTTTCTGTAAATTAGCATATTTTCCCACCAAGCTAAACATAACACTTCTAGCTTTATTTTCCTCCAGCTACGCTCCATTTTCCAGGCTGCTCTCTTTAGGGTGTGAGTAAGCTCATTATACCACGTAGTAAAACTGTTACCCTCTCAGTCGAATCACTTCTACTGTACATATGGGAACTCGCCAGAGAGACCAATTGTCTTTGAGCTTTATACAAAAGGCCAATGAATACTGGCGTGCCTGTGATTGCACTCAGGTGCACCTCATTACTACATGAGTATAAGAGGTGCCCTCTTATACTAATGTAGTAATGAGTGCACTTGCAGCTTTTCGCTTCAGAGCTGGCTGTATTGAGTTCCTGCGACCTTTTGCTCTCTCGTCTGGCAGTGTTTACTGGGCGGCTGTCAGAGGATCCTGCGAGTTGGTGTGCAACTTTTTGCATTCCATTGAGCAAAGGTCTATCAAGCGGATGCCCATGGCTATATTGAGGTCCCGCCTTTCGTCCTTTCCACGGCAGCTTGTTAAACAGTAATAGTTTTTCAACTGCCGCGCAAAGGCACCTGGCGGGCCTCCAGGTGTCTGTACAGAATGTTCCGTCCGGTGTAAAAGCCCTGCGGACTTCTGCCGCACCGCGTAGTCTTGTGCTTGAAGCCAGTCGCATTTGTAGTTCCAGTGCTGTCTGACAAATGAACATGCTGGAGCTTGTTTTTTGGATGAGTGTGGAGAACCCTCGCAAACAACATGTGCTGATGTAGGGGAAATTTGACATTTTTTTAAAACTCTAACGCTAATGGTTTGCTGACCCTGAGACTCAAATATTTTCTGCAGTTCTCCACCTATGGTCCTTGAAGAGTCTTTAGCCACTCAAACTCCTTGCCGTGTACTAGGATGATAGAGACAGCTTTGTAACATTTTATGTTGATTGGAAATATACTTCTTAGATATTTTACTCATAAACAATTCTGCCAATAATTGTGGTCAACAAGTATTGGAGAAAACATATATTTCATCACAAGAATTTCTCCCTTCTTTTAAATAGTTTTACTTCAGTGATAGGTTAGAATTGTGTGAATTGTTTGAATGAAAGATCAAAAGGATAAACAATGCAGATTTATTTCACAACCAACTTTGCTCAGGTTTACCAAGGGTGCCACTATTAGTACATCACATATCCTTAGTTCACATCTTACTGAATCACATGTGTTTGATGAGGTAGACAATCTAAATGTTTAGTAGTGAGGGGTCTCCAGGGCAGATGTGTGAGGAACAGATCTAATCATATAGATGAGTCATCTGCACAATCTGACTTTGCTGCAGGATGTAACAAACTGCTGGTTTCATTTGGCCAGAGAACTAGTCCCCGAATTAACCTGATTTTTCCCAGGCTCTTTCTCCAGTCACAGATAGAGTTTTGATTCCTCTGGCTTGCTTAGTTGGGGACACACTTAATTTCAAGTGATTTCGTTGACTTGATTGCACAGATACTATTTAAAATGAACTGAGCTAGACGATGACATCACTGAATTCAGTATACTGCCTATAACTGTTTACTATTGCTCTTCTGCATTATCGACACACTATTTTCCTATGTGATACTGTAAAACTGCTTTAACATAATTTGTAAAGTTAAAAGAGCTACATAAATAAAGGTGACTTGACTTACATTCTTGCTGTTGTCCCCCATGCAGGAGACTACAGAATTGCCTATTGCTGTACCTAGACAAAGGTGACTGGCTGTGCTTTCAAAGCAGAAGTTGAAGAATCTGTACGAAGATGATGGGAAAGACAGACCATGAAGAGCTAAATTTTAGGAATTAACTGAAGACAGACGTACAGCTTCCACCACAAGTGCCATCATGGCCAGTCTTGTTCTTAACGAGACGGGGATGGAGAACTGTGGCATTGATGACTCCTTCAAGTACAACCTGTATGGTGTGGTGTACAGTGTTGCATTTGTTCTGGGACTAGTCACCAACTGTGCTTCACTGTTTGTCTTCTGTTGTCGCATTAAAATGCGTAACGAGACCACGCTTTTCATGACCAATCTAGCTTTATCAGACTTAGTGTTTGTGTTTACTCTTCCTTTCAAGATCTTTTATAACGTGAATCGCCACTGGCCATTCGGTGATACATTGTGTAAGATCTCTGGAGGAGCCTTCATCACCAATATCTATGGTAGTATGCTGTTCCTGACATGCATCAGTGTGGATCGCTTTCTGGCTATCGTTTACCCCTTCCGTTCTCTCTCCATCCGCACCCGTCGCAATGCCGGTATTGTGTGTGGTATCATTTGGTTGTTGATACTCGGTGGGGGCATGTCAGTCACATTCTTCTCTTCCACCAACCAGTCAAAAACTAGCACCACCTGCTTTGAGGGATTCTCCAAGAAAACATGGAAGACGTATTTGTCAAAGATTACCATCTTCATTGAAGTGGTGGGTTTCCTTATCCCGCTGATGATCAATTTAGCCTGCTCCTCCATGGTGCTGAGGACTTTACGTAGACCGGCTACCCTGTGTCAGACTGGCACCAACAAGGAACGTATTCTGCGCATGATTGTAGTGCATTTGGCCATTTTTATTGTCTGCTTTGTACCTTACAATTCTGTTTTGATTATCTATGCCATGGTGCGTATTCGAGCACTGGTGAGCTGCTGGGTGGAGAGGCTTGCACGGACCCTGTATCCCATAACTCTTTGCATTGCAACCTTCAACTGCTGCTTTGACCCTGTAGTCTACTACTTTACTTCTGAGTCCTTTCAGAAATCACTAACTACTGGGAAATGCCAGGCTTCCATGCAGGAAAACATGCTCCAGAGTGAATGCCCTGTATCCAGCAAGGAGAATCCTGAAACTCATGCAGTTGAGCTCCACATACTGACCAGCAATGGAACAGATCAAACCAATGAGGCCCAGTTCAGAAAAGAAGGCATAGTTGCAGGACTACAGTCAGAAGGATATCTACGAGTTTCTAGTCTCAGGATGTAATGTTAATTAAAATAATTGGATTTGGACTCAATGACATATATCGGTGTCTCTTCTATGATTCTTTCCATCCATTAGTTTGTTTAGACTACTTTTAGGTTTACTAACGGAGGTTGGTGTTTACTCTGAGCTGAATCACTCATCACTACATTTTATCAATGATTATTACCATACCATTTGTACTTTTACTGTATTTTTACTTAGTCAAACTCTGTCTCTCTCTTAATGTTCGCATGACTTGTGTGTCTTTTTTTTACTGAAAATAAAAAACGGTAAACACACACAGATTTGATCTTAGATTGTTGTATGCATGAATTGATAAAAAATCAGAATGAATGCAACTGTTTTATAGTCTGTTAGCAAGTACAGATGTTCCTCTTGTTGATAGCTGAGCAGCGGATTGAGCAAGAGATTGATGGAGTGATACGAATGAAAACGTTTTCCAGGAGGCACAGCAGTAGAGGCGGTGCAATTATAATGACATGTGAATAATCCTGCCCATGCTAAACTGCAGTGGAAATGCAGACTGAGCCGTGCTGTGCTGCCGAGCCGATCCACGCAGTTGAAAGCACCATTTGACATGGCACGGTGCTTAGTGTCAGGGTCTAAGCAGACATACACTTTTTATTGTTGAATTATTGCTCGCTGTTATAAATAATGATGGTTGGTAATATTTTATTTGTTAATGACATTAACTAGTCATTTACATGGCTGAGAGCCGAAATCATTAATTTGCTTGTTAATTCACGCATATTTGCGATTGATGGATTTTGCATCTGAAAGAGACGCATGTATATGCATTTTCTGGGTGTACATTAATTCAAACACAAATTAGTATGCCAATTAGTATCTGAAGGATCATTAGAAAATTATAGGTAGGTGAGTTTTATCAGGGTTGGAGCTAAACTCTGAAGTGCATTGGACCTCCATGGTAAGTTTTGAGAAGCCCTGATGTACACAAAAGCCAATTTCTCTCAAATATTGTTCACAAATCTGTCTAAATCTGGGTTAGTGATCACTTCTGCTTTGCTGAGATAATCCATCCCCCTAACAGATGTGGTATCTCAAGATGCTAACTAGACTGATAGATCAATAACCTGTGTGTGTGTGTGTGTGCAGGATCTACGTATATACAAATCGATGTATAAATAGAGTATATGTGAATATAATGGTACAAATGTATGTAGATGTTTGTGTGTGCATAAACACGTGTGTGTGTCTGTTTGTTTTACTGAATGCAATTTAATTCATATACTTATTTACAGGTGATGGAATATGATTTCTGAACATATTTTGCTTGAAAATGCAGTAATTAAAAAAAAAATGCACTACTTTCATAAAAAAAATATTTTTTTCAAAATGTTTTATTTCTGTTGATAAAACATGAACACAGAAAGTTTTCTTTTAGGCTGGACTCTTTATTTTGATATATAATATGTCATATATGCATAGCATAAAATATTCTGAAGGCTGTCAAATTTAGGTGAAAATCATCAAAAATTATAGCTGTGGCTGGCAACTTTTTTTTTTTTAAATGCTGACGGGGAAAGAGTTTATGTATATATCATTAAATAGATATGTTTAGCTGAATCAAGCCACACATCACATCACATTCCTCTTCTGTGTTAAATTCCAGGCATCGCTTTATACTTCGCTCCTGGGTGTGAACACAATAGTACAGATGAGCTCAGACAGAAAGACAGTACCTCTCGTTGGATTTAGGCTATGTGAAATAAATAAACTCAAATTTGATTGTTGTAATTAGACCTTTAGACATAACAAGGTGCGCCAGAAAGTGTAGGCTGCCCTGATATTTTACAAAAGCATTTTTAAATATTTTGTTGTTATTGTGGAAGTATAGAAAATAAAGCATACATTTATATTTATTTTCTCTGTTATCACATTGTAAGGGATTGCACTGGAGCAATTATTGTTTCTTCTCTAAGCAGAATTCACATGTTATGTGTTGTGAATGGCCAGTGTTGGGGTGTGTTCATTTACCTGCTTAATAACTAATTAAAAGAACAACAAAAAACATGAGTTCTTACATGCAAATATATAGATAAATCTTAAGTAGTTTTATCTGCAAAAAATAATGCTGTTTTTATGCACAAATTCATGCCAATTTATGCACTACAGATTTATCCAATGTATAGTAGATAGTAAAGACTTTTCTTTCTGTCTTGTAAACAAGGAAAACATCATGATCATGCGTAATAAATCATAAATCAAGATGATGTACCCATCTTAGTTAATGTCTAAATTAATGTGTAGCTCATCCATGAAGTCATGAATGAAAGACTCTGAACTCATGTTAGTTCCTGATAATTCATGAGATATTACTGCATGAAGTAAGGCATAATTCATGCATTAATTTATGCATGATTTCATAGTAATTAATGTAGCCTTACCGCAAAGTATTTTCAGAATATCTCTTTGGTTTAGAGACTTCAGTCTTTGAAACTTTAAATTTCTTTATGCACCAAGAGCTTGGAATGTTCTAAAGAGAGAGGAACATTTGAGATTGCATAATATGACCCCTTTAATGTCACTATAATCTTTAGCATTTTTAATGATTTTACAAGAAAAGTCTGTAACACTTTACAACAACTAAACACTAAGCAGTTTATAAATACACCTATGCATGCCTTGTTCTTGATTTATAAGCATATCTAAATGTACAGAAGATTTAAATGGTCAGTTATCTTTCTACCAGAAAAAATAGACAACCCAGAACTATTCATTTCAAGTTGCAAAAAAAATATAAAACTATACAACTATACACTTTGATATTTTTTCTATTAAATCGAGCCTTCCTGATTCAGTGTCTGCGGTCAGATGAGATGCTGATAGGTTTATTGTCAGTGACATTATTCTATTGTTATTTTCGTAACTGGTTATGAAGGAAAGAGTCTCTCACCTCAGAAAAGTGAACTATCCTGTCCTGACAGATGTTATGCCTTGTTTGTTGCGTGCATATATTTGCTTTGTTTTTATTTTCTAACTAACTTATAAATATATATAGTGGGTCGGAGCTGGATGACCATGTGACAGTGTTGGTCGGTCCTAAGACAAAACCAGTTGAAAACAACTGCTTAGATCGTCTCTAAAGTGGTGGTGGAGACAGTGGAGACGCCCTGCAGAGCGGGACAGGTGGCGAAGATGCCCATCTGGGCCAACCAGGCCATGAAGATGCTCTCCTGAGCCGACCAAACAGTTTATACACCTTCCAGGGCGGAGTGGACCACCTGGGTAGACCAAACAGTCAATGTGCCCTCCAGGTCAGTGAAGACGGCGGAGCAGACCACCTGGGCCTACCAGGCAGCGACGATGCTCTCCTGAGCCGACCATATAGTTCGAAACCCTTCCAGGTTGGAGCTGATGACTGCTGAGCCCTCTGAGGTAACGCCAATGACGACCCTGACCTCCAGGGCTGATCAGACAGTTCATGTACCCTCCAGGGTGGAGCAGATGATTGTCGACCGGACATTGATCCTGCAGAGAGGCCCACCGCAGCGGAGCAGACGACGGAGACGCCCACCTGAGTGGACCAGATGGCGGAGACGCCCACTTGAGCAGACCAGACGGCGGAGACGCCCACCAGGGTGGAGCAGGAGACTGGACTGCATGGAGGAGCACACAGAGGTTAGTAGCAGCCTCAGAGGCCGATTTAGGGCAAGGTAAAAGTCCCAAGACCTCAGTGGCTGGTTCCGAGCGGAGTAAATCTTCCTGAAAAACCCAAATGGACTGACTCGGAGGTGGTGCAGCCACCAGTGAGGCCTCCAGAGAGTCTACAACCGTAGTCGACTTCTCCGGGGTATGTGCAGCCACTGGCGGGTCCTCTGGGACATTAATGTCACAAAAGGTTTCAGGCGGATCATACGCTTCAGCAGGCTCTGGTCGATCCGGCCAAAATGGATCCGGATCACAGACTCCGGCCACCAAGGATCCAGATCACAGACCTCTGATAGCGCGACAGGCAGAGAAACTGGGACTGACTGTGATTCAGGAGTGGGACCCGTAACATGTGGACTATGCACCGAGAGGACCTTCTGCAGCTCGACTGGCTGCATGACTGAGACTAACTGGGTAGAACACGGCCCCTCGTACCGTGCTACAGGGCTAGGACCCGTTAAAACTTTGCTGGGAACAATGAGGGCCTTCTGCAGCTTCTCAGGCTGCGTAACCGGGACAGACTGGACTCCAGAAGCTGCTAGGATGGGTTGCTTTTCTAGCTGCAAAACACGAACCGACTGAGGAGACAACAGCACTCCTGGCTGTATTACTGGTACTGACATGACTGTTAACAGTACCTTAGGATGTAGTACCGGAACCCACTGGGCTTTACACGGCCCCTGACACCGTGAGACGGGACTGTAACCCGTCTTTTGCGGCTTAGAGACCGCGGGTCCTTTGACAGTCTTGGCAACCCAAAGGCCGGGTTAGAAACTGCGAGGGATTTTGGCGGTTCTGGCATCCCTAATGACGAGTTAGTGTTCCCAGCTCAACTGATGGCGAGCTGGGAACCATGTAATTGGATCCGCGGATGCGGACAGAAGTCCGCAAAGATGTGTGCGTTCGCTGGGGTGAACGTCATCCTCTCTGTGGCTGGATGTTCTGTCACGATGATACGCTGGTAGTGAGCACTCTTCAGGAATTTGCACTTTCCCATTTTTCTGCTTTATTGTTTCCCCTCCACATCACAGTCGCCGCTCTTAAAAAGTCTCTGTGTCACACAATTTCAGACCGACCAGAAGCAAATACCAAACCGGTTCCGTGTTTATCATCTTCCGCGACAGTGAATCAAAGTTATTAATTATACAGGCTTTATTGAAGATAAATTGGTAATATTTGTTTCTTCAACACCATCTAAAGTTTTAATGCCTGTATAAATAATTTAATGTTTTTAAATGCCATTTAAGGCCATAATTTTTGCAAAAACAATTTAATGACTTTTAATGCTTTTTAATGCCCCGCGGAAACCCTGGATAAAGGTGCATAAAGGTGCTGTACTGTATGTGAATTTCTAACTCTTCTAAAGCTCAAAAATATATATTTAGGAAACATGTTTACTGTCACGAATGAGGACGTGAAACGTTCAAGTTCATATGCAAAAAAAGGGTTCATTCAGGCTCAGGGTAAACAGACAGACAGAAACACCGACAGACAGTAACCATGTAAGCATGGTTTAGACGAGAGAATAAACTTAATCCAAAGCAATGGTCAAATACTGTATAATCAGAGTCCGAAGGGGAAGGCAAGGCGAAACCATGTAACAGCAAAAGGTCGGCAGCGAGTAAATCCAAACAGAGAAACAGACAGAAATACAAATGACAGGCTAGAGCTGGGGTGACAGTGAAAATGATCCGTGACTAGACAGACAAACAGACCGGTATTTATTCAGGTGGTACTGATTGAATGATTGAACCTAACTAGCAACTGCTGTAGGGGAGAGGTGCATTCTGGGGAATGGAGTCCAGGTATGAAAACAGACACAAAAACACAAAGAGTTCATAGAGAGCTGGGTATTCCAGATAGCAGGTTATGTGACATACCCGGGTAAGTTTAAGGGTAAGTTAAAGGATAACCTCAACTTTCAGTTCCAAAAATTGAGGTAACTTTCTGGGTATGTGTGTAACCATAGGAACTTACTCTCTGAAGATAACCTGCTGTTTCAGAAGGTTACTGAGCATGGCGTGCCCTTTTGATGACGATCCTGTGGACATGGAGGCACAAATTGTACAAAGTTTTTCACCGGGAGAGAATTATAAGACTGCGTATTGATGTATTTTAATTTTCTAATGGTTATTTGAAAGAGCTTTATCGGTTTTCAAAAGATTCGTAAATTTATTTAACACATCTCTTGAGACCACATATTGCAAATGTCACAAACCTTGGATCTGCACTTAGCACAGAAAAAAAAAAATGCATCAGCTTTTTGCATCAGAACATTTTTTGTACAATGTGGGCATGTACAGTAGCGGTTCTATGTGGAATTACTCCCTGAGCGAGACCCCCTCTTGACCCCCCCCTAAATTATGTAGGAATAATTGATTGATGTTTGACGCCTTGAATTATAGTGTATGCCCTTACATTTCGTTTTTTAAAGATTACTTTACATATGTGATGAGAAGAAGAAATTTAAATGACAAAGTTATAGTATTGTAATGTCTTGCCGTTAATCGTGTGGCTGTAAAAATACTGATACCATGCATATTTACACAAGTTTTTCTTATTATTACATTATTACATTATTTTTGCCAATTGGGTACTCGTACTGTAATGTTGTCACGGTTCTTGTGCGGGAAGGACGAGCAGAGATTCCTAGTCTTCAAATAACAGTTATTTAATACTCACAGGGTTTACAGACAGGCAGGTAGGCAGGCAGATTTAGGAGCACACA
>JAUMHR010000064.1:104296-116172 GCA_032361145.1 Enteromius fasciolatus
ATTGTGTTAAACAAGTGTAATTTAATCACAATAAACAACGTTTTTTTCCTGAGGTACGTACACTTAAAATGAGCCGCATCTCCAGTTTTCGCCATTTTTTTGAATATGACGCCTCCTCTCCCGGAGCCTTATGGGATAGAAAAGTGTCCATGGTATGCCTACTATAGAATTCGGCGGAAGCAGTAGGTCATCCGGGTACTTCTCGCCTACTGAATACTACTATATAGTAGGGAAGTAAGGGATTTCGGACGCAGCACAGGTGTTCCGCATTATCTGGCCTATTTAAGGCCCTGACTTTCACCAGTTCACTGCAAAGTTTTATATTCCCAGTGGTTATAACTCTGAGTGTTACCCGGACTGCCTTCCTTGTGTATGACCCTGGACTGTTCTTCTCGTTTGTGATTATCGCTGCCTGGATTACGACTTCTCTTGTGAATTATTTTTGATATACCTGTTTGCCGTTGCTGATACTTGTAACTTGACCGTGTTGTACAATAAAGCCCTGCAGATGGATCCACATGACTACAAGAATGTGTTACAATTATGTTATATAATGACTAATATTTTTAAGCTAACAGGGGTTTGGTGTTGTCATGGTAACACATGAAACTCAAATAGAGCGTTTACTTCACACATCACTAGACTTGTGGTGAATAATCTGTTATATGGGAAGGGGAGAAAAAACTTGAGTCAAAATATGAAAATTAGCTTCTAAAATGGCAGAACTATAAACCTGCTGCCAGCTAGAGATCATGAGGAAGTGCAATAAGATCAAGCTTTGATACCCTGTGTATTGTGCCATATTTCTAAGTGAAACAGAATATTGAAGTCAATCTGGTTTACACTAACACAATGTAACATTTTACTAAAAGAGGCACTTTTATTAAAGTTACAAGGTTTAATAAGAAAATGCACATTGTGGCCACTGGCGGTAGACAGCATGTCAAGACAAGAGCAATTGAGCAAAAGAAAAACCCCGGAGGGTAGATTTATTGAAATTACAAGGTGATGAAAATCTGCAAAGTGTCCTTGATGATGGCGTGTGCTGAGTGACAGTCCCTTTTATCCTTTCTTCCCCAGGTGATGGTGATCGTTGCAAAGGTACAGTCTCTGGCTTCCTTGGTCACGGCGTCTCATCTGCAAGGTAAGTAAAACAGAGCGGGTAAGTCTCACACGCGTCTACATTGGAGTCTAAAGATCTAAAGATCTTATCTTCTAAGTAGCATGTCTTGTTTTTTGTCTGTGGTATATAAAATGTGGTCAGTTTTATCATGGCAGTGGATTAGATTAATTGTATCAGCGCAGTCACCAATATCTGTTTCTGTGGTAACCCTGTACACTAAGCAGTTGCCTGATATACTTCAAACGTCAAATGTTTATTTTGGCAGTTCAGAACGGCTCACCATAGCTAACTTTCTGTGGAGATTCTGCAAGTTTTCCAAAGAATGAAAGAAGTAAGTAAAGTTAAGACTTTCCTAAAGCAAGTACAAAATATATGCGTTTCAAATAGACATTACACCATACTGCTGCTTTTGTTCTTTCAACGTGAATTAAAAGGTATACCATAAATGAAATGCCACAGGAACACACAACAATAAACCTTTGTTTTTATTAAACTTACAGACTGTGTGAGATTGTCTCCTGTCATGTTTATATTCATCTAAACCGTTACTGTTTCTGAACATTCAGACGGCTGGAGTGCCTCCATCAGTGTGGGGGTGTCAGCCTTTTCCAACTTCTTTTGGCCCTCAAATGAAGAACAAAAAGAACAGCTAGACTTGGAAGACGACATGGTTAATGAAGAAGAGTTGTTTAACCATGTTTGTCAAACACGAATCGAGCAGCCTGGGTTGACTATGTTTAATCCATGAGTTGACATTGGGAGAGGCTCAGCCTTTAGCAAATATACTGTTGGACACTTTTCTTTATTGTCTGTATTAAAGTATAGCTGTCAGGGGTTTTTTTTCCAGCCCAGCACAATCACAGAGGGAGAATAAATAAGGAACCATTGAGGAGGGCGACGAGCAAAACACACAGACAGAAGACAACAAAACATGAAGCGTGCATGTCCGAACCCCGACACCAAACTTAGGACATGAACAACAAGATCTGAACACCACGCTCCAACACAAAACAAGACAAGAGAGCATGACTCGAGCACACTCGAAGCCACACACTCACACAAAACACAGACATGATGGGAGTCTCTGTCACAAACCATCAATAACACTAGATCCAAGTGACAGAACTCTGACAGTAACCTCCTATATGAGCTATGAGTGTTTTTTAGAACCCTCTCACTGTATTTCATGTTTGAAATCATGTCTTGTATGCATTTGACATGTTTTGATTAGTCTAAATAGCACTGAGAATCAAGAATGTAAAAGAGGAAGGGGTCTCATATTCACAGAGGAACAAGAGTGAGCTATTTTAAACATGCTTTACGTATTTCCATATGTTGCACAATCATTTTTTTTACACATGTAGTACCATATCTGATCACATGTACATTTATATAGAATAAAGTGTATTGATGTATATAAAATAGCATATTTTCTGATATATAAGTAAATATATTGTAGCATATTTTCAATATATGAAAGTGACAACCACGTTTGCATTATTTAATATATTTTAATGTGTTTACACAATATATTATTCTATATATTTTCTAATATGTCATTAAATATATTTATCATTCATACATTCCAAAATATATTTGCTTTAAATAAGGGTCAACACTGGGTTAAATCCTTTATAAAAATAGATGAAACAACTCTACTAAATGCCATTTGAAAGAAACTCTGAAAGAGTAAAGATCTGCAGCATGAATATGTGCAGGTATCTTCCAGTATTGTGACACTTTCACATGAAGATAATAGTAGGCCTATACTGAACACTCAATACTGTCTCTGTCTCATTTTTAAGAGAGTCAATCCCACATGTCTGTGCGTGAATGTATCTGCCATTCGACAAGATGTTGCTTTTGACATACACTAAGTACTATCACCTGATCCAGCTAGATGAAGGGACACTGGGAAATCCTATATTCCTTTTGTCTCTGCAGACTTTGTATTTGTTTATATTCTGTATCACATTTAGAATATGTTCTGATTTTCAGTCAAAAGTGCAATTATTGTAAATGCGTAGATGCACTGTCTGATTTTACAATGTGGCAAAAAATACATTTTCAATGAACAATACTGGTGTTGTGATTGTTCTACATATTCACATGCTGTACTCTTACAAAACCAATACTCAAACAAAAAACAAACTGAAACTATATCACAGGAAAAGAGAAATGTCACACGTGTTTGAGATGGAGCGCAGCAGTGTGTGAGTGGTTCAGACAGAATCAGCTTGTATGAACATGATCTTTAAAGGTTCACTGGTTGGATGAGTGATTTGAGGATATTTAGCAACTGTAATGAGGGCAAAGTATAGCTGTTATAGTACGCTTTATAGTCTAGTTTCTACAATAAGATTTTGACCAGATTTTTCTCTCAATGATTCTTTTTGGTTTAGTGTTTCACGAGCTCTTTCTCATTAATGAATGATTGATAGATTTAGAATAAGCTGATTTGGCGTGCCGTCCGGGAAGCCGGTAGAGCGGCGAGCCCCGAACCCTAGTGGGCTGAGCCCTAGCGAGGGCGAGGGTTCTGTGCCTGGCTCTGCCTCCGACTGCCCCCCGGACAAAGAAAAGATGCTTGTGGAGGAGTTAGGGGAGGGGGAGGGATTGCAAAAGAGCAAGATGCTAGTAGGAGGAGATAGGCTTATTTAAAGTTGGAAGGGAACTTGGTGATTGGAGAAGTAACGGGAGATTGATTAGGAACAGCTGCAATTAATTACGAATTACACACAGGGTTCGGACTGGGCCGTCAGCCTCTCTCCTCCCCGAGCCTGATAGGGTTGTCAACCCTCTTCTCCATGGACTGCACGCCAAACTCGCTTCGCTTATTATCAATATTCCTGGCAAGTCGTGAAATAAATGATGTTCAAAATAAAATCTATGTTACTTTAAATCAATCATGTCTCCTAGCTATATAGCATGGAGCTAATCAGGTCGGGGTCCTGGAGCCAGTTCTTAGAAAACTCTTATACCTTAATTGCATGTGCTTTCATTTGGGTATCAATGTCTGCCATTAATGTTACCATTAATGTTAGGGTTAGGGTTAGCATTAGTGACGGCAAAAAAATGAAAAAAAGCAAAAACAAAAACGTTGTTTGTCTAAAATGTAACTGACTGCTATCAAAAACATTGAACATCCCTGAATCAAAGATATCAAACACTTTCACTTTGCTGAGATGTCACGGGTTGTTTATAGCAGTAGTGCAGCAGAAGAATAACAACTACAGGACGTCACAGTTAACTTCCTCCTGCAGCAGCAGGCTGCGTGATGAGAAAGCTGTACTGGAAAACACCAAAGATCATACTGTACATGCAGACTGCAACTCATGCAATACCCCATTGCACAGCAACGAAGCCTCTCAGTCTTTCTATGTGCATTTGAGACATGCCTGGATCAAGCAAACAAACTTTTTCATCTTACAAGGGAAATACAGGTAAAAATATAAATGTTTTTGTTGTAGCTGTTGTCCTTGTATTTGATAAACTGCATTTCACAAAGATTTAATAATGGTTAAAAGGCTTCACAATCATTTCTTGTCAAAGTCAAATCATTATTGTATCATGTCTACCTTATGTGATCGAAGAAATAAAACTAAATACAGTACGTCTCCTGAAGCCACAGAATGATTGGAGGACAATTGTTTAATCTGAACAGAATATCTTAGTGGCAGAGTCTGCAATACATTTATCACAGCAGAAAAAAAGAAAAGGAGTAACGCCAAAATACATTTCAATATTTGCCTACTGCGATACCACAGTTCCTCTATTTGTTCAACACGTGCTTGCAGTTTTACAGCACACCCAGCTTTGCATGAGATACTGGCTCTAAAGACCAAAATGTCATAAACATGTTTAAATCACCATCAAAGCCAAAAGCCAGGCTAACTGATACATTCAATAGGGAAATAAATTCAAAATACAAGACAAGAGTACACAAAGATCTGGCTGAGAAACTATGCACACCCACAAACACTTCCTTCACACTACACCGGAAGGGTGTTGATAAATGAAAAAGGTATTGTTTCCTTTTCGGTCCACAGAAGAATATAAGTTTTCAATTTAAATACATGAAATGTATATGTGAAAAGTAATATATATTATATATATATAAAATGTTTGCCCCTTTCCTTTAGAATAACTGACAGTCACTTGACTGTCATATTTGTTTTAATATTCAACACAGTACAAACAAATGTGTTCCTGAAGTGTCTAAATGACCAAAAACTGAAAGTAACAGAAATTACTCAGCATTTTAAAGTTGTTTTAATTTCTTTCCACAGTGATACTCTACAGTCTACAGTAAATTAAATTGCAGTTTTACCATGACTTCTGTGAACATGTCATGTGAAGCGGTGAACGGATCCCGTCCCACTAACGGCACAGAGTGGAAATCATCTATAAACCAGATCTACACGTACTTTTACCTGTTTATATTCATCCCAGGTCTGCTGAGCAACACCTTGGCTCTGTGGGTGCTCTGTCGATTCGTAAGGTCAGCTACTCACTGTTAATACAATGTCTAATAGTCTTTATGGCATCTGTTGAAGAACCTTTATTATTATTATTATTATTGTTATTATACTACATTGTTTTTTTATGTGCTGAAAAGACACTTTGTGATCTTTTAAGGCACTTGGCTCACTACAGTTTTTATGTGGTTTACACCATCATTATTATCATTATTTTCTAGCCGCTCTATTCAGAGTTAATAGAAGAAATAAAATACGTTGACATATGCTGGTAACGTAAAAAGCCACTGTGTCATTCCTGTTAAACCAGTAGTAGGGCAAACAGAAGAGCTCGATTCAGTTTGCTGTAGTACTGATCAACATGTCATGCCCCATCAGGAGCGTTTGCTTTTCTGAGATGTATTTTAATGAGGCCTGTTTAGAGATGCAGGTTTCTTCTAATGCTACGAATTCTCTTCAATCCACAGCAAAAAGACGAAAGCCATCATCTTCATGATTAACCTGACCGTAGCTGACCTGGCTCACGTGCTGTCCCTGTCACTGCGAATTCACTATTACATCAAAGGGGACTGGCCTTTCGGCAATGTGCTGTGCATGCTGTGTTTTTACCTGAAGTACCTTAACATGTACGCTAGCATCGCCTTCCTGGTGTGCATCAGCGTCCAGCGCTGCGCGTTCCTCCTGCGGCCGTTTCGGGCCAAGCACTGGAAGTCTCGTTACGACGTCTGCATCAGCGCAGCGGTCTGGCTCGTGGTGGGCCTCTGCTGCTCGCCCTTCATCCTGATGAGGAGCAACTCCAACTCTGAAACCAGAAGCTGCTTCAAAGACCTGCCCATGCGCAAACTGGGCATGCTCTCAGCCATCTCCATGATGGTGGCTGCTGAGATCTTGGGATTTCTTGGTCCGTTAATGATCATCGGTTTCTGCACTTACTTGATCACGAAATCCTTGCGACAGCGGAACCAGAAGCAGCAGTCCACGAGCAGCACAAGAAAGGCCTTGCGCATGGTCAGGGTGTGCACAGCGGTCTTCTTATTCTGTTTCGTTCCCTACCACATCAACTTCCTGCTGTACCTGATGGTGACCCAGAATATCATCAAGAACTGTGCAGCGAAGCAGGCCATCCAGCTCTTCCACCCCATCTCTCTCTGCATCGCAAGCCTCAACTGCTGCCTCAACCCTCTCATCTACTACTTTCTGACCACAGAGTTCAAGCAGCAGCTGTCCCAGCACGGCAGCTCTGTGCTCCGGGGCCGTCTGATGAGCACAGAGAGCACGTCTTCCTGTCGAGAATGATCAGGGACCACAAAACTTTCAACACTGATTTCGCTTCAGTAGATTGTAGATTCAGGGCCAGTTTTACTAACAGCTTGCATCAGTGGAAACCATGTTTGTCTGTCAGAACTTGCGTTCAGTGACTAAATAGTGCAGAAAAGATGTGAACTTATATTGTTGTGCCTTTTTTTAACTGAATATGCATTTGTAGTGTTTCTATAATTTGGTGGAGAGTATTCAACATCATTCATGCAACGTGATTTAATAAGATTTGCACTTGTCAAATTACTGGCACTTGAAACATTATTTAATGCCCAGAAAAAACATCTTAAACTATTCAGCACTTTAAATGGCTGCAGTTGTTGTTACAGAGAATGTTTGTTACAGACACCCGGAGGGCAACACATCCACAAAACTGCAGCATAATCCTGTCAATTCTTCATCTGTTTCACAAATATATAAATCACCTCTCCAAACAATAAAACAAAGGTATGTGAACAAAATTCAAGTTTTGGCCATTTGCAATCTATATTAAGCTCCTGCGGCAATATTAGAATCATTAAACACAGTGAAAAAACGTTATAGAAACGCTTAAAGTGCCTTAATATATTTGAAACAGGTATATTAAAATATCATATTCAGTAATCTCTATAGTAATGAGGCTGGAATATGAATGCAATCCTCTTTCTTTATAACAGTTTTCTGAGGGATAACAAATTGAAACTTTACACGTTGTGTTTATATTCTGGCTTTATCTGCTGCCTCTACAACATAGACATCATCAATAAGGTGTCTACTGGTTTTCGCCTTTTCATGTCTGAGTTCTACTACATTACTACTTCATGCAAACTGTGTAAAAATAACTGTCGGTCAGTGGAGCACAGCTTTGTTTTGGACTCCAGGGGGCGATGCTTTAAGAGTGTGATATCACCTGAAAACTATAAACTGCCCTCCGATTCTTTTCCACTTTCTGTGGCTTTTTTAGTTCTTTAATCTTTATTTACGACTACGCTAATTTGTGCTGCACTTGGTATATTGCCTTGGTCAATATGCAAATGAGTCTGATTTTAGTAAATCACTTGCTTTTTTCTATGGCAAAGATGTTGTTTTGGAATTGAGCTCTCACTCTAGCTTGCTGTGTTTAGTAACATTGGCCCTTAGTGTGTAAATCATGGCTCTAGGCAATGTACAAACGTCTATGCATAACATTGCTTGAAGAAATAAATATAAAGCTTACAAACTAAAATGTTACATTAAGTATTGTTTTGACCAATATCACAGGCTTTCACGGCATTGGTGAAGTATTTGAAGTTTTACAATGACAACCAACTAGACACCTGGGCCTGTATTCTTCAAGATTCTAATAATCCTAGTGCTCCTATTTTACCGTAAAAAATTCTAGGAGTTTTAGCTTTAAGCTACAGATCTGAGAGCAACTCTAAGTGAAGAAATACACAAACTTTTATTTTAGTGAGGAAGCGGGGCTGACTCCATTACTAAATTATGACACAGTCTTTTGAGGAATGTGATTGGTTTGTTGTCCAAGAAGGAAATAAAAAAGTGCTTTTAACTTTTACCCTCACACTGTAACATCGTGTTCCTGTCCTGTATCGTGTCCCCCCCCCCCCATACATTTTGGTTTAGTCCTGTCTTGTTGGTTGCTTCATCATTAGTTTATTCGTCTCACCTGTTGTTTTTGCACCTGTCTCCACTTTTTGTCTAATTTGTAGCTCTTTAAATACCCATGTCTTTTCGTTCACATTGAGGTCTTGTTAATGTGAAGGGGTTATGTCGTGCTGATGTCTGTTCGTGTCTGTATAAATACCCGTATGTTTCTCTTTGCTGCATCGACAGCTTTTGTTTTGTCCTGTTGGATTTTCTCATTAAATATTTCGCAATAGTTCTTTGTGTTCTCTGGGTTCTTGCTGCACACATCACGACAGAACAAGACCTCAAAAAAAAGAGGATGTCGTTCTGCTCAAGGAATGCGTTCATCCTCGCAGATTCCAGTGCGTCTCGGCGGATTCCCCAGCCAGGAAGCCGGCTCGCGATCCGACGGGGTCCGCCACCAACAGCTGTTTACCGCGCTGATTGGCGGGACGCAGTTACACCACCATGGCGTGGATCGCCAGGTGGGACTCCCGCATTCCCGAGCGCGCTACCCCCGATCGCCTTGTGGGAGGAGGCACAAAGAGTTTGTGGGATTTTTGAATTGGCGATTCGTATGGCACAAGAGGGGACAGATGATGCTATGGATGCTCTGCAACAACTTGAGCTAGCATCCACCACGCTGTCAACACCACGGCCCCTGCTCGATGAGCTGCCACCGCTGATACCACCAGCTGCTGCGTTGCCAGCGTCACTGCCGGCTACATTGCCACGGTCAGTCCCAGAACCCGCTCCAGTTCCAGAGCCCGCTCCAGTCCGGGAAGCTCTAGAACCCGTTCCAGTCCCAGAGTCCACTCCAGTTCCAGAGCCCGCTCCAGTCCGGGAAGCTCCGGAACCCATTCTAGAGCCCACTCCAGTTCCAGAGCCTGCTCCAGTCCGGGAAGCTTGGAGGAGCTTCCGGTGCCAGAGCCCGCTCCAGTTGCAGAGTCCGCTCCAGTCCGGGAAGCTCCAGAACCCGTAGCAGAAGACCTGCTGCAATGGCCTGATCCTCCAGAACCGGTAGCGGAGGACCTGCTACAATGGCCTGATCCTCCAGAACCGGTAGCGGAGGACCTGCTGCAATGGCCCGACCCTCCAGAACCCGTAGCGGAGGACCTGCTACAATGGCCCGACCCTCCAGAGCCCGTAGCGGAGGACCTGCTGCAATGGCCCGACCCTCCAGAACCCGTAGCGGAGGACCTGCTACAATGGCCCGACCCTCCAGAGCCTGTAGCGGAGAACCTGCTGCACTGGCCCGATCCTCCAGAGCCCGTAGCGGAGGACCTGCTGCACTGGCCCGATCCTCCAGAGCCCGTAGCAGAGGACCTGCTGCAATGGCCTGACCCGCCAGAGCCCGTTGCGGAGGACCTGCTACCTGTGCACCCCCTTGAGTCTGCTGTGCACCCCGTGCGGGCCCCAGAGTCTGCCGTGCACCTCGTACGCTCTCCTAGGCGTTCCCCCGATGCTGGACCTTTTGTGTGCCCCCCGGGGAGCTCCTCCAAGAATTTTTAGGGGGGGGCAGTAAGGGAGGGTCCTTGGAGGGGATGGGGACAGGGAAAATGGTATTGACTGTTTGTACATTTGTATGGTCTGTGCCTGAGACATCTGGATTAGCGAGAACCCATGAGTACCCTCCACTAAAGACTGTTCAGCTGGTGTGGCCGGCAAAGGCTCCTGACCCGAGACTTCTGAGAACTGTCCAGCCGGTGTTGTCTGCCGGGGCACCTGATCCGCCCCGGAGGCAGCTGATGTGTGGGTTCCCAGGACCTGCCTCCGGAGCGCCCAGCCCCCCCCTCCCCATTGATGTTAAACGGCGCAGGAGTGCCTTTGTTGAGGTGGGCGTTATGTAACATCGTGTTCCTGTCCTGTATCGTGCCCCCCCCCATGTCTTTGTACATTTTGGTTTAGTCCTGTCTTGTTGGTTGCTTCCTCAGTTTATTCGTCTCACCTGTTGTTTTTGCACCTGTCTCCACTTTTTGTCTAATTTGTAGCTCTTTAAATACCCATGTCTTTTCGTTCACATTGAGGTCTTGTTAATGTGAAGGGGTTATGTCGTGCTGATGTCTGTTCGTGTCTGTATAAATACCCGTATGTTTCTCTTTGCTGCATCGACAGCTTTTGTTTTGTCCTGTTGGATTTTCCCACTAAATATTTCGCAATAGTTCTTTGCGTTCTCTGGGTTCTTGCTGCACACATCACGACACACACACACAAACTCTATGTATGTATATATCCACTTGCTAAACATGTTAATGTAGTTAATGTAGTGATTACTTCCTTTTCTGGCACTATAGCATTTCTGTGCGGTGTCTGAGATGTTAGCGTGTCTCTAATAAGACCGTTTCACAAACATGATCTCTGCACGATCTAATGTGTAGCGTTTGCTCACTGTCACACATTGTGTGCAACACATTTCTCCACTGCTAAAGAAACTCTTAAAAGTCCTTGTTCATACTTCTAACAATTTCTGACCTTAAGACTTCTTTTAAGGGTTGTAAGGTTCCGCCTACTGGGCTCGGATGTCTCGCTTCTCAGCTCTAAGAGAAAATACTCCTTGTTTTTTTCTAATTTGGGCTTTTAATTTTACTTTTACGTTTTTACCTCGTTTTGATCTGACTCCAATTTTAAGTTATTATTCAATTTAGATTATACTCTTAGATTTGAATGCTGATTTTGAATTGAGTTGTCTTAATTTACAAACCGATTATTCTGGATGAGCTATCTTTATGTATATATCCAATTATTCGTTCATTGGGGACCTAGTGTGTCGGAGTCAGGCGTCCCATCTCATAAACATAATCTCGCCAGTCTGATAATTTGCTCAGCGGTCGGAGGGGACTAATACTTCTCTGCCAGTCGCCTACTGCTTGCATTTTTGCAAAGAAAATAGTTTAAATAGCCTTAAAACCATACCCGACGTGTCAAACTTCAGAGATAAGCAGTAATCATCAGTCCCAAGCCTTCAGTGTGTCGTATCCTGGTCAAAAGATTATGCACACAAGAGTCCTCCTCAATCTACTGGTCATAATGGATTCCAACACTCCAAAATTAATCAAGGAATAACATTTCATTTATTCATCAGGTAAAATTATTTTAAGTCAATTACATAATGAAGCAATGCGAAATTCAATTCAGTTTCAATTTAAAAGAGTGCATAACTTTGATAAATCAAGAACGAATGTTAATCCAATTTACATAATTAAACAATGCGAAATTCAATTCAGTTTCAATTTAAAAGAATGCATACCCAAGCCAATTATATAATTTAACCCATAAGGACCCACGGTGACGCAGGTGTCACACACACTACTGATTAGCTGGAATGGTCTTTTTAAAGCATTATCCCTCACTTTCAA
>JAUMHR010000064.1:168240-178982 GCA_032361145.1 Enteromius fasciolatus
TCCCAGTGACTATTCCAGGGATAAACTGAGATGCCCCCAAGCTGGCTTCTTAAAACTGACTAAATATTTAAAAAGAGAACGGCTCTTTGAAAGGAACGGATCGCAAAGATTCGGATCCCCTCAAAGAGCCATAAATCCCATCTATATGACAGACTAATACAATAGTCACTTATGATGATCTGTGTTCTGGATTTAAAACTGTCAGAATGCTTTGTGAACAATGTTCAGAAGATGGCTACAGAGTTTTGAAGCTAAATGGGAAAATGATCAACTGGCCACAGTCAATTTTGATATTCTAGGTATTATCAACTGGTCATAATTTGGAGGTTGCAGTGGGTGTGAATAACCATAATGTAATAAAAGCTCACAAAAGTACTGAAGACCAAAACAGCAACAACAAAATATTCCAAATGAAGTTCAATTATAATTTTATACAAGTAAGTCTTAAAGGGGTCATATAACACCAATTTTCCACAAGCTGATATGATTCTTTAGGGTCTTAATGAAAAGTCTGTAATATAGTTTGTTTTAAGTTTCTCAATGGTGTTAAAAATGCTAATTTTACCCTGTCAAAAACAGCTCTTTCAAAATTAGCACATTATTAGGAAAGGAGATTTGCAAAGATTCATTAAAAGACATTATACTCACTGCTTCTGTAGGTGAGGCTGGATCAAGAATGATTCGCGTGAACATAAATGCATTTCGGTTGATCAAGGGGGCGTTTCCTTTCAGAACCAAACGTAAGTTAACGTCAGCCAATCAGATGTCAGAAGTAGATGACTACTGCTATGTTCATTAATACATTCAACTACAAAACACCTCAATCGTTTAGCAGTCTTGCTTGTCTGCATCTTGGACTGATGATGACTTGGATTGTGTGAAATGCTGCTGTCAATCAACAGTCATTCGCGGGAGGGGCCTCCTCCATGGTCACATGGTCAGACGGCTCAATTTGAGAAAGGGGAAAACATTTAAGGAGATTACAAAACACCCACTGGGTGGATTCTGGGTGCACACAAACTGCCAACACACAATTTCAGATTTTTTCATGGCTATAATTATCTCTCTGTTAGCATCAATCTATTAAGTATTGTGCTATTGGGAAATGGATGAACTTGTTAATGTCATATTTCTTATTGATGTAGCCACTATTTCAAATAATGTTTTTTGGTTTGTTTTTTTTAACAAAGGTGAAAAGTAAGCAAGGGGTTGTTTCATAAAACAAAGTATACCAAATAAGCCAAACCTATTTCAGTTATTCTGACTTATTTTGAACCAAATCAATTGACAATAAGTTAGACTAACTGAAATAAATCTGGTGTATTTGGTAAACTTTTTATGGTCTATCAGTCTTAAGCCAATCTGTAAGTAGAGATACTATCCTTGTTTGGTTTACTTCCATCTGTGCTGATTTCTATGGGATGCTCTCTCTGTATTTATTCATTCATTCTAATTAATTCTATTATGAAGTCATTTTTACCATGTTGTTTTCATAGTTTCAACATATGTTTTGGATTTAGTTTTCTTACTAATGCTTATTAATGTTAATTAATTAGTATTATGTCTTACTGGTGCTTCTGTTAAACTGGGAATTTTATGAAAAACTATTGAAACTTTTCATTTAGGCAACAATAAAGGATCTTTTTAAAAAGAGTTTTAAATTTGGGATCTCATGGCTTTCCTCTCCTTTAGTTCCAATTCATTTTGATGTTTTCTTTCCACATTTTCTTTTCAAGGAGCCCTGTGGTCTAGCGTCTAAAGTGACAGTGTTGGCAGGCAAAACAAACAAGCATATAAACAAATAAACCTAAATAAGCCAAATGCTATATTTCGCAAATAGGAGCTAGGTCCTTTATTATTATCTTGATAAATTATAAGTGGTTCCATTTATGGGTTAAGCCTAAAGATATTATACCATGGATCATGTCAGCACACAGTGCTCTGCTGAGCATAAACAGAAACACACTGCACCTCTGCCCAGGGGGGTTTAGTTCAAATTGCCAGACATTGCCTAATGATTCTTGTGGATGGTGGATAATATCACTTTGGTCAAAACAAAATAAAACAAAAGGATTCCAAAGTGGTCAAACTCTGTGTCAGTCAGTGCGCAAACAGAGCAATAATTTCAATGTGGTTGTTGCTCCAGAAACTTAAGAGAATGCATGAGGCCTTAAATGTACTGTATTTTGTCAGTTTTGCAAATATAACCAATTACTCTCAGAGATTTCAACCGCCTTTGTGCAGTCCATTATTAAATCTACTTCTAGTTGAAACAGGTGAAATCACAATAAAGGTGTTAAGAGCAGAGTCACATGTGTAGGTGAGTAGATGATATATAGGATATAGACTTACATTCATTGATATTTGTTTAGATGGTCATAGTGTGTGCGTGGCATTGCGGTTTGTTTTAACACATTTGTCAGGACACTTTTCTATGGTTTTAATTTGTAGTAGGAGTGACCAAGAATAGTTGACGATTTGATGACTCGATAGCAATCTTACAGCTGAATATTGGCTGTAAGATAATAATAATAATGCTGTAAATAAGAGTATGAAAAGAAAAAAACCCAAGCTTTAAATAAATCAATTGTAACATGCATAATGTCAGTCTTGTGTGCCCTTGCCCCTAGTCAAGTCAAGTCATATAATCCGTGACCAAGAGAAGAGCAACTTTTAAAACTTTAAAACTCAAACTGACTCAAACAGAATGAGAGAACAAGTGATTTCTAAACATTTTTGCCATTTTATACTGTATATATTGTGTGTAATATGTAATATTTATCTCATATACGATGCGTTCGTTTGAGTTATGCTGCAGTAAAACATTGCAGTACATTGATTCATTGATTATCTCTTCAGCGCGAGCAGGACAAACAACAATGCAGGATATTAATGGCTGTGACTGTCATATACATAACATTATAATGAGAACACTTATATAATAAGGTGCTGTGAATTTAGTTGCTGCGTGACGAACGCATCCAAAATAAGTTCATTCAGCACCATGCAGACATGTTTGTGTCTATTCAGGGCGTTTTATGCAGATAAATGGTAAATGTATATGTAAATAAATGTAAAGGATAAAGTGTATAAGATAAATGATGAGTTAATTCTCACTGATAAAAAACCTATTAAATGCTTCACTCTACTGGTCACACAGCTCAACACAGAAACTGACAGCGTAAATTCACCCATCTTGTATCTCGTGCTCAAAACTAAAGCTGTTTACAAAGGAGAGAGTATTTTTATTCTTATTTTTGTAATTAAATGCTATTTATTTTATATATTTAATGCATTAAGGACTAGCATTCATTTTTTTCCCTCTGTGATTGTTAAAATAATTGATTTATAATAATAGTTATAGTAATAGTTTGTTACTCATTGTCAGCTCAGAGTTATTATTTGTAAGTAGTTCTTGAAAACAACCTTCTATATGTGGTATATGTGCTTAATTTATTCAGTGTAAGGGGACTGTATATAGTAATGTCCCATTCTTTTATATGGAAATATACAAATGCCTTTCAATATGGATAATTAAAATCTAAATACGTAATATGAGGTTTCTAACTCTATTTTTATATATATATCTTTCAGAGATTCTTTGTCTCTTCAGAAAGTGGGTTCAAACCTGTAATTCACTCTCTCTGTTGAGACCATAGAAATCATAGAAGTCATTTTCTGTGATGCACTTGCTCCTTAATCAATAAAAATGCCTCACTACTGAAAAGCTATTAACGATTAAAAAAATAATGATTAAAATGTGGGTATCTCACATTACAGGTCTTTTTCTACACAGAAAACCAATCAATAAACAAACCTTTGTTTGTTAAATCAATAACTTTTTCAACAAAATCTCAATATCTTATATATGTTTCTATCGTGACTCATGACCTCATACCTAGCATTGCTCTCATATCGCGTCTTCTCACGCTGCGTGATTGTCAATCACATGAATGGGCTCAGATTTGCCTGATTTTGCAAAACCTGTCAGTGAGTGAAAAACCCTGCAGTGTGAACAGATTACACTCATACTATCTTTAAAAAACGCACAAATGAAGTTCATGTTTGCAGTTGAACAATACTGAACACTGTCAAGTGAGAAGGCTGCAGTGCATGTTTTCTGCAGGCTGTAGAAGGCTGTTGAGCGGGGTTACCCTGGTGTAGAAGTGAACACAAAAGAGTTCCCTCGAGGCCCGGCTCTGGCTTCAGCCGCATCAGATAGAGTCAATCCTGCGTCTTACACCTCGATACAGAACTGACTTTCAGCTGCGCTCATGGGGGAATTCTATCAGTTAATGTTGCTCGAGCAGATGGAGAACACCTCAGACCTGCGCCTGTTTATTTGAGAACGACCTTGTGTGTGTGTGGCGGCTCGTCGGGAGAAATTCCTACAGTGCTAAACCATGGCAGCGTTTAGCAGCATCAGGGGACGGGCTGTTTGAAAACGCTTCTGCAAAGATACTGTGAAAGACTGTAGAAGGCTAAATTAGACCGTCAGCGAGCCGACTCCTGGCAGGAAGTCTGCTCGTGAAGAGCCGTGGCCTCACTTATTGTAGATGCATTCTTTCCTGGGAAAGCTTTGAGAAAAAAGTCTTTGAATTTTTCAGTGCATCCCCTAAAAGAGTGCTTAATGGGCTCTCGGCTGGTAACAACGCACCCATAAACAGACACGCAGCTTGACTCACGCACATACATACAGCTTCTTGTAGCTTTTTACATGAAAACGTCTCTGTGCCGTGCACTTTCAGGAGCGTACAGCTCTTCTTCTGGGTTTAAAGCTCTAAAATCAAGCAGGGCACGATGTTTTCTAACACAGGGCGACTTTGGTATCCTTTTGTCTTTTTGTGCATCACCTACATGTAACTGTGCGTTTGCTTTTCAGAACATTGTAAAGCCTTTTGATCTTTCCATGATACCACACACATACCTGTAAGAGTTGGTTTTAGAGCGTTTGTTCTTCAGTAAGCACAAATATGTTCAAAACTAAATGAGTGATCTGGACTGTCATAAACATATTGGCTGCTGGGTAATCATCATGTTCAAATGATGTACAAATGATTTACATATATAAAAACATGTCAAGAGCAAATGTGCCCTGATGTTCACTATATGACCAAATCATATCGGAAGCCACTGTTGACCTTGTTGAATCCTCAGAATTATAACAGCCTCAGAACAGCATATAATTGGTGCATAAATGTCACTAGATCAATGTTCCTCAGCTTTAGCAATACACTTTGTGTCCTTCATAACCTTAAAGCACTTCGCAGGCCCTAGTCAATGAATGTCGTTTCTGTGGACCTCGTAAACCCTCTGCAGTGCTTCTCATGGCGAACCATGTCCTTCCAGCCTTAGCCTGCATTAAAATCTGCTTGTTTGACACGCTTCACACCGCTAGTGCAGAGCTGCACCGGGTGCGCAGCCGAGCACGTTGACTGCATTAGAAAAGCCACAAATACAGAGCTGGTAATGTGATGCAAATGTCAGATGTTTACAGGTGATGCACTATGATGATAGTGTTTTGTCTTAGGGTCTGAAGAGCCGAAGAGCTCCTATAGCAGACAGAGTCCTTTCTAAAAGCTTTCTGCAATCACTCTTCTGCTTTTGATCCATGTAAGGTTTCCCATTTTTGATTAGCTTTTGTTTCCTTGGCAATGTTTTGCCTCTTTTTTATGTATGATACTGATTTGAGACACTTATTATGTGGTATTAAATCAGATACAGGTCTGATGTTTTGCGGCGTGAACTTTGCAGTCACTTTGCTTTTCATTATTAAAAAAAAAAACAATATATATATATATATATTAATTTTAAAGCACATGAGTGATTGAATCCTTTCTTTCTGGACAGACAGTTTGTTGTGAGAGGACAATACGATTTGGTATAATAATGAGAAAATGAAATGAAATGAAGGGAATAATAATAATTGTTATAAATACATTGTAATATTAATCCCTCATAACGTTGCAAATATTTTATTTGTACATCTATTAGCAGTTACACTTGCAGGACCTGTTTTGTCCCATGTCTCAAGAATGACTGACATGTATGCCACTCCAAAGGTGTCATGGTTGTTGGTTACTGGTGAATATGACAGACAGCTGCTATAAAATCAAAACTTGTTGTGTAGACATATAAATATGACTTCCTCATCAGAATCCTTGTTCACCTGATTGGCTGCGTATGAGTTTGCTGACTTCTGCAGCACATCTTATAAATGAATGTGTAAACACTATCTGTGTGCTGTCTCTGTTGTTATTCTCTGGAGCATACAGGTCAGCTCAGGATATCTGATATTGGTCATATTTCAGCAGTCATACATTAACCCCATCACAGTACTCAAATAATGTGTGAGTCTGAGGTATTGGTGTGCACAGAAACAAATGTGTTTGTGTTTATTCTCATGATGGTCTGTGTAAGAACTAGCTCTGTAAGGTTTGCTCCTGCTTGTGTCTCTCATTATTGCATTGCTCACACTGAACAGACAACCGTGCTCTAGAAAATGCACTGTGAATATATTTATCAACATAATCTTTTGCAATACAGACATTTCTAAAGAATCCTAGGTTCCTGAGATAAACTAATCACATTGCGTGTTGAAGGTCTGCTGGGCTGGAGCAGATAATACAGAATACAGCTGACTCTGCCCGTTTCATTAGGTTCTACAGTTTGATGTTTACTCTAAGAATCTTTAAGATTTAGACATTCTGTAGATGGTATCATGTTTCTGTAGGAGAAAGTGTAGGAATGTGCACTTTTACTTTGAATATTTTATTTGTAACAGGAAATTAGAAGATCATTATCCAGTTACTTGTGTGAGTGCGTGCATGTTTATGTGGTTTATGAGGACACAAATGTGTATAATGGCATGGGTATAACATAGGTATTGCAATATGAAGATGATTTATGAGGACATTTTCAGTGTCCCCGTACGTTGGCTGAGAGAGCTCAACATGCTGCAACTTAAGAAAACACATGCAAATAGAGAAAACGCCAGCGCATTAAGACAACATTTTCATGAAGTTGACAACACATGTGCTGCCAACCTTACAACACACACAAATAAGAAACGCACTGCATATTGCAGGGACCACAACGGAAATGTTTCAAGGGGACCAAAAATAGTGACGGATCAGCTGCAATATGGGCCTGATGCACAAGATGTCACCGTTGAGCAAGAAACTTGGATTATTAATGTTTTTTAAATAAAATGGCGAACTTGGTATATCAAAGAAAAGAGAAAAAATCCTCCCTACATTATTGTGTACCTCTGTGTGAAAATTCATCAAGATACAACACGGAGAACGCCTTTCTTTTTTTGATTATGCGTTCAATACTCTACACTTACAAAAGTTGATTTTGTTCTGACTGCTGTTTATACGATTGTGCCTGTCAAACTGATGAAATTCTGCATGTGTGTTTTATTATTGGAGAACATAACTGTAACCACAATTTAACATAATTCTTTTATTTGTTGTGAAAATGATGATTATATGTGCACAGTTGGGAAATTAATATGCTCACTTTCAGCCCATGAAAATAAACTGGTAGTGCTCCATTAATTGTCAAAATAAATTGCAGAATAATCTCTGCGAATGCAAAGCTTAGCTGGTCCGTCACTTTTTTGGTTCCTCTTGTAACATTTTCGTTGTGGTCCACGCAATATGCTG
Organism: Enteromius fasciolatus; assembly: GCA_032361145.1. Classification (NCBI taxonomy): domain Eukaryota; kingdom Metazoa; phylum Chordata; class Actinopteri; order Cypriniformes; family Cyprinidae; genus Enteromius; species Enteromius fasciolatus. Next base: position 175,911 of record JAUMHR010000064.1, read on the forward strand.
TGCATTTCTAAGTTTACATGTGTTGTCAACTTGATTAAAATGTTTTCTTAATGTGCTGGTGTTTTTTCTATTTGCATTTGTTTTCTTAAATTGCAATGCGTTGAGCTCTCTCAGCCACCGTACAAAAGGCTTAAAACATTCTTAATGGTGTTGTTTTGAGAATGTAAAAGTGTATAATAATAACCTGTTTCAGCATACATTCAGTGCTTTTGTTTATAGAGACTTGAATATTTGGAAAATGTAGAAGACAAAAAGTGTCTTCTCTTATTCAAAAGAGTGTTGTTTAACGTGAAACATTTTGAGCTGAAGACATTAGGCAGTCCAACACATCCTGTATTGATGACTCTTTCACTTTCTTCATCTTCTTGTACTACAGAGGGGTGTTTTTTTTTGGCAAAATAAAAAAAAAGAGTGAAAAAAAGAAAAGTGTTGATAACAGAAAAGGCCAGGGCTTATTCTTCTGTTTTCTGGTTTCTTGTAGCTGCACAGAACTGGAAGATGAAGCTCGCTGGATTCATGCTTCTCCTCATCAATTCAGCGGCCTCCATCAATCTCAAATACATCTCCAAGAGGAACTCAGGTATGACCGTCGTGTCTCTGCCCTTCCAGCCTGCTTTCAGAGCCAGTTTGGTGTATATTTGGAGGTCAAGCCTCTCCTGCTGGGTTCTTTTTGATGGGAATGATGGGAAGGGTACATCACTGCATTCAGTTTGAACTGTTTACAGAACAGTAATGGAGTGGTTTTTGATGAAGAGAATAACCCGGGCTCTTCACACGATCACATAACTGTTTTTCTCCCGCTGCATTGTGTGTGTGTTTGTGTGTGGGTGCTGTGTGCGTTCAGCAATTATGTTATCAGCACCAAACGGGCATTTATGTGGGCGGCTAAAACACAGAGGCAATCTAGACTGTCAGTTTCTCACGCAGCCACAGATTTCAGAGTTTGGCATGTAAGCTTTACTGTGCCACCAAAACACAGAAATGTTTCCTGCGTTTCAACATGCGTGATTAACACGTGAGGCTCCGGTTACAGCAGTGTGTGTGTGTGTGTGTGTGTGAGATGCTGCAGTGCTGACCGTCAGTAGTAGAGCTGTATTGCTAGCATCACTCCAGCAGCAGGATTCTGTGTTTAAGGATGAATGCATGAGCTCTGATTATGATTATGAGTCCGAGGTATAGTATTATGTAAGCATGAGTTGCATCAAGGGAAATCTAATGAATGTGAATCACACGTGAGGGATTTAATCACGGTAAGGGAGTGGGGTTAGAGTTAAAGTGTAATGTTCATCACTGAATTCCCAACAGTCCGTTTCTATTAAATTAATTGACACAGTATTTATTTATTTATTTATTTTCATTTTATATTTGTATTTTTGCATCAAACAGCGCCTATAACAAACTGTATGTGTCGTCACATGACATTTTGTGAAGATCACTGGATATATTTTCTTAGTAGATGTCTAGAATTAGACTCTCTCACATCAACTTAATTCATCTGTTATGTTGTAGTTCCTTTCACTTATATCTGGTGCTTGGAGAATTTTATTTTGAACTATATTTCTTTTGCAGCCACGGATAAAGTTTAATCAAAGCTTGCTTCAGCACTGACTAAAACATGTTATAATTTAATATCGATTTTAAAGAATCTGTCAGATTGATGGGTTCATGTCAGATGCTAATGTTTCTCTGTTACGCTGAAAGCTTTGGTGGAAATCAGTTTGTCTCAAAGAAGTTCTTGCACAAAACTGCAGCTTTTACAACTACACAGAGAACCTGAATAACTGAAGAAGTGCTGCTGATCTACTGATAGTGAACAAAGTACAGAACACCAATGCTAAGAGCAGCGCACACGAGGCGATGATGATCAGATACGAACACAGATGCAGGATGGGCTCAGACATGCTTTTTTGAGTGTTAGATAATGCAAATACCAGTAAACTCTTCACAGAAAACCCTGCTAAATCATGTTGTGTGATTGATTTAAATCATCTCCTCCTATAACTGTCGTGTCTGATGGGAAACTCCTACAAATGCACATATAATAAGATTGAAATAACATATCCATGCCTTTTGATTGCTAACTTTTTAATGGGCATCTTTAGTAAATCTTGACAGTAGTTATTTAATAGTTTGCACTGGTGGAAGCTGTTAGTAAATGTTTGTGTATAAATATCCTGGCATTGCCTGGAGTCATCATGTACCATTCAGTGATTAGATTATTTCCAGTATATTAACAATTTCATACTCACTGTATGTAACACAAAAGGTATATGTGATCCTCGACCAAAACCAGTTGTAAGGGATGCTTTCCATTGACTTCTGGTTTGTTAGGAGAGGACAGCATTTGTCGGAGATTGTTGTTGGTCAACAATGTTGTTCAAATGAAGTTTTAGTCATGCATGTTTCTGATCAAAATGATATATTTACAGTAGAATATTTACTAAATATATTTATGGAACATGATCTTTTGTTTTGCAAGTGTAATTGATGTCTTGTGAAACTGCAGCTTCATGCTAATATAATAAATATGATCTGTATTCTTCCGTTTTCCATTTTTCCGCGATTAGACTTCTGGCACTATTTTTCCGCTAAAATACGGCCAAATGCATTGCAAGCCTGTAAACAGTGTTTTTGCGAAAGACCTGTGTCAAGAACTGCAAAACGGATTAATAGCGTAAAACTAATCTGTGTGTGTAAAAATAAACTGTTGCAAATGTAAAAACCACTTGTTGTGTACGTACGATAAAAACCTCCGAAATAACCCGATATGTTCAGTTCTGTCTTTCTTATCCTTGCGCTTACACTCACTTGAGTTTTACAAACGTGAGGAGGAAGGCGGGGTTACCTTCATCTCCTAGCCAGTCAAATGAGGTTTCCAGACTGTTGACGTACCCTTATCTGATTGCTTCATTTAACGTGCTGGGCACCAGAAGACATCTGTATCTTCATTTGGCTGCCGCAATGGAACTCTTAGTGCAGGCATACAAAAAAAAAAAATATATATATATATATATACAGTATCTCACAAAAGTGAGTACACCCCTCACATTTTTGTAAATATTTTATTATATC
>JAUMHR010000064.1:185969-196834 GCA_032361145.1 Enteromius fasciolatus
GTGGTGTGTGCTTATAACAGGTGCTTGATTGGTGCTGGTGATTCGTGGCAGGTGAGTAGAACAGGTGATGCAATCAGTACTCCGGGGATTGTGAACGTTGTGTGACAGGGAGGGTGGAGCCTGGTGTAGAAACTGATGTGGATGTTACAGTTATGCTTTATTATCATCTTTTTATTAGCTTACTTTTGTACAGTTAGCACAGGTTTTGTGTTTCTTTTTGTGAAACTGATTGTTTTCCTGTTTGGTGGACTTTTATTTTGTCATTGTTGATGGTTTCTAGCAACACAAGAACTCATGATTTTGAAAGGGATAGCTCATAAATTGAAAATTCTGTCATTAATTACATGTGAGACCTTTGTTTGTCTTGGTAACATAAATTAGGGTATTTTTTGATGAAATCTAAGAGCTCTCTGACCCTCTATAGACCGCAACACAACTGAAATGATCCAGGTCCAAATAACTCAGGCTCAGCTTCAGTTTTGTAAAGCTACAAGATGACTTTTTCAGTGCAGTAGAAAAAAAGATAACAATTTATTCAGCTATTCTTCTCCCCTGAGTTACTTCTTCTGCCATTTTATAGAATGTCACAACACATAAGCAATCTGAGCCACATGGACCACAGTCCTGCAAACCCTGTTACTCTGTTATTTGCAATTATTAGACCTGCTCACTACCATATCAGCATTAAAGGAATAGTTCATCCAAAAATGAAAATTAGCCTATGTTTTACTCACATTCGAAGCATTCTATGTGTATGTGACTTTCTTCTTTCAGACGAATCCAATCAGAGTTATATTAAAAACTGTTCTGGCCCCATAAGCCTTTTTATGGAGGGTGTTTGCTGTTTACACTTCAGAAGATGTTAAATAAAGCACACACATCTGTAATAAAACGTCCCTCACATGTTAATAAAGTCCTCCTGTAGTGAATCCATGTGATAAATACCAATATTTCTAATGTAATAAACACATTTGTGTCTCACTTCTGCTGACTGAAGTAACCAGAAGACGTTCAGGCAGATGTTAAACGTCTCTGGCAAATGCAGGAGCAAAGAAAACAATGTTTGTCTCCTCTTTGCTTATATGGAAATCCTCCAACATTTTTCTTTACAAATCCTTGACATCTAATTAGTAAAATAGTGATGATTTTAGTAATGATTACAGTCACAGAAGTCCAAAGATTCTGTTTAGATTCTGAACAGCACACCACCATACTACTCCTCCTATTTCTCTGCTACTTGAAGAGTTATTTTAACAGCTCTCCTGATGGAGATGAAGAGGTGTGTGGTTTTAAAGGATGGTGCCGTTGTAAGTGTAATATGTAGCTGGTCAGATCACCTGGTCTTCACAGGGTTCAGTCGCTCCTCACACTTCAACAGGCGTGATGAGGCTAGTGCTGGGCTCCTGGACTGATGGTGGACACACACACTAAAAGCTTTGAGGTCCAAGGCTATTGACTGCGACTGGATCAATCCATTATGACTTGGTTATGTCGTTATAGTAAACATGTACTGTAGGTGTAGGAGGTGGTGATTTTTTTTGTGAATAGTTTTAATCCTAATTAAAGCACAGTGCACTAATCAGAAGCTTTCTTTAGTCAGTCTCCGTATATGAAACAGCTCAAGCTTCATTCTCACGGCTGGACCCGCTGGACCTCTGGACTACCATTACTACTACTAATACTGTCTGAAATAATCATATGTTGTGAACATGATCAAAATCTCAGAGTATTATTTTATTACACAACAGCAGCTCAAGGCGAGATCAATACCTGCACTCGTTTCTGTGTGAGAGAGAGTTCGTCAGATAGATCACCCCAGGTGCACAAAGTGTTGATTATATAGATGCTTATTGTTTTATAACCTGGCAGTCATACAGTGAAATATATCCACACTGCTGCAGATAGCAGGGGCTTTCTCTAAGGCTAGTTCATAAACAGAACTGGATATTATCTCTTACTGAATCTAAGTCACCTTAAATATGTGCTTCTATCGTGGGAAGTAATCTTTTAAGTTGACGGTGTGTCACCTCCCATCAGGTCCCAGACTCTTCAGCCACTGATTAGATCCTGAAAAGTCTGCGTGATTAAATCTTTTCTTCGTGGATGTGTTTGTCACATCAATCAATTACGTGTATTAACGGGGTTGCCAGAGTGCAGTCATTTACAGTACAGTCATAGAGCAGCTCTCACTGATCTATCAGTCCCTCAGGAGCACTCATTACTGCAGCTGTGAGCAGATGCTTCTTTATCAGTCTGGACACTCCAGTAAAGAAATACCTGTCATTAGTTTTGTGATTGTCTGTGTGCGTGCTGAGATGGGCAGATCTCATATAGGGCCCTTCTTCAGTGGTGGAGCCAGGGTGTTTTCAATATAAAAATGTGTTTGATTATAAAGTAAAGTAAGTTTTAGTGCCTAAAGCAACCGAATACAATTAATTTGTACTTCATTTTAATTAAGATTGAATTACTAATACTGAGTGAATCTGCCATTTCTTGCATTCTTCTTCACCTCCAGATATTGTAATAAAGAGGCTCGCTATAAGCTAGGTTGCTCAGTCAGCACACCCCAAAAGCTTGTTCTCCATCACTCATGCGTGAGACATTTCTACATAGCTCAAAGTTTAGTCAACTTTGACTGTATGTGATATAATCAATGAAAAAGTAAACGGTGAATGTTTTACCTTGTAGTAGAAAAGTAAAATATATAATAATAATACAAATTTTGAAACAGAGCTAAATGCTAAAAGCTTTCAAATAGTTTTAAATTAGATAATCAAGATGTTTCTGGACACAAGTTGCATGCTTTCTAAAGAATCATTTGAATAACATAGACAGCTGTCACAAGGGATTCTTTGTGAGGTTGAGAGCAGATCCTCACCCACATACGGCTGATGGATCCAACAATGTCTTTTACAGAACACAAACAACACTGAGTCTGCCCGACTGAAGGATCTTCCCCGTCTTGTTGTTCATGTCAGTGTCTGAACTCATAAGTGAGTGAGCACCAGGAGAGCTCCAGCGGTTCTGAGGTCAGATGGACCGTTTCAGTGTACAACATCCCAAAGGGGTGGAAGAATTCACCCCACAGGTGTGTGTGTGTGTGTGTGTGTGTGTCTGTGCTCCAAAGAGAGACAGTATTAAAGTCACGCCTCCCTCTTCTTCACACTTCGCTCGCCCACGCCACGTCACGTTGGCTGCTGAGCGCTTGTGATGATTCCAGAGGAAAGCATGCAGTGGTGATGTGATGTGGAATATGTTTTTGTGAAGACCCACTGTACTGTCAGGTGATAATAGTGGCCATTAGTTTATATTTAGGTGAACAGAATGTAGTGTTAGCAATCAGTGCATTAATTACACAAGTGGTGTTAAAGCTGGAAAACAGTGCTTTGGCCTCTCTATCAACATTAGTGATTTTAAAAAGCATGTCACAGAGGAGTTATTTTACATCAGTGTTTTGGTTGTGCTCTGAACACTTGAGGTGTCCCATGGTTACTGGAGATAACTATAGTTACCCTTTCAGTCGAATCACTTCGATGCTACATATGGGAACTCGCCAGAGAGACCAATTGCCTATGAGCCTTTTAATAAAGGCCAATGAACATTGGCGTGCACTGATTGTGCTCAGGTGCACTCAATCACGAGCACGAGCATAGTGCACATGCAGCTTTTCGCTTCAGAGCCGTTGCCGTTTTGGAGCTGGAGATCCCCTGGGCTTTTGAAAGTGAAGGTGCGATCGTCTGACAGCATTCTTGGGCGGCTATCAGCGGACCCTGCGAGCTGATAGCCTTTTTCAAGGCCGTCCTTACCAGTTTTTTTTACATATCCAGTGAGCTTAGACCTCTGAGTGCACGGCGTTTCCGCAATAGGTCTTCCCTGTGCAACCAGGAAGAAAGAGCAAATTTCCTGCAGTTGGTGAAGCATTCTGTAACTTGGAGGAGCCCCTTCCTCGTCACGCCTGCGCCCAAGCCATTAGGCTCTCACCACGCTCGATGGCAGTGCAGCCAGGGGGTACGAGGGGTTGCGGTGCCTCTTCCTGGCGAGGCCAGCCTCGGCTCCCGTCCAAGGCGTGTAAACGGTCGCCCGCCTTGGTGGGCAAGGCTTACAGCACCACTGGACAGGCTGCCACCGCCTCGCATGCCATGGCTACAGCTCTGAAAGAGCTGCATGAGTGTGGGCCTAACCAAGGGGCGATGCGGGAACTCTGTGCTGCGACAGACCTCGCTCACAGGGCAACAAAAGTCACAGCGTGAGGTTTGCGTTCGAGGGTCAAGCATCTATGGCTGAACCTGGTGCAGATGCCGGACACCGAGAAGGCTCGCTTTCTCAATGCCCCCATCTCCCAGGCCGGCCTATTCGGCGACACTGTCGGGGACTTGGCCCAGGAGTTCGCGGCAGTTTAGAAGCAGATGGAGGCGATGTTGCACATCCTGCCTCGGCGAGCGCCCAGCCGTTCCCCGAGTGCTCCTCCACCTGCTCCTCCACCTGCTCGTCACCGAGGGTGTCCCCCCGCGGCACCCAAAGAACCATCTGCTCCGTCCCCGGCTGAAGCACACGATGCTAGGCTGGCTGCACGGTGTAGAGCTGGCCATGGGCGAGGGACCCCGGCTGAGACAGGCAGCCCGGAGGTGCTCTTTGGGTGACGTCGATGACATCTCCATCCCCACTCCTGGAGGAGGGCTAGGAGCTTCTGTCCATTCAGCCGCCGTCGGCCCACGGGTCGGCGGTACCCACAATTTCACAGAAAAAGCAATTTCTCACACCTCCGGGCTCAGTGCCTGAAGGTCCCCATCTAACACAAACTTTTTTGTCTCCTCAGATGCTGACCCATGGCACTGTGTCGCCATTGCAGGATCCAGAGAGACAGGTAGGCGCTGCTCAATGCAGCCAGACGAACTGTCCCTGCCCCGCTATCGGCTGCCCCACTGCTGGTAATATGGTCAACGTTCTGTTGATAACCCTGTCGACGCAGCTCGGAGCCTGGATAGCGCTCCCCGGCCCCTCGCAGTGGTTGATTCGGACGGTATGCCTCGGCTATGCGATTCAGTTCGCCCGGCGCCTACCTCGGGATCACGGCGTTCGCTCTGCCTCAGTCCGCTTGGAGAGTCAAGTTACTGTAGCGTGGAGATTGATGTTCTACTGGCAAAGGAAGCAATCGAGCCTGTCCCTCCAGCCGAGATGAGGTCGGGGTTTTACAGCCCTTACTTCATCGTGCTCAAAAAGAGTGGTGGGTTGAGATCGATCCTGGATCTGAGAGTGCTGAATCGGTCTCTTCTCAAGATGCCATTCAAGATGCTCACTCCAAAGCGCATACTATCATGCATTCAGAGCCAGGATTGGTTCGCAGCCATTGACCTGAAGGACGCGTACTTTCATGTCTCGATTCTGCCTCACCACAGACCCCTTCTGCGGTTTGCGTTCGAGGGTCGAGCATATCAGTACAGAGTCTTCCAACCCTTTCGTGGTCCAACCCTGCTTTCCTACGGGTGGGAATGCCCCTAGGACAGGTGTTGAGGCATGTCGTGGTCAACACTGATGCCTCCTCCACGGGGTGCTCTATGCAACGGGCAAGCAGCCTCGGGTCCCTGGACAGGTGTCCTACTACTTTGGCATATCAATTGCCTTGAGTTACTGGCAGTGTATCTGGCCCTGCGTCATTTTCTTCCAATGCTCTGCCACAAGCATGTGTTGGTCCGGACGGACAACACTGCTGCTGTTGCGTACATCAAGAAACAAGGTGGTCTACGCTCCCGCCATGTGTCACAGCTCGCCCGCCATCTGCTCCTGTGGAGTCACAAGCGGCTGAAATCATCTTATGCATTGGCTCATGGCGCCTCTCTAGCAGATATTTGTAGAGCTGCGGGCTGGCTGACACCTAACACCTTCGCCAGGTTTTACGACCTCTGCGTAGAGGCCGTGTCTTCTCGCGTCCTGGATCAGGACAGCAGGTGAATGAGAGGACCAGCTGGTGCCAGCTTGCTGCGCCGCTCCCACAGGAATCATGCTTAAAATACATCAGTGTTCCCTTAACTGTGCGCAACCTGATTCCTCCCTGCCCCGCAGTCGGTCTAGAGTGGAGTAGCTCCGTCTGTGCTTCCTCTGGTCTCCTTCACCAGAGGTGTGGCAAAAATCTCCACAGTCAACCAGAAGGCTGTGTTTCCCTTCAATTATATCCGTATTCGTATCAATATATTGTATTCTTTATTCCACATGTAAAAACTTGTGCTGTTTCATGTGCTGCACCCTCAACCACCTGCTTCAGCACCACTGAAAGCAACTCTGTCGCCCCCCCCATTGGGCCGCAGAGGGTTGAGAAGGTTACGTGCAGATTCTCTGTTGACGAACTGGAAAAGCTAAAAAAGTCTCACCAGTTGACAGGCGTAACGCGGCCTCAGAGTTGTGGCCTGTTCCATGAGTGTTCCCATATGTAACATTGAAGTGATTCGACTGAAAGGGTAATGTCTAGGTTACGAACGTAACCCACGTTCCCTGAAGGAGGCAACAGAGACGTTACACTTTCACCTGCCACGACTCTGAGGTCGCGCTGACGCCGGCTACAGCTACCTGCATGTACACTGTGCTCGTGCCCTCTTATACTCACATTTTGATTGAGTGCACCTGAGTACAATCAGTGCACGCCAATGTTCATTGGCCTTCAGTAAAAGGCTCATAGGCAATTGGTCTCTCTGGCGAGTTCCCATATGTAACGTCTCCCTTCCCTCCTTCAGGGAACGTGGATTACGTTCGTAACCTAGACGTTACCATAGCTGTCATGCTGCACCAAAGCCTACAAACGGTACACAGATCTTCCAATAAATACAGATTAGAATCAATAAATGTCATATAAGCAAGTCCTAGTAAAAAAAGGGAATGCATTTAAATTACTTAAATTTTTTCACTACAGAGTGTGGTGCTGTGGTCCGGGTCTTGTTTAGGCACAGACTCTCCAGAGCTGAGTTTGACAATCTTGATGTATTTGCTCTTTCAGACTAGACCTGCTGAGCAGCTTCAGAGCCAGTACACAGACTCATAATGTGACGCAGACAGCAACTCTACCATAGTCTGATCAGTTCTGGAAATTTTGTTGTGTTGTGCAAACATGAAGACATCAACTTTTAATCTATAACAGGCGGCCATGTCTCGTCTGCAGTGCCCCGCCAAAACATTTATTCAGCTGAAAGTCTGTTCAATCATGAGTTGCTGTCATTACCGTTAGATGCTACAGCCTACAGTTTGCTATCTAGCTAAGCCTTCACGTTACATGGTTGCTATAATTTACAAAAAAAACGAACTATGTCTCCTTATTTAAATCGAGCTGCTTAAGGAAGATGGTTGAGAGAGACGGCAGCATCACCATAGTAATGTAAATCTGTGGTGAAAAATAAAAAAATGCCACAGAGGCATTCTGTTATAAAAACCAAATTAAAGTATGAATCTTTTAGTTCCAACATGCTAATTTGAATAGCCTTTAAATCCTTTGTTTTCTGAGATTCGACAGCTTTTTTCCTCTCTCAGGTAAGAGGTTAACAAAACTATAGAAAAAAATATTGATCACACTTTACTTTAACCCTCCTGTTATCCTTGGGGTCAACATTCAATGTATAACGTATGTACAAATATATTTTATTTATTTTTATTTTTTGCTTCAAATTGAATGACTATTCCTAATTTAATAGGGAAAACTTGGTAAACATAAGATTAACATGATGTTATTTTTTCAATGCCCTGTACACATTTTGTCACATCGGTGTTCTTCATTTTGAGCTGTATAAAACATAAGAAATATAAAAAAAATTACACACATTTGTTTTGGGTGATATTGAGGTCACTATAACATGCTATGATTTTATGATATGCACTATAGTTTTTAAGTATGAAAAAAATAAAAATAAAAAACACTAGCACAACCATACCTGTAGTATTGCGAGAACCACTAACAGTTCACATGACATGGGGGTAGGGTGAATCCTAATTCTCACTAGAGACTTTGATATTTCCCATGCCATGGGGGAGGGGAAAACCTAATTTTTCTGTATTTCAGAGTGTTGTTAAGTAGTCAACAAAGACATCAATTACCTTTTAGCAAAAAAAAAATATATATATTCTGGAGGTTAAATTGACCCCAGAGGATAAAAGGTGTTAGCGGATTTTAGGGTAACAGGAGGGTTAAGGTTCAATTCTTGATATTAACAAACTATTAACTATAACTTTTGCCTCAATAAACTTCTAATTTGCTGCTCCTTCATATTTAGTAAGATAACTGTAAGATAGGGATTGGGTAGGTTTAGGGATGTAGAATATGGCCAGGAATGAATGCTTTATAATAGGGCTGCAACTAACAATTATTAGATTAATCTGTCGATTAATGTTGTTATTATTATTACTATTATTATTTTCAACCTTTATTCAAAAACAGAACTCTAATCTTTAGAAAGTGCGCAAACATGTTATAATAAGAATAAAATAAAAATGGACTAACACAAAAAACATACACATGCTTTACATCTTTACATTTACATTTTTTTTTTTAAATAAAGTGTCACCTGAGCTGCCAGAATAATAAATCATTAATTTGTAAAAAAAAAAAAAACAATGCAAATCAGAAAATCTAACAGGATTTGCTTGAATGTCAGAACTTGTTTTCTAGCATTAGAAATGATGTCTTGTTTTCTGAAAAAACACCTCAAAATTAAGTGATTGTTTGCTTAAAACAAGCTAAATTATCTGCCAATTGGGTTGGCATCACTCTCAAGAAGTCTTAAGCATCACTTAATTTTCTCATGCCATTTTTCTTGTGTAGTAATCTTGATTTAAGTTTTTTTAGATATTTGAACTGATATTTATTTCATCTGCTGATATTTGTAGAAGTATTTATCAGGACAATAGAATATGTATGATAATATAGAATTAGAGGAGCTGTTTTCAGAATGAATGTGTAGAGTACTGGTTGGCTGGAAGTGGATAATCCAGAGGCATATTCAATGACACCAGAATGAAATGGCTTTAAAAACACCAAATGAAACACTTTGCCATTAGTATTTGAAATAACGTGTGATCATTTTCAGTAATGTGGCGCTCGTGAGGCCTGATGTTCCCTGCATGTGCAGTCGCACACTCTCCATTAGCATGTCACACACACAACAGCCAATGAGCTCTCAGGCATTCACAATACATTCACTCTTTCCAAACCAAAAGAAAAGCGAATGAATAAATAAAAAGAGTTTTGCGGTTGCATCAGCTGAAGCAAGTCACTTTAGCTTGATCGTCTGTTAACGGCATGAAAGAGCTTTAAAAGAGGTCTGAACAATTAGCACTTCCCTGTGTGAGGATTCAAAGCAATGTGAAGCAATTAACAAAGGTTAGTCAAAGTCGATGCCTAAACTGCAGGGCCAAACTAGAAAACTGATTTAATGTGACAGCCATTCAGAAACCGCTTTCAGTGTGTAAATCTACAGAGCGGTCACACGGGCCGCTCTCACACCTCTCTTCAGAAACAGATCCGGGGGATGTACTGCAAAGTTATACGGCCTTTCACCATTCATACCTTTGCAGACTATTTTTAAATGTGTATATGTGATGCGCAGTACTGTGGAGAGTGAAAGAGAAGATATTGAGAAGCTTGTCTTTTAATATACAGTAAGACTCTGAGGAGAGCAACGGTGCGGCGTGGTTACAGTCATCTAACACACCTCTCGTTTTAGATTGCAGGAGTGTTAGATGAGGACAGAACACTTACACCAATCAAACATTCAAAATCAAAGAGTCAGAAAATATAATCAAATGTATATTATCTGTAAATCGTTTTTATTTGTTTAATAAAACTAATAATCAGCAGCATTGGACATTTAATTGGACTATAATTCTGCATATCCATGTATCGGTCCTTTATTATGGGACCACTATGATATATTATTTTAATTTGTCATATGACACAGTTCCTTTATATTTGTTATCTAATAAATGTGCTGTTGCTTCTTTGAATTACTGTTGGTCAGTTATAAATGTAAAATGATCTGCATGGCAACAAAAGCTTACTCGTTCACACACTGTGCTGGTTAGTCTGTACAATCATTTATGTAATGGCAGCAATGGACTGTGTTTGATTAATATGGCTTATTATAATATTTCAGCTGAACCATTTGTCTTCTCTTTGGCACTGCACTATTCACACTTAAGGCCATGTGTGTGTGTGTTTTTACTATTAATTAAAATTTGCTGGTTTATTGGTTTAGCATTTACAGTAAAATATCTAGAATTATTTCAAATCAGTTTAGTTGAGAAACATAGATACATAGATCGTAATATCTGTTTTTAGAGAACTTATCTTTAAGAAAGTATAAAACCTGCAGTGACACGGCAGACATTAGAGGTTTTCTCAGTTATAGTGTGTGTGTGATTTCTAATGATATACAAGCTTTCATGTTTGCTGTGAATTTTATATTTTTTTTTTAGGTTGTATTGCAAAGGAAATGTTTTGTTTTGAGTTTTTAATGATGAATGATGACGATAAATGATTGAGTGAGGTGGCACCAGGTCCCAGTCAGAGGATATGTATTCGTGGAGCCGTCTGTGTGTTTGATATGAATCAATCAGTTTCGGTAACGTCAGCAGCACAAATCATTGTCAACAACTTGGCTTGATTCACATTCACCTGATTTATTCTAGGAGATCGTACATTAATGGAAAGCAAATGATGAGCACAAATCAATAATACTGAGTAAATCAAATAATTTGTTTTATTAGAGCCTTGTATTTTCACTGGACTGCTGGCTTCTGAACGGCTACCAGACTCTCTGAAATAATTTTTTAGTAAACACACAGCTAGGATGAAACGGTTATGGTTTCTCAATAAACTACATTTCTTACAC
>JAUMHR010000064.1:352322-364894 GCA_032361145.1 Enteromius fasciolatus
CTCCAGGGGGAGCAGTCTGGGACCGAGCCGAACTTCGAACCCTTGCCCACACTAGGGTTCATACCACTAGGGTTCGCCGTTCTCCCGGGCTCGCTCCCCTGACAGCACGCCAAACCCGCAAAAATACTACTAATGAGGAAAGTGTGAACTCTTGAAATACACTGGTTACTCTCAGTAGTGTGCATTAGTATTCAGTATGAGTTTCATGGCCTTATTTCAGCTAGTTTTTTTCTCAAAACTTACAAAACGGTTAAAGAAAGATGAACCTGAAAGTGTTTCTGTCTGTCTAGTGTTTGTGAGTGAAGTCACCTGTGGTTTGCTGCTCTTCTCTCAGGGTCTCTTACACCTGCACTCCCATCATGTGATTCATCGAGATATAAAAGGACAGAACGTGCTGCTGACGGAGAACGCTGAGATCAAGCTGGGTAAGACCTCCATCAGTTACCAGTGTGTGACAAATACTAGTTTCACTGCAAGCTCCAAACAATTAGAGATTAGAATGTACAGAAATTGACAACTAATAACTAATTAATGCTAATACACACAACTACACTTTATTAACAGGAACAAAGTTTAACAGTAATGCTAGTTTGTGATATGAGCTAATCGATTATTAGATTTAATCACCTCTGTAACGTGATTTATTGTCAATTGGTCAGAACAAACATGGCAGACATGTTGATTGTTCAGATTATTTGGGTCAAATATTCCACGACCAAGACTAGAATCTGCTGCACGACACACCTTCAGAGAATAATTACACAAATAACTGCGCTTGCAGCTTTCAGACAGAGATGGCGACAAAGCAGCAAATCTTAGGGACTGCAGCTTTAAAGTTTTAGTATATTCGATCTGTCTTTGTCTCTTCTTTTGATTTATATTTTAATACTATCCGTTTAAATACAATACATAAGTTTTGTCTGAAACACAGAGATGTGTGTTTTCAGTGGATTTTGGCGTCAGCGCTCAGTTAGACAGGACGATTGGCAGAAGAAACACGTTCATTGGGACGCCATACTGGATGGCGCCAGAGGTGATCGCGTGCGATGAAAACCCTGACTCCACATACGACTACAGGGTGAGTAGACTACTCTACATCAGAGACCCAAGATGTTCCCATGGCTGACTGTGATAATGCCTGTTTCAGAGCGACGTGTGGTCTCTGGGAATCACTGCATTAGAGATGGCCGAGGGAGCGCCACGTGAGTTGACACAGAAACAGTCCAGAAACTCAATGCGGTCCAGTGTTTGTGTATGAGTCCTGTATTTCTCCACAGCCCTGTGTGACATGCATCCCATGAGAGCACTGTTCCTCATTCCACGAAACCCTCCTCCTAAACTCAAGTCCAAGAAATGGTGAGAGACTGCTGTTTATTACAGTTTCCATCCAGACAAAAACAGGTGGAGAAGAAAATATTTTTGAAGTTAAAATGTAAAAGGACTGCAGCAAAAAAGCTGTTTTATCAGTATTTTAGAAACTGTATTACCAATATTGACACGACTGCTCAGAACGGTCTAAATTCATCAAACACTTTATGTAACACTTATGTAAGTCTTTCACGACACTCATATGCTGGGGTGTGAATTTAATAGATGCTCGAGAGAAAATAAAAAGTCCTTGGATCTGGTGTTGATGGAAGAGTGGGAGCCCTGTTATGTCCTAGCAGTTGTTAAAAGCTGTAATGTGTTTGACTGCTCCTGAAGGTCTAAGAAGTTTCAGACGTTTGTAGACAGCTGTCTGGTGAAGAACTACCTCCATCGGCCATCCACAGAGACTCTCCTGCACCACTCCTTCATTAAAGACCTTCCTAATGAGAGACAGGTGCGCATTACACTCAAAGACCACCTGGACCGCACCAGGAAGAGGAGACGGGAGAAAGGTGATGAACGGAGGAACACTGTTCAGATGGTAGTGTAGTTTGATCTTGGTTTGGACTAATCCGACTCAAACGCTGTTTCTGAACAGAAGGGACAGAATATGAATACAGTGGCAGTGAAGATGAAGAAGATGCCATGAATGAAGATGAAGGTGAACCCAGGTATGCGTTTCTACACCAGTCTATTGATAGTTTTCACGTGACACGTGATCAGCTCTGACATGCGATGATGATGTCATTAGGTCAGATTGAGTAGGACCTGATCGAATTTCAGCGCCATCTAGAGTTTCATGCCACAACTATGTAATAATATAAAAATAAAAAAAGTATTTAACCTAGTGGTATTAGTTGGATGCCACATGTATTAAACCATGTCTGTTTAAGCTATGATTCTCCCACGATTCTGAAAACAAAACAGACAACCAAACAAAATCAGTTTCTGACTAAATGATTTATTTAATGTTACTGTAAATAAGTTTATTTATAAATACTTATTGATCATGAGAAGTAACCCAGGCCAGTTTTACACCCAAACACCTGTCAGCAGCTTCAGGTTCAGCTCTAAAGAGTGTGTGTGTCTTCTCTGAATTACAGTCAGCACACTTTACTGGAGGCTCTTACATGAGATCAGATAACTACTACTGTTTTAGCTCTACATTGGACGGATAATAATCAGACCAGAGAAGTGCATCAGTGTCTATTTCATGTTAGACCTGAGAGGTGAGCTCTGGATCAGCGAGAGGGAGGTAAATCAGAAGAAACCAGTGCAGTGAAGCTGAAGTGGTTATGTAAGGATGAATGTTCTCTGTGTGATGAGCAGATGTCAGCGAGCGCGTGTCCATATGGCATCTGTGAGAACTGACCGTGGCCCTTGTGTTTGTGCTCTCACAGCTCTATAGTCAATCTTCCCGGAGAGTCCATGTTGAGGCGGGACTTCCTGCGACTGCAGCAGGAGACAAACGCACAAACACACCTGCTCCAGCAAACACACAACCAGGACAACTACAAGAGACAGCTGTTGGCCGACAGAGACAAGAGGATCCAGCAGCAGCAGGAGGAGCGCCGCCGTCTCGAAGACGTACGTTCAACCTCCACTGATGCACAATTTTATTCCTTACATCTGAAAGCTGAATAGATAATCTTTCATAATTTGTTAAAGCAGTAGAGGAAAATCAGCCTAATGCCATTGAGGCAGCATGTCAGGGTGAATTCAGTTATCTGATGAGGAGAAGCTGAAGTAGAGCGTTATTCTCAGTCTGAAGGGCTGTGCTGATGTCCTGCTGTGTGTGTGTGTGTGTGTGTGTGTGTGAAGGAGCAGGGACGGTTCTTACACCAGACCGGACTCCAGTGGCCGGAGCTCCAGGAGATGATCTGGCAGGAAGAGACTGACCTTACTGAGAAAACCAGAAGAAACCAGAAGAAACAGGTTAGAGTGTATGACTCTTTGATGACTGATAGTAAAAAGTCAACACATTTAAAGGCAGTGGAATTTAAATATGACATGAAAAGTTACATGTGTTGTATAACGGGACACGCAGTGCTCATCATGAGTATATGATGATTTATGACAAAGAGGATTCAGTTCTTCTGTTCAGCCATAGGATAAAGAGATCAGGCGTGTGTGAAGGAAGTCTCTCCAGGCTTAATGCTCATTTGTTGAGAGTGTGTTTCTGGCTGATATGGTCAGGGACACAGTAAGTGTGCTTCTTAGGGAAAGTAGTGGTCTGTCAAGTGTACTTATTTCCCACTCACCACTAATTCACATCAAATTAGTTCAGGTTTGGAGTTTATAATGAGTGTTGTTTATATGAATGGCACTATAATTGGTTGATTTTCCACTTTCATTTTCTTGTTCTATATACAGTTCAAATGAAAGTGTTTCTGTGGATTGAGAGAGACTGAATTCATGCATAGTGTTTAAATGTTGATATTTATATGTAGTTTTTAAATAAAATAATACAAATTATTGAAGTGTTTCTCTTAGAAATCTCGACCAGGTGTCGCTTATATTCCTGTGACTTGTTTTCCAGAAAAAATTCAGCATCTTTATGGTGATTAGTGTTGTAGAGGTTGAGCGCTGGTGTCTGTGTTTCAGGCCCGAGACGGTGAACCCCACAGGACTGATCCTGAATCAGCGGCTCGGAGTCTGTTTGCTGAGCAGGTGAGGAGCTTTATTAACACAGAACACTTCAGATATCTGCTGACTGACATTCACTCAGATACACACTATGCTGCTCTTTCTCTGTCATAGTATTACTGTTAGTGTGGGTTAGGGACTGTAATACACTAACCAGGTGAGACTGGAGGTTTCACAGCAGTGGTTAGTGGTTACTGGTTACTGTAGAAAGTTTTTGTTTTTAAGAGCACTAAGCTGTAAAGCTTTTTTTTGCCAGACACACATTTGACTCCACACTCTTATTTTTTCTGAGACAGTCATATATTTGATGTGCATGTATTTGCTGATGTCAGGCCCAGTTCTACGGGGGAAGCTCCCTCAAACGATATCAGTAGCACCCTCAGTTAAAGCTGTAATAATGACAATGACAATTAATAATTTCATTGCAGATTTGGCAAACTATCCAGTGCAGGGGTGTGATAGGAGTTTCACAGTCGAATCTTGCCAGTAGTCGACTGATACTCAAATCAACTGTTTGGGGGCGGGGCAAAATAAGAGTCATGTCAATCATTCGACAGTAACAGATGCCTCGCAGATACGAACAGAGTGAACAGTGTTTTAGTTAACATTAAACGTCACCGAAAGCCTGATGTATTCATTCTAATCTCAGATGGTAGACTATTCCCAAACTTTGGACCTGCAACAACACATACAACTGATAGCCTGGTATCTGAGAAAGGCCCAGACAGGAGAGATGTGTTGACTTGTCTTAGCACTCTAACAGCCTAGCAGCTGCATTCAGAACTAGTTAAATATGTGAAAAAATGGTCTGACAGGACTCCACATGCAAAACATTACAGTAGTCCGGAAGAGACAATATAAAGGCGTTAATAACCTTTTCTTCTTTTCATCATTCAGTCTTTCATCGACAAAATAGGTTTTAATTGAGCAAAAGACCTAATCTGGAAAAATCAACTTGACACGCCAAGAGTACAACTCTCTCCAGGTTTCAAAGGGTGATAAATTTGTCTATCAATTTGTCAAATGGTAGAACATGCCGTATTTAAAAACTAATTTAGCCTAAAGGTAGCATGTACAAGAAAAACAATTCCAGGCCAATAACCGAACCCTGAGGAAGGTGTAGATGAAACAGAGTCACCCTACTTCACTGAGAATAAGAAGCGCCCTCAGTGGGGGATTGTGGAGCCGGGCCTGGCTGAGGCACTGAGCGGTCAGGGTTTGTGTGATGCTGATGCTGTGCTGATGTCCAGCAGAGCCGGAAAGCCCAGCGCAGTCTTCCTGAAGACCAGCCTCGAGACGAACGACTCGACGGGGTAAAATATCAGACGCTCGTGTCGTACATGTAACATAGCGTTTCTGAGTGATGATGACGATGTGAAACTCTGGCGTTCAGCTGGCAGGTAAACTGGAGTCTCTGGAGGCTCATCTGGTCAATCTGAACAATCTAGCGGTGAGGATTCCTCATGTTCAGTCTCGTCTGGGGTCAGGGAGCAACTCCAGTCCGTGTACTCCAGCACTCCAGAGAGCAGCCAAACCGCCGGTATGATCAGATCACATGATTTCTCTGCCCTGTCCACTGAAACATAGCTTTTTTCTACTCTAGGATTAACAGAGTTCAGGAGTAGCTAGTACCTCTGCAGCACTGAGAATGAGTGTAAGTGTGAAGGGAAGTCTGCATGTGTGTGTGCTGAGCTGTGTGACTGTGATTTCAGAGCATGAGTGTGTGTCCCGGTCGAGAGCTTCACCACAGCAGCTCCATGAAGGACGTCTCTGCACTGTCTCCAACGCTCGATGAAGTCTTCTTCAGTCCCGATGAGCAGCCGCCCAAGGTTCGTCTCTGTTCATCACAGCTTTCATTCATGCTGCGGTATCAGAGTCATACACAGCTGAGGCTGAGTGTTTGCTGTGTCACAAGCGTTAAAGTGCGATCGAAGCGCTTCCTCTCCTCGAGGGAGGTACCTTCCTTCCTTCCTTCCTCTAATGTGACACACATTCACAGCAGGTGAACGGTTAGCACACAAAAATAAATGTGAGCATGCCACAGAAACCCTGAACCCTGGAGTTCAGTGTAGAGAATAATCAGCTTTGTGCAAAATTAAAATAATGTTTATAAACCATATGTAGTTAATTAAGTTGCTTAAACAATTAAGCATCGTGTGTGTATATTTTAATACAAAGTTTGGGGGGGAACTACATAAAGTCTTGAGGAATGTTTTTCGAAAGTTGAACAAATTAATTTTAGGTGTCTTTCTGAACACACTGTTCTGCTGTGGAACGGTGATAGACGTGCCCTTCTGTGTGAACAGCTTAGTTTCAGGTTTAAACAACCTCTTTGATGAACTCTTTTCCACAATATTTGAAATCAGCGTCGCATCCAGTGGCTTTAACTACATAATCTGAGAAGAGCCATCGACGCTCACATGGTCATCACACACCTGACAGCACTAACATATAAGCCATTCAAACAAAAACACACAAGGGTGAATGATAATCTCTTGATTTCTTTAACCGTTGTCTGAAGATTCCAGAGCGCACCACATCGAAGTTCAAAGATGGCGTGAGTCCGCACAGATACGGGTCCAGGTGAGCCGAGCGTTTGAGAGTTGAGCTCAGAGTTACTGGTGTGAAGTGATCCTCAGCTCTGTGTTTGTGTTCAGTGGTGACGGTCCGGCTGAGGTCATGATGTCCTTCAG
This sequence comes from Enteromius fasciolatus, assembly GCA_032361145.1. NCBI lineage: Eukaryota > Metazoa > Chordata > Actinopteri > Cypriniformes > Cyprinidae > Enteromius > Enteromius fasciolatus. Next base: position 359,030 of record JAUMHR010000064.1, read on the forward strand.
CTCCAGCAGCAGCAGCTCACAGTCAGGTCTGAGATCCGTCAGAATCAGCTCAGCTGTGTTTGTGTGCAGTCATGCAGACGCTCTTGTTTGTGCAGGTCACTGTGTGCTGGACAGCAGAAACGCTCAGACCTCACCGCACAACCAGGTAGATCTGCTTTTACCTGTCAAATACACAGTCAGACCAAACATGATTCAGACACTTTCACCTGATCAGCTTTTTCTCTGATTGCTAGTCCACTCTTTTCACGCCACGGCTGAACAAAATGAAGCATTGCTTGAGCTAAATTATTATTTAAGAATGCACTTATTTCATACCTTTCTATCAAAGTATCAAGATGAATTTGTTCTGGTACTGTTTGATTCTGAATCTATGGCATACGGTGACGTAATGTCAGAAACGTGTCTGAATAAGCTTTGGTTTGACTGTAGAAGCTGGGACACGACTAACAGTGACAGACCTTGAATCTCAAGCTCTTTTCCTCTTTCAGGGTTTGGGAATGAAGCCTCTGTTCAGTCCGTTAAAGAAGCTTGCGGAGTATTCCTCGTCCAGTGATGAAGATGACGAGAGGACCAGGTAATCTCTCCTCCTCCTGACGTTAATCCGTGCTGACTGACAGCGTCCTGGATTCTGTGTTTACTTACCCTAGTATTTATTTCATCTATTAACATAATTACAAGCCTTTTTTCCTAGTATTACTTCTGCACAATGCACATTTCTTATTAATAAAGCCTAAATGTGTTTATTGTCACTTCTGATGAGGATAGCATGATCTTTGAGTATTATCGCTCTTTATTTAAAGTATACTTAAAAGCGTCCCACTTTAACACAATCAAGTTGGACTTGAACACAATTAAAAATCAGTTGTTCTAATGTAGCATACTTATTTACTAGAAATATAATTGCAGGGATTTTATAAAGTACATATATATAAAAAATGTATTTGTAGTATACTTAGTATGAAATAGATTGTAGTGTATTTATTGTTCACTAGGGTAATGTAGCTGTTTTGTGAGCACTGTTCATGCTGTAATGATGTATTGATGAAGTGAATGTGAAGGTTTCTCAGTGAAGACGTCTCTAACATACAGCTCTACTTTACATTTATCCAGAATTATTCTACATATATGATCTCTTCAGCTAAAAATAAGAAAGAGTACTCATCAATTACAATATACAGTCGACTGTACTTGGCTCATACTGAGAAAAACACTTATAATGTTTGTACATTTTACTCTTGTGATAGAGTAGCCTAATAAACACCTTTCTCGCACACGTATGTTACGGCCGGTCCTCCTCTTCAGAGTGGGAGGATATGTTGGAAACGTGGAGTGCAAACATAATATTTACATCATAACCTGTTCACATGAGGAAAGCTAGTAGTAAAACTAAAAGCATATATTCTCTCAGATGTAAACTTGTTATGCTGTCAGAATGTACCACTGTAAGTACACTTTATTATAAATTAATAACAGGACCAGCTTAGTCCCAAGATGTTTTGAAGTAGTACACATAAAAGTATACTACTGATCTCACTATACCTGGTGCATACTTGGAATATATACATTTGCTTTCAAATTAACGAAATGTATACTTGTTGTTTTCTATATAAACCTGGAGGACAGTTTGTGTTATGATTCTCGTTCTCCTGCCAGAATCCCGCTCATGTTATTAGATTTGTTTAATAGCAGCAGAATCCTGTTGGAGTTACACAAAAGATCCAGTCTGGAGATCCCAGCAGTTGATGTTGGCTCTTATGTGATTTAGGTAGTGCTGCTCAACAACTGTTTTCTTTGGCGTCGTTAAAGCCGATCTGATGCTCATTCTCCAGGTCTCCACGGAGCAATGGCAGGCCGCCGTTATCCAGAGGACCGTCAGCTGAGATCATTCTCCAGCCTCATCACAGCGTTAAACAGCAGCAGGTGAGCCCTGCGTTCATCAGTGTTTGATAGTGCAGTGTTTCAGAGAGAGATGTGAGATGTTGCTGTTTCTCCAGCAGAGTGCAGCAAAGCCAGCACACAGCGTCCAGCTCAGGCCTGCAGGACCAGAGTCCAGCGACAGCTGCTTTCTGCCCGACCTGCTGCACAAGAGCCCCTCACATCAGCGGAGCGCACTGCACGTACGAGTGTGTTCTCTCTCTCACACACACACACACACACAGTGCTTACGATAGGGGTTAGCAGTGATGATCAATCTCTGCCTAAGACTAAAAGATAATGAAATGACACGTATGGTCAGACTAACAGTACTGAACAGAGCAGATGAGCATGAACAACTACATTTGAAGATTGTACTTAAATATTATCAATATTCAAATTATATTTGAATTTAAAAGCATAATGTTTAAGTCAGGAGGGAAAAAAGCTTTTGGCATTTCTCCTGAGGCCACAAGAGGGCGCATCGGGCAAAATATTACTAATGCACATTTATTCAAAGCAATAAAATAACATCACTATCTTTGAACAAAGTGCATAATGTTAAGATTAATGTTTATAAACCCTACATATTTAATTAAGTTTCTTAAACAACAATACAGGATCATGTATGTATTTATAGTTTAATACAAAGGACCGAAAACCAATCACAGAGTACTTTTCATTTAAAAACACGAGCTGCAGTGGAATGGGAAAACACTTCAAATTCACATACAATGGTTTTGCATTCACATGTGGATTTTTATGTTAAAATCGATGAATATTCAGATGTTGTTTTGACAGTCAAAAAGTGTAAAGTGCCGCCGATCTACTCACAGAAGACAACACAATCTACCAAGAGCAGCACAGATTAGATTAGCAACTTTTTTGAGAGTTATAATCTCAGAAATATCACAAAACTACCAGTAAACTGACCTCAGCTTCCTGTTGTGTGACTGATTTAAATCCTCTGCCTCCATTTATGTTGTGTCTGATTGGAGACTCCTACAAATGCATATGCAATACGATCAAAATAACATATCCATGCCTCTCATCACTAATGCTGCACTGTGCAGCTTCAGTAAATCCTGACAGTAGTTTAAATGACTAGTGTTTGTGCTGGTGAGAGCTGTTTCTGGTTAATTCTATACGTACTTGCTCTTTGTTTTTCTACATAGTACTCTATATTTCTTTGGGAATTCTCGTTTAGTTCTTTTGTCAGATTGTATTTGTTATTTTCATGTAAACTGCATTCATTAGTAATGTTTGTGTGTTTTTATTCTGCATTTACAGAAATTATTCAGTAATCAGGCAGGAAAAAGCACATCATCTTCCTCTTCCTCGTTCTCACCTTTCATTGACCCGCGTTTGCTGCAGATCTCTCCCCCGAGTCCACAGGGACACGGCCAGCGTGAGTCCCTCGCCTCAAACACACCTGACACTGTGTGTGTGCACCTGACTCATGAACACTCTGTGTGTGTGTGTGTGTGTCAGTGATTGGCAGGTGTGAGCCATGCGTTAGACAGCCTCACAGGAAGGGCTCGGTGGTGAACGTCAACCCCACCAACATCCGTCCTCAGAGCGACGCCCCAGAGATCCGCAAATACAAGAAGAAGTTCAACGCTGAAATCCTCTGTGCCAGTCTGTGGGGTGAGACTCACAGCGCAGTCCAGATTAGGGAACATTTAATTATGTATTTTTTACAGCCTTATTTATTCTGCCCTTTATCTGATACTGTACCGAATGTTAGAACATCTGGAGCATCATTCAATTAAAAATATGTCAAAGATGACCAAAAGCAGTGGAAATGTTGTGCGTAAGATTGTGCAATTTCTCAAGTAGTATATTTTTGTCATGTTCTCTATGTTCTATTGTGAATAAAATATTGACTCATGTGATTTTCTAAATTCTTCAAACGTAAGAAACGTCCCAGTTGTTTTTCCTCGCTGTGACCGTGCTCTGTGTGTAGGAGTGAATCTGCTGGTGGGCACCGAGAGCGGCCTGTGGCTTCTGGACCGCAGTGGGCAGGGTAAAGTTTACTCTCTCATCAGCCGCAGACGCTTCCAGCAGATGGACGTGCTGGAGGGCCTAAACGTACTTATCACTATATCAGGTACACACTGACCTTCATCACAACACTAGCAAATCACTCAACAGAAACAAGAAGGAACAAATCCTGCGAGAATCCTTGAAGAATAAGATGTTCTCGCTCTTTACTTCCTCATGCGTGATACTGTTTAGTGTTGTGTGCAAGCAGCTATTTACTTCATAGAGCCTGTCATGAAGCGTCACATACTCACTACTGTACTCAGTGACTTATACCCTGTTGTAAATTAGACTGATTATATTTGCAATACCACAGTATTCTCATTCGTAGCGCTTAGCGACTCCATCTTTACATGCAACAGGGTTATTCATCTATTTGCAAATCTTAATTATTCTGAACCTTTAATTGGCAATGTGTAAATGTGTCGTCTCTTCATGATCTCTGGTGGAAAGGTAAGAAAAACAAGCTGAGGCTGTACTACCTGTCCTGGCTGAGGAATAAGATCCTGCATAACGATCCAGAGGTGGAGAAGAAACAGGGCTGGACATCAGTGGGGGAACTGGAGGGGTGTGTGAGCTATAAAGTGGGTGAGTCCAGAACATCAGTGTGCTGCGTCATCACTGTAAACTATTATAATACTGAACATTATAATAGACTGCACATTGCTAGTCAGTGTTTTTGATGATCTTGTACTCCATACTCACATCATGGCAATGATTTCAGTTCGCTATGAAAAAATCAAGTTCCTGGTCATCGCCTTGAGGAGCGCTGTGGAGGTCTACGCCTGGGCTCCCAAACCATATCACAAGTTCATGGCTTTCAAAGTAAGTCCTGTATATTAGTAGCCATTAATAATGTATCACGTTCACAAAAACAACTCGAGGAGATCTTGATGAAGAATAACTTTATTACAACGTAGTCAGAATGAATCCTGAGCATCCTCAAATTTAATCTTTTTATACCGTGTTCATCTCCTCGCTAGACATGTTAATGAAGTTTCATCTTGAGTGTGTAAATAACAAAGCAAGTGGTAGCCTTCTGTTCACACATCGTCTGTTTAGGTGTGAGCAACCATACGTTACAGTGATGGGATTATGTAGAATCTCTAGCGATTCTATTCATGTACCCTATTGGTCATCAGATGGTTCATGATAGCCTACTGCCGCTCCCACGCTCGTGGTACGAAGTAACACTCCAGAGATTGTATTCACATATTACTGAGATCGGAAAGAATGATCTCTATGATAATTACGCTCTGTATAGTGAAAGGAAAATAGTCTAAATTGGAGTGAAAGACCATCATTTCTTAAACAGTGCAACCCCTTGCACGGACCAATGCTGTTAACAAACACAAATGTGAGGGAGAAAGCACGTGCCTGTTCTAGCCTCCTTCTTTGAGGTTCTGAGCTCTTTCATCATGGCCTGTGTTTGACATGAGTGCTTCACATCGCTGTACCGGGTGCGCTAGCGAGCAAGTTTACTACACTGAAAACCACACATACAGATCAAACTGTATTAATGTACAAATCATGCACTAGTTTGGGCTCATAACATTGTTTTGCGAGACGAAAGCGTGTTTATTAATCAATAATCAGCGGCTGTAATCATAATTTGTGTAAAAAGGCCACTAGTGTTATTGTCAGCGGAGAGATGCATAATGAATCACATATTTTTGTTGAGTCCAATGGATTGAAACATAAAGCTCAGTAAAGCTAATAATAATCCTCTATTTCCAGCTTTAGTACCAGTTTCTTTGAATCATGGTTACAATCACAACTAACACCCTTCCATTTACCATTTATGTTTATATATTCTTCCGTTGTAAGGAACGGTGGTGTAATGATAGGTAATGTAAGTGGGGTGTTTTTGGAAATGGGTCATTTTTGAGTCCGTGTCCTACTTCACTG
>JAUMHR010000064.1:405982-426579 GCA_032361145.1 Enteromius fasciolatus
TATAGCCTCCGACAACATCCCAGGGTTGAAATTATGAATTTCCAATTATTTCAGTGAGTGCCCTATAAAGGGTTAAAATGAATAATGTGTCCAAACTTTTGGCCAGTAAAGTGGCTAGCACAACTAGCTAAAGCTAGCAAGCACATAGCTCACAAATGATCAATGAAATAGTGCTAACTAAATATAGAGCTTTGCTACTGTATAAACACTTTAATGTTTTATTATATAAAACACCTTGGTATTTACTTGAATCCCATTGATAAAATATATCCTGAATTTCTGGACTTAGATGTATCCTTCGGGCTCAAATGCAGCAAGTGTGGCTCTGAGAAAATGGAGGGAATCCCTCTTTTAGGTGATCAGAGGGGATAGTGTGTGAGGAAGAGTCATTTTTAGACTTATTTTATTATAAGCTCACCTAAATGTTCAGTCAGTGTATTTGTACAATTTTACAATGGTTTAGGCTAACTGAGTTGCCCAGCATATTACAGCACAATAATGATTTTTATTTACATTCTTTATGTAATTTACATGAATATTTACCAAGATGGACATTTTTAGTCTAGAAATTAAACTGAAATTATAGTAAATCTAGTTGTTTTAACCAAATTATGCTACAAGAGTTTTTTGTCAGCTACATTTCAATTCCTAGTTCCTGCAATTTTGCTAATTTACAGTTTATTCCCATTAATTAATGGAAAGTTTCCAGTTCCAGAAAATTCCCAGAGTTTTGTAACCCTAACCAGGACACAGAAATGGAAAGAATAGGGGGAAAAATTAGTTTCTTAGAGAAAGAAAGAAAAAATGCTTGTAAGGTGTAGGGTCAGTGTAGGACAATACCACATACAGTCTGTACAGTAGAAACACCATTACACCTATGAAGAGACCCAGAAAACACAAATGCAAGTATGTGTGTGTGTGCATACATTACAATTTTTTATAATTTATTCACATTATAATATATCATATTATTTTGTTGGTTAAATCTTCACAATTATTTTTATTCCAACTCATTGATCTAAGCCACTATATAAATCTGTTTGTGTAAATCGGAGAGGATTCAGTCAGTATCCCAGAGTCAGGTGAAACCTCTCCTAAACTTCAGTTTATGGAACTGATTATTTTGTGAGTTCACACTGATACACCAACAATATTCCAGAAAGTTTGAATAACTTTTAACTAATTCTATCTTAATACAATTAATGTGTGTGCGATCACTTACTTAACAGAAGTGAACTTACAATCTTGAATTTATGGAAACTGAAATGAAGAGGTTTAGAGTTATTTGATTTCAGGACATTTCATTTAATGGATAAATATGACCACTTTGATTGTTTTATTAATAACAACTTTGTGGCTTATAGGGAACAATAAGCTATAAAGCATAAACACAATCAAATTGACAAAGATTTACAGTTTATTAGCAATATTACTGCAACCGTGTCTCCTCAGATCATTAACTACTGCCCTCAAACCTCTCCATTAATTCAGTGCGACCTTCTTTCCGACAGAGGCTCGTTATATGAAGCGACAGCAGCGTCATATATGTTACTTTCTCATTTAGACGCGTTGACTGGAGAAGTCCTGAAGGGTTTATTCTGGGCGGTCTCTCGCTCTCTCTCTCTCTCTGGGCGCTGACTTATCTCACCAACAGGGGCTTCTGTGTTAACTGAGGCTAAATAAACACAGATGAACTGTCGAGCACATTCACAAAAATGCCCTGGCAATGTCTGCCTGACTTCACAAGAGTCTGGAAACCGCAGGAGCAGCGCGTCCCTCACAAACACGCGGACATGAGCTGCGCGCAGGAGAAGGAGACATGATGAGCGCGCTGCTCTGACGCTTTTACCTTCTCACTGGACTTTTAGAGATGAAGAACCCTCATCTGAACGAGGTCCTGCCCTCAGGAGACAAGAGACTCAAGCGCAAAGCGAGGGAGCCGATAAAGCGCGGCGGCGACGAGCGCCTGCCTTACTTCAAACTGTACAGAGACGCGCAACTCGTGACGGAGACAGAGACGCGCGGCTCCCGAAGCCTCGCGTCGACGGACGACAGCGCGTTCAGCACCGCGGTGGACATGAGGATCAACGCAGCGCCTGACAGACTCGGAGAGAAGCTTGTCAGCGGCAGGAGCGATCCGGCGCAGGGCTTTCCTCTGGAGCGAGCGTTACCTCAGCGTGCCGCCTCTCAGGCGCCTGGCGAGAGCGCGGAGTCGCCTCGGGAACGCGCCGGCGAGCCGTCGATCAAAGCCATCCAGCAGACGCGCCGACTGCTCGCGAACGCGCGAGAGAGGACGCGCGTGCACACCATCAGCGCAGCCTTCGAGGCGCTGCGAAAACAGGTAGAGTGTGCGCATGCGCAACAAGTTAAACTAAGGAATGACTGTAATCTTCAAAGAAACTTTTTTCACAAAAAGTTTCAGCAAATGGCTGTTGTCCTTTTGTGAAAGCGCTTTTCCTTTATTTTGATGGACCTTTAACACATTCTAGCTAGTCTATAAGTAACTGCACTTACATGTGTACTGACTATTAGTAATGTTAGCAGAGTTAGTATTGTTAGTTGGGGTTAGAACAAGTTGACATATACTTAGAGTCAATAGCATGTCGGTTCTGGGAGACCATCACAATAACGTGTTAGATGTGAAGCAGACAGTTAGGTCACTGATACTCTACTGAAAGTTACTTGGTGTCAACAGAATGCTCGAAAGGGACCATCAGAATAAAGTGGTCATCAAAAAAGTCATTTTACAGTGGAGTTAACTTGTTTTATGAACACAAATAGCTAAGTTAAAGTATGCTTAAAAACCTCAACACTTTACTAAGGTGTCCTTGTTAGAGTGTAATTATACATTTAAATACATTTAAATAATATTTAAATATTAATTAACTGCATGTACTTAATATATGGATAGGGATACTTGCATGTAATTATGGATGATTTATTGTTTTTATAATAGTAAGTACACCTAAAAATAAAGTGTTACCCCAGAATCTAGTTACATTAATACTATTACTTTGTAACTAGTACTGTAACTGATTACTAATAACATTTGAGTAGCTAATAATATTACAGTTACTATCCCATAATTAGGCTTCATAATTTTCACGACTCATGAGCTTGTGAAGTCGCCAGAGCAGCAGGCGAGCTCAGAATATGAATAGCTTACATTCAGCGAATGGAAATATTTCATTAGAGGAGAAAATATGATCTGATCACAGTTCTGGCATTACTTTACTCTGAAATTTAATGTAACTAGCAGTGTAGCTAATTCCTGTTGCCAGAAAGTAATACGTAGCATAATAATAACTTTTAAAAGAAGTAACTTGAGTAATACATTATATATTTTGGGGGTTTCACGTTATTTTGATGGTCCCTTTAACACATTCTGTTGGCTGTAAGTAATATTGCACCTACATAGTAGAGTACTAGTTGACTGGTAGGGTTAGGGTTAGAATAAGTTGGCATGTATTTGCAAAGTGACTTATAGTCAGTAGTAGTGTCTGTGGGGAGTTAGCAGATATGAATCAGATAGTCTACTAATACTCTAATGACATGTATGTGCAAAGGTACTTATTATAGACAGACTTTTCAGAAGGGAATATCAATATAAAGTGTTTTTTTTCAGTGAATACAACACATCCAGGCCACACACCCATACTCTGTTTTGAAAGATGACTGTTTAAACATTAACACCTTGAATTATTTCAGCACTCGCTCCAGTGTTAGTTCAGGTGAATGATAACGGTTCAGTTCAGCAGTGAGATGTGATTCAGCTTTCGTTCTCATCAGATGGTGTAGGTATGAAAATTAGTCCAGGATTTACCCGCCCTCAAGACATCTCGGGGGTATATGACTTGCTTCTTTCAGACCAATCCAGTCAGAGTTCTATTTAAAAACATCCTGGCTCTTCCCAGCTTTATAGTGGCAGTGAATGGGTGTTATTTTTCAAAGAAGTCCAATAAAGCGCATCCATCCATAAGAAACAGTGCCTCACATGGCCCCCTGCAGCAAATCGACATGGTGTTGACAACAGTTTCGTATGCATGTTCACAACAGAAAGTTAGTGGAAGGTAGAGAAAATGGTTTCTAAATGTTTTAAAAATGATTATTAAAATCCATCAATTCACTGCAGGAGGCTTCTGATGAATCAATAAAACATCTTCATTGTTCGTTTCTCTAGAACTTATAATCTTCTGGTTGATTGTTTCCTTGCACGCTCACCCTCGTCTGCTTTCACAGGTGCCCTGCTACTCGTACGGCCAGAAGCTCTCCAAGCTGGCTATATTAAGAATCGCTTGTAACTACATACTATCGCTGGCTCAGCTGGCAGACCTGGACTATACTCCGGACCAGCGCCAGCTGAGCTTCAGGGAGTGTGTGGAGCAGTGCACCCGGACGCTGCAGGCCGAGGGACGCTCCAAGAAGAGGAAGGTAAGCGTGTCATAAACGATCGTGGATAAACAAACTGTGTGCATTTCAACCTGTGCCTTAAGAAATACAAGTTTCTCTGATGTGACCCACTTCCACTTCTGTTTACTCTAACTCAGTGACTACATGTCATCTAGCAGTTCTTAGAGTTACTACACATCAGCTAACTCAAATAAGAGAGTTAATAAACTGTTAGGTGACCATTAACCAGCCCGAACTCATGGCGATTCATACATATTTTACAGAGTGGCTAATTTGTATTAATTTGTATGAATGACCTACACATAACCCTGCCCCTAAACCTACCCCTCACTGGGGTTTAGACAAATCATACAACATTACACAAGATTGAATTAACCACCTCGTAGAAAGGTGACAAAAACATTTGTGAATCCCTGCATTATACTCACATTAATAAACACGAAAACAACGATGACATGCCCCATAAAAATATGTAAACAATTTACCGCTGTTGTGTAAATAACATGTAGTCATGTAATAGACAAAACAGTAACTATAATCCGATTACAAGAATTTTCAAATGCAATATACTTTATATCATTCAGTACTAGGTAGTGCTGTCAAATTGTATCCAAAATAATGGTTTTTATTTGCATGATATGTGTGTATGCTGTGTATCTATTATGTGTGTGTATTCATAGACACACATATTTAGGAAAATATATGAAGTATAATTGCATTTAATATAAGAAAAACTTTTATTTTGGATATGATTGATAATTTGACAGCACTAGTAGTTATATAACATACGCTAAATAAGAAGCAGCTAACTATCTGAATCCAGGCCTGAAGCAACAGTCAAAAGAGTGTATAAAATACAGTACAGTACAAAGCATAAACCTGCCTATCCTTACTATATTCTTAGACATAATGCTGTTATATTCTCTGCAAGCGATAACATACGTGCCAATTAGGGAATTTCCCCTGGCCTAATAACCATCCCATTAAATAAATGCTCATCAGATTTTGTCAGACTCGGGACTGGGTGTGACTGAGTGATTGATGTGTTTTTTCTGACGCGGTGATCTCTGCAGTCCTGTCGCTCCTGACGCGCGTTCTTCCTGTGATAGGAGCACTCATAATGAGATGATTAGCAGCTGTGACAGAGGCTGTGTGAAGGCAGGCAGGCTGTGAGCTCATGCGCTCCCCCCGTCCCGTCAGAGCCAGACACCAGATGTTCTCAGCGCTGCTTGGGAAGTCCTGCTGGCGCCACTCAGGGCAGAGGGCAGGGGGAAGGCACGCGAGCCGAGCCCAGAGAACGCACTCCTGCAGGAACTGGCACATTCCCCAGCGCGCTCTTGGCCCGCTCCCCAGTTCTCTCTTGGCCATCTGTTCCAAAAAAACACTTTGAAATGAAAACGCAGCGCTCATCACTCTCTTAGGATACGGCTCCACGGAGCAGCTGTTTCAGAGGCGAGGGGAAACGGGAGGAGGAGGGGCGCCGGCCAAGAAAGAAATCCCTTTGTCAAGTAGAGCCAGTGAGTCTGAGGGGAAAAATGTTTTGGCACAGCAGAGGCTCGACAAGCACTGAGAGAGAACATGGAAATGCTGCAATGCAACAAGTTGGCTTCAAAAGCTGCTTTATTTAGTCAGAATAGCTTGCTTTTGTTGTTTGTGTTATACTATGTATTTTGATAGTCTACTTAAGACATTCTACTAACTCTGTAGACTACATGTCACTCATTAATTAATGTCTTCTGACTCTCAGAGTAGACTAGTTAGAGTAGGTTTAGGGTTGGTAGAATAAGTTTTGGATAGTCAGATATGTAGTGTGTTGTGAACTCATCAAAATAAAGTCTCAGACGATATTAAGCAGACAGTCTGCTCTAATGACATGGGGATAGTTGACAGAGTAGTAGAAAAAAGAAAGAAGGTGGACTATCAGAATACAGTGTTATTGTAATTTGTTTTCGGCAGCTAACTTGGATTCTGTTGTTATCCTCTGCAACAGGAATGAAATGAAGAAAGTGAAGGAGGAGAAAGAAGGACCTCAATCCATCGACATGAAGACATGCGCCTTGTAAAGCCTTGTAATAAAAGTGTAAAGTGATTTTACCCTGCACTAGTGACTTTACTACCGAGAACAAAAGCGCTCCAGGATCTGAAGGATATGCTATTCTAAACTTTTGCACAGCAGACACAGATGATGTGAAATCAGCTCATTCTCCACTGATGCAGCAGACTGCTTATTTATTTTTTGCTTGTTCGTATACACTTGAACAAATCAGACACAGCTAGCAAATGTCATCAAAAATGTCCTGCCACGTGCAAGAAAGTGCACATTTTCTTTCCTTTTTATAATCCATATAATTGTTATTCTTTTTTTTCATCAAATACATCATAAACAATCATATAAATGAAAATGCATATAATAAATTCAGCACTCATCTCTTGTATTACCAATCCTTCTTGTTCTTAAACAGGAGTCTCCGTGGCTCTGACTGTATTTTATAAATGTATTTACTGTTGAAATACTTTGTTGTAATTAAACGTAGTCCAAGAATTCATCTTCATGACTGAAGAACTGCTTTTTCTGAGGCATTAATAGGCAGTTGTTGGTGACCTGCCAAAATATCTTACTCCAGGAGGAACCAGATCTGAACATTCTGATCTGTGTGGGATTTCATCTTTTCATTATTTCAAAGTCAGTATTATCTGTTGTTCTTCACACACACACACGCTGGTTTTTGTGGTTTATGAGGACTCTCTATAGGCGTATGATGGTTTTTATACTGTACAGACTGTATGTGGTATTGTCCTACACTGACCCTACACCTAAACCTACCCCTTACAGGAAACACAACACACTTTTACATTCTCAAAACACTGTTTAGTATGTTTTTTAAGCCTTTTGAATTACGGGGACACTGAAAATGTCCTTTTAAAACACCTTCATATTGTAATACCTATGTCATACCAATGTCATTATACAAATTTGTGTCCTCATAAACCACATAAACCCGCACACACAAACACTTGTTTCTATGAATTGTGGGGACTTTTTTATAGACTTCTATTACTTTTTTACTGGCCAAACCGTATTTTCTATCTCCTAACCCTAACCTTTCCTCTTACAGAAAACCTGTTTGCATTCTTACACTTTTAGATAAACATCATTTACTATTTTTAATAATTCTTATACAGTACACACATATGCTCTGTAAACAAAAAGCTTTTGTATGTGACTAATTGCGATTAATTGTTTGACAGCACTAATACATATATATATATATATATATATATATGAAGTCTCAACATTAAATAAATAGTAGCCTACATTTACTTTGGATTATGATTTAGTTCATATTTTAAAGAGGTCATATGATGTTGTTAAAAATAACATAATTTTGTGTATTTGTTGTAATGCAATGGGTTTATTTTCCACACACTGTACATTAAACGTTTTCCCTTTTTTTTCCCAAATCAAAGTGATCATCCTTATCCCCTTGTTAGTGGAGACTTGAGTGAGCAGGGCACACAGTGCGTGTCATTACTTAGTCGTTTGGAATGCACTTGGCACAGAGAGCAATGTATTATCCTCATCTGTTCTTGTTTCATTTTATATTTAACAGTTCTATACATATTAGTTTTTATATATTAGCATACTTTAAAGACATTACCAAATATAAAATATATGTTTATTTGCAACAATTTGTTGTGCTAATAAAAATACATTAAAACAGCAACATCTGCTGACACGCATCGTGCTGCTTTGTTTATCCCAGCTGAAGATACTGAAGAAATTATCGTACTCTTTGAGAAGTGCATTCCAAACGACTAGGTTACATAATGACACACATGTGCCAAGACTGTTCTTGCAGAGGTAGAATTGCCTCTCTTTCTAGTCTCTGTGCACAGCCAGCATAGACTGCTCTGTCAGGTCCTCCGTAAATGTGCTGAACACACTCCAGTATTTGTGTTCAACTGTTCTGGAACAGTGTTGAAACACAACTTAACACTGATTTCTAGTTGTGTCCTCTTTTGGAAGCACAAAGTAGTTTGACTTTCACAACGACACACAGCCTCTCCAGAACATGGCACCCGCAGCAACACTACAGACAGAATAATAGCTCCGCCTTCTTTCTTTGTGGAAACATTTGGGTGGTATTTGAAAATAAGTGGAGGCGTGTTTAAATGAGTCGTTTTAGGAGGTGTGGACAAGTCATAACTTTCATAAAGAATATCTCTTTGGTTTTGAGACTTTAATCTTTGTATCTTCAGGATCTTATGTATGCACTAACAGCTCGTAACGCTCCACAGAGAAAATAACATCTATGAGCCCTTTAAGGTTTCAGTGTGGCAGACTGTCATCTTCTTGGACAGGTAACGTGATGATAATTTTAGAGGCTGACCGCTGTGTGTTGTACGTCTGCTTTCCAGTTACCACAGCACATCTGTGTGCAGACACAAGTCATTGTTTTTGCTCATCAATGCCAAACCTACTAGTCATTTTCATGTTGTTGCTAGGTTGTAATAAATTCAACTTTTTTTATCGAAAACATCTAAAATATCCATTAAAATGTTGCATGGGAAAGTGGAGTCAGATTATTAGTCATGAAACTTGACAACTATTCGAGGGTATCTATAATCATGGGATGGAACTTAACAGAAAAAGCAACAATTTTATGTGAAGATTTAAAAAGCATTTCAAGAAACCGTACACAAAATATTTATTGTATTTTATTAATATAAGACTATTTATGTAGGAAGTAACATTACTCTGGAACTGTGTTTGTCTCTGAATTCTAGTATTTAACCTCATGTATGTCTCACAAATCATCATCTATGATCACACTGTCTTTCCATGGTCAGCTGGTCGTGCCAGGATTAGAGACCGAGAGAGACACTGCACTCTCCCTGTTTGAGTTGGCTGTTCAAAATCTACGTACATGGATACTTTCCTTCTCTTCTCAGACCATCTGTCCACCACGTCAAGATCTCACATTGCAGTCTTGAAATACTTCATTCCTTCTATCTGAAAGACAGCACTCAGACACAGGAGTATTGGTCTTCTTCACTGGACTCAGTCTGGCTCCATCTCACATGAGCATAAGTCTGGAAAACCTACACATTTCACAACACGTGACTATTTCAAAGATTTCAGAACAAATTGACAATGTCTTTTTCAATGTCTTATTCTGTGCAGATTTCCTTTAAAGGTGACATCATAAAAATCAGCCTTTTTGTTTTTTTATGTTTAAGTGCTATAATCAGTAAAAAAACATGTATTTTACCCCAGAACAGGATTTTTACTGGTAGACCCCTGGTAAACAGACAAATGAGTGGTAACACAAGATATTTACCTGAAATGTATGTACACGATAACAAATCTGTACGTGAATGCTAATTAGTTTGTACTTACAGATAAATGTGGGTAAGAACACTCACTTACAGGTAGTGCTCGTACATGGTAACTCAGACACTGTACTGTACTCATATATACACATGGTAAATGTGTAGGACTTATGGACAAGTGGGTACAAACAGGAACGTCCTTACAGTCTCTGTACATGGCAACTAATGAGACACATTACTGTACATACTAATGATATGTACATGGTAAATGTGTAATACTTAATACATGCTAAATTGCTCTTCACAACAGTGTTGTGTTTAAAGTTTGAAGAACTTACTATTATCTGTTAGTTAATGTAAAGAATAAGTTATGGCGTACTCAAATTGTGGGAATAAACATTATTGAGATGGTACATGGTAAGTATTGTAGGGACTGTAAAATAAAGTGAACCATTTAAACAGGAACTATACCAACACTTCCTGAGCTACATAGACATGCATGTTTGTACCTACTTGTGCATAAGTACTACATATTTACCATGTATATAGATTAGTAAGTATGGTAAAGAATCTAGTTAGTTAGCATGTACGAGCACTACCTGTAAGTGAGTGTTCTAACCCAGTTAGCATTCATGTAGACCTGTGAAGAACAGCTGTGTTTCTTCTTGGTTACCATCTACATATCTATAGACAAATGTGTGGAAATACAAGGTGCTACCTATAGTATATTTACCATGTGTGTACCAGGGAAGTAGTCAAATAAAGTGCTACCCACTCTGTTCTTGAAACAGCAGCTCATTTGCATTTAAAGAGACATGCATGAAAACGTCACGTTTCTGCTTCCACTCGAAATAGGCATTTTTGAACTTATACAATAAATGATCTATGGGGTGCTCTGTGGGGTACTGAAACTTCACAGAAGCATTCTAGAGGCAGCTGAGACTTATATTACATCTTGTAAAAAATGGTCATAATAGGTCTCCTTTAACAAGAGGTTTGCTTGCAATTACACCACGACAATAACAACTATATCCGTTTTGTTTTTTTATATGATTTACATTGCAATTTTACCAAAAATCATTTTCATTTGTGCCTTTCATACGACTCTTTTACACTAACACAGGTCTTTATGCTGTTACCGCAGACTTTCTAAAAGGTGGTGAATGTCCATCTCTGTCTCCAACACTTGGGGAGACCTGCCTCGAGATCTGTCCCATCCTCATTTTGCTGAACCTTGATTTGAGTCCTTCCATAACGGCAGAAGCTTGAGCCTCTTTTGGGAAGGAGCACAGGGGTCGATGCTGGCCCCATCTCTTTCTACATGCATACTATCACTGTCTATACGGTCTACACAGGCTCAGACTGGTCATAAGGAGCATCAGGATTCCTCCCTCTGGGTCAGTCTGGGTGTGGGCTGACCAGCCTGTCAAAAACAGTTTCATATGAATGATTTCAGCAGAAAACGGAATATCATCAGGCTGGCACATCTGTATAACATGCAGATCTCACACCCATTCACAAGCTGCTGGATCAGTCTTATTCCAAAAGATGTATTCCAAGTCGACAGGACTTTTTTAATGATTTGTCTCATCAGCCAAAGGAAAGGAAATCATTAAAACAGAGGAACATAAAAGTTTGACCCCATTCAAAGATGCTGCTCAGTTCCAGCACATGGCTTTGTAAAGGCTTAAATGAAACCATGTGATGGACAAAATGCTGTGAACCTCACCGAAAGCGCTGCTCCACAATATCAGGAAAATCACATCCACCTGTCTGAATACTCAACACAGTTCTTCTGAAGACCACTGCAGCTCTTTCCAGCTCCAGCACATCCGATATTACACGTCACTGTCTGAGTCCAGACGCTCCTTCAGATGCCAAAAACAAACACTCACAGTGTGCTTTTATACCACTGGAAGAATCACAATCATAATTCACTTTCCATTTGCATCCTCAAGTGTGAGACAAAGATCTGATTCCCAATCTTCTTGAATAAATGAGGGGAGGATTGGAAATAGAAGAGACCCATCTGTACGGAATATTCAATACTCTTATTACCTCAGGGTACTCCAATCTACATGAGATTTTAGTGGAAGGTTCGGAAAGTCTGGAAATGAGTTTTTAACAAGGTTAAAGTAATATATATACAGCAGTCAACATTCAAAGTGGATCAAAACCTTTCATCAAAGCTGTCCTAAAATCAAAAACAATACCTATTCTTGTGTTAGGACAACATTGACGAAAGGTTTTGATCCACTTGACTACTGTACACACTAGGGGTGGGCGATATAACCAAAATCTTCTATCACGGTATAAGCAATTTTCTCCCTCGATAATATATATCACGATATAGCAACTTGTATCTGAAAATACACAAATAAAAATTCAAACGCAAAGAAACTCATTCATATAATGTCATTTTATTTCAAATTGCAGCAATACTTTAAGTAAACTTAAAGTACTTAAACTTAAAAGTAAAATTCTGTTTACTGCAATGCATTGTAAGATGTGTGTGTGTGTGTGTGTGTGTGTCCACATGAGAGAAAGGCAAATGGAAATAAGAAATCACTATCACATGTCAAATGCAGTCAAATGCAAATTTTGCGACCTCACGTGAAGAATAAAGCAAAGATGAATGTCATTTCTCTTTAGCAAACATTTATTACAGTGTTCAGTGTATTGTCTACAACAATGGCTCCATCTAATGGAAATGTGCAGTTATTGCATTGATAACTAAAATACAGATAATACATCAAAAAATATAATACAAATGACAAAATAAATTATTTACATTTAAGAAAACAATCATTTACATTTTATTGCTTACAAATCTAAAAATTCACAAACAAATCAGGTCATCAACTTCCCTGCTTTACCGCTTTAAATATAATATTTTCCTTTGGCAAAATAGCTTTTTAAAACAAAAGACACTAAAAATGAAATTTAAAAATTTAAAACTAGTTTTAAAAATTTTGATTTGATAAAAAAAAAAAAAAGTTGTCGTCAGATCATCAGGATCACAGCTTCAAACATGGTCAAACACTTAGCAGTACTTTCATAGTTCATAGTTTCATAGTCAGTGACAGTTATTCCACTTTAAGATTCAGTCTCTCACCAGAACACAGTCATCTTCAACAGAAGTGGCAATGGATTCCTCCCGTGAGGTCAGTAATACTGCCAGACGTTACCAGACGCTTGAGGAAAACGGTCTCGGTCTGAACATCATGCATGGCTTCTTTCAGCATGGCGGTCATGAGTGTGTGGTCATAGTAATGCAGAGGAGCGTCTTTCTGACTGAGGTTATAGCCAAAGCCTGCTAAGCTCACCTCATCACACAGGTGTGTTGCCAGATTGAGCGCAGACACTCCTACAGTAGGGACATTCTGGAGAGGAAACAATATTTTAAGAATTGATTTGTAAACACGCTCACACAAAGATGCTAATAATTTCTGCTAATTTGTCTCCAAATGACTGACAGAGTTAGAGTAGACTGATTACTCAACAACTGATTCAATTCAGATTCAGTCAAAACTCTGGATTATGGATGATCCCTGTGAAACTTAACTGTTGTGGCTTTGATTGGAATTATTTTCAGTATGCAAAAACTGACAATACTGACAACACTGCATCTAAAAGTGACCAATGTTACTGAACCTGATGTTACTAGAAAATTGTTACTAGAAAATTGCTTATACCGTGATTAGAAGATTTTGGTTATATCGCCCATATTATATATATTACTTTAACCTTTAAAATCTCATGTCCAGGACCATTGTTATTTTCTATTTTTATCAATGATCTTGCTGGCGTGATATCGATAACTTAGAGGGTGATTATTTGCTACTCATTTCTACATTTTTTAGGCTCATATAACTGTATTCTAAGAGATTCTATCATGCATCACGATCATCACACACTGTAGGATGATGGGACAGGGTGTTGGGTTAAATGTGTTCATTTGAACAAATAAAACAAAAACATTAATAAATCCTAATAAAAGCGACTCACCTGGTCCCAGCCCCAGAGGCGCTTTCTAACATTGGGATAGTGCAGAAGATCCAAAGCTGTCTCTCTAATAATCTCTGGATTCAATAAACTGAACTGGGAGGTCTTGAGCGGGAGACTCTTCGGGACCTTCTGCCAGAAGAACAGCCAGTCCCACAGCGACTGAAAGGTGACATGTTAAACGAGACATTTAGACATTCACACTGATCAAGTCAATCATCTGCCTGATGCACAAAGGAGCACTCACAATGGACGTCCTGGTTATCATCGCACGGAGCCAGTGGAAGTCCACAGACTTATAGATCACAGCCACGAATCTGAGATCTGAATCCATGTCATCCCAGACCTTCGGGGAGCCCTCAGGATAACTCATCCTGATGGAGGTGCGGTTCCCAACATCTGCACTGAAACCTCGCACAGGACCGCTGTTCAATCTGCTCACGAACAACAATCATTATATACAGTCATGTGAAAAAGTTAGGACACCCCATCTACTTCAATGCTTTTCCATATCTGGAAATAATAAAAATGTATAATATTGAAATATCTTGTTCTTGACAGGTCTTGAAAAGTGAAAAATAAAACCTCAGATGAACAACAACAGATGACATAATCCACCAAGAGTGTATATACAGCAGTCAACATTCAAAGTGGATCAAAACCTTTCATCAAAGCGGTCCTAAAATCAAAAACAATACCTATTCTTGTGTTGGGACAACTTTGATGAAAGTTTTTGATCCACTTCGAATGTTGACTACAGCAGCAGTCAGGTGTTGTTCGTGTAATGTTTTGATTAACTGATGACCTCTAGAACAGCAGACGTTTGAGCGGTTTCCTAATCTGGAGCGTTCAGGTGTGTGCTCACACAGCGACAAGAAGGTAAGACACCAGAGATGATCTTAGACAAGCAAATGTCTTAGATCTTAGCCATATAGAGTTTTATTGGTGCTAGTAGTCAACCAGTGAGTTTACTGGCAATTCTCAGTAGTGTTCTTCTTTAAAGGGAATCATTTGTTCTCTGATGTTCAGCACGCATATACAATAAGACATTCAGCAGGAACATCATTAACACAGCTAGCAGATGACTGCTCAGTGCAAATTGATGATGATAATTTAATGGGAGCATTATTGTTAGATTTTAGCTCTGCTTTTGATGTACTGTATCATATATTATTACTGGAAAAGTGAAAGGTTACGTCTCAGACTGTACATTAGTTATTTGACTAATAGGACTGTGAGACAACGTGTAATAATGGAAATTTTGGAAATTAAAGACTTGCAATGTGGTGTGCCTCAAGGAAGTTGTCCAGGACCATTGTTATTTTCTATTTTTATCAATGATCTTCCTTTGATTGTAAAGCGTGCAAGGGCAGTTATGTATGCAGATGATATAACATATCTACCAGCAACATTAATTGAAATATCATCTGCTGACTTAGATAAGGAATTACAATTATTGGTAAAGTGGGTGTGGGATAATAATCAACCATTTTTATTTCTATAGCGCTTTTAACAATACAGATTGTAGCAAAGAACTGAACATTATCAAGTATGAGAACAGAGTGATGGTAATTAGGGGTGTAACTGTTCCCAAAATCACGGTTTGGTTCGATACGACACAGTGGTGTCACAGTTCGGTATGTATTCTATACAAAAAAAAAATTCTTAGATTTCTTTTTCACACTTTTATTTATTAAACCAAACATAAAAGTATGATCTTATTTTGTTTGTTTTTTTACTTTGAATTACAATGGAGCTGTACTTCACATATCTTCTGGGGTTTCTTCTTAGCAGCAAATAAAAAAGTGAAAGGTGAAAGGATGTCTTCCTGACATCCGTTAAATGAGTCAAACGGTTTTCTTTTACCTTTCTTAAGCGCAAAGGAGCAGCTGCTTGCGGGCTCCCGTTTCTTTGCATGTAGATCTGTTTTCTTCTCACAGAAATGATTTACCGCGTGCGCTCGCTTATTAATGCCATAGATATATTGGGTTATTGGAAATCCGCGTTTTGATTTGGTTCAGTACATACCGGTGCTATAATGGTACCGGGTTTCGGTACCCAACCCTAGTCGTAATGTTAACACCAGGCATGCAACAAAAGGATATTTTTTGCTTTCTATTTTAAAAACTAATGCAAAGCAGCGGACTGTAGTGTATGGAGGAATGTAAACATGGAATGAATTGCCCTCAAAAGTTGCATTTTTTCACTATGTCATGTCACTTTGATTTATATAGCGCTTTTAACAATACAGATTGTAGCAAAGCACTGAACATTATCAAATAGAAGAACAGTGATGGTAATGTATAATGATTAGGGATGTAACGGTATTGTAAATACCGTTGTACTGCAATATAAAAAATATTCGATAATACCGTGGTCACATGACTCGATAAAAGGATAGGTCTTCTGAAGAAAGTTTGCTAAGGCGAATGGAGTGAACGGGAGGTACAGTAGCAGGAACTACAATTCCCATCAGCCCAGGCATGGCTATCATTTTTTGCGGTCTGTTGTTGCTACAGATCAGTGCAGTGTTGACAGAACCGGGCTAATATGCTCATACTTCCTGGTTCAAGTAAGGACTCTAGCTGCTGCATTTTAAACCAACTGTAGTCTATTTATCAAGCGTGCAGAACAACCACCCAATAAAGCATTACAATAATCTAACCTCGAGGTCATAAACGCATGAATTAACATTTCTGCATTTGAGGTTGAAAGCATAGGACGCAATTCCAATTACCCAATTATGTAAAATTAGTTCTAAAAAATTGTTAAAGAAATATTTATTTGTATAGTATTAAGTGAAATGTTGAATTGCTGAATTAATTTTGGGTTGTATGTTTTATTGTATTGTATTTTATTTATGGATTAATGTTATTTTGTTTTTTTCTTGCTGGACCCCATGATGAAAAGCCACTACCTTTGCAGTTGCTAATGGGGATCCAGATAATTAAAAAAATGTTGATGCCATCACTCACACAATTTCAAGTCTGTCATTCTACAGTGAGGTGGATTATCAACATGACATTCAAAACAGACACCAATCCTGTCGGGAGTGGGCATCTCTAAACTGCTCTGTATACTGAAGTATTCTAGAGTCAAACATGACAGCTAAAGCTTGGCCAAGATCAGGTCATGCAGCAGGACAATGATCTCCAGCACACCAGCAAATCTGCAACCGAACGACTAGAAAGAAGAGAATCAAGGTGTTTGGATACTCCTCAATAAACTGGAGCAATGTTACAAAGAAGACTGTGCCAAAATTCCTCCAGAACAATGTGAGACTGATAAAGTCATACAGAAAACAATATGTTTTTGTAGTTCATCCTAGATTCTATTTTCCAAATTTTAAGACACAAACCAGATAATTTTTTATTATGTCCTGATACAGAAATCCTTTAGCTAAAAATCTGAGCAGACTCTTACCTGATGACTGTATCAAACTGATTAAAAAGAGGTCCAAGTCCTAGTCCTTTCAGTATCCCTCCATTTCCAATCACTAGACATCGACGACAGTCCCTCCCTCCATGTCTCTCCTCAGAAGAGGCTGGTAGTAGGTTTAGAATCTCCACAAGTTTGTCCTTCATGTCCAGGAAACCAAACGGTGGGGGATATTGGAACATTTGTTCATTTAGAGGAGTGTTCTTGTCCAAGAAGGGCTCTAGCATTGGTGTGAGGCTGTAATGTTCTGCTTTCATTCTCTGTCGGGCAAAATATGGTCTGCATTCTTGGGCCAGTACATCTTGGACATACGACTGGACACGCTGTAGGTGAAAATACACTGCTTAATGGATACACGCCTATTAACCCAACTGAAAACACTTATTTTGTGCAACTACCCATAGGCATCAGCACATATAATGAACCATCATGAACAGGCCCTAGTCTGGTTTAGATCCTACCTGATATTTCTTAAAGATCTGACCACTATACCTCTATGCTCAGTATGAACTTCAGGGAAGCTGCTTTAAAACAATTGTACTGTGAAAGTGCTATACAAATAGCACTGACACCAGGCCCTGCCCTAACCAATTTGGCATACTAGACAGGATTTCAGTTGGAATTCCACTGCTAGTGTGCATATAATCATAAGAAACTATATAAAGAAGATAATGTAATAGATAAAGCTATTATTTAAATAAAGCAATTGCAAATTCAAAATATTTTGAAAGAATTAAAGAAACAAATGCAAAAATATTAACTGAACATATTGTGACGACTGGCTGTTGTTCGTTAAGACCTGGGCGAACTGAAGCTAAGCTGTACTATAAAACGTTTCCCTAACTACTTGCCAGCAGGGTACTACTAGCACCTACATGCGCCTTAACTTGAGGAATAAAACATGCAAAGGACTCGTGACCCTAACGCCGCACAGCGCTGAGAGACTCTTTATGCAGGTGCACAGACAGACTAAATTAATAAGTAGCCGCACTGTCTCTTTTCACCTTTTATTTGAACACACAGAAAGAACTTCCTCCTGCATGCAAGGCAATATCAACAAGTCCCTCCCCTACACACCTCTCTCTATGATGGTAACAGTTACACTTTTATATAACAGGGCTGCAAATGAACCAAACCCACTTAAACTAACTTGAACATAAAGACACATAACATCACTAATACAAAAACCCAACTGTCTTGCTTAGACGACACAAAAATAAGTTAACTCTAAAGAAATACCCATAAAGCACACGGCTGCTAGCACTGACTGCTGGGTTGTTACAATACTGCAAATAAAATATAAATAGCTTACATAAAGTATTAGATTTAAATACTCCAAAAATAAAAAGTGCAAACTGACATTAACTTTTAAATACAATATAAAAATGGCACTGTGCAAAATATGATATTAAAGAAACAAGCATTTGACTGAGGAAGGGATGATGGTAGTTACGTTACTATTTTCCAGAACTACTAGACCCTTCTATAACATTAGCTGACATTAAAACACATAGCGCTAGTTATTTATTGATTAGCAAACCATGTTATGCTAATGCTAACTTCCTGAAGACCACGGTCACGTCTTTTTTCTTATCAGTGCAAAAGATCGTAATAACAGCCTGTTGACTTTGGTCACACAAATAAATGTTATACACCTTTCGAATCTGTTAGGGGTCTACTTTTTTTAATACACTCTCAGTAAAAACAAAAGTGTGCTTTTGGAAAATAAGGAAAATAAACAGTGTGCGCGTTTTTAGAAACTTGTCACTAAAATGAACTGAAACTGCACGAAAACATGCCACACAGACATGAGGCACTTATCTATAGAAAGCTTGAAGTGTCTACTTTTAAATGTGAGTCTTATGCGACCACGTGCATGAGACACTTTCATTATCAATCATCAATCGTTTTAGGCAAATAGGCTATATTATTATTATTATTGCTACTACTACTTCGTAGTATGTAATGTGGGCTTATTCTTTTCTGAAGTCATAAACAACAACTAATTTTAAGTGGAAGTGACACTTTTTCCCTTCCTCCATTTCTGGTGCCCCCTGGATGTACGGCGCCCTTAGCATTTGCCTATACTGCCTACCGGCCCTGACTGACACGACTGAACAGTGGTCTTTCACATTTGCATGTCTCTTCTATCTGGCATCCAAAATGTGTGGTGCTGTGGGTCCCCAGCACCTAAGTACCAGATGTTAGAAGTATTACACCCCCTTTCTGGCTGGAATTTAAATTTGAAAGAACATAGGCAGAAGAGGGGATGCACAATAAAAAAAACTTATAGACCAAACAAAGACATTATAATCACATGATTATGACCAATATATTAAGGTAATGAACTACAGCTCTGTGCAGTAAACGCTGTTCCTTCTCAAAGCATGTGAAATACCACATTTATAGGGGTCATATGATGTGATTTCTATTCTTACTTTTCTTTAGTGTGGTATGTAGCTGATTGTGCGTGTATAAGATTTGTCTTCCACAAAAGGATTTATTCTATCTAAAAGAGAAGGATGATCCAGACCGGGTTAAAACACTCCCCCCACATTTCTATGTCAGGATGTGGGAATATTTATGTAATGTAGCCCAAATGTTCACACGAAGAAAGGAGAAGTGTTTTCAGTAACAGTTTTGTGAACCTAGCAGGATACAAAAAGTCAATTCTGACTTTGCTCTGACAATCTGGTATGTTGAAATCAAGCCATTGAAATAAATGGATTCCATAACGCAGCACATTCCATGTCAGCTGGCCAATCAGAGCAGACTGTGCTTGTCAGAAGCAAAGTCTTTGTAGAAAATGATTCTTTTGAGAGAGATGAGGCACACAGGAGCTGAAATAACGTGTTTCTAGAACATTAAAGCATGTCAACATATTCTGTTACATCAAATAATGATCTTTACAATAGGATCATATGACCTAGGTCTGCACGATGAATCACAGAGGATATATTCACACGATTCTGAAAGATGATATCGCTCAGGATAATGAACAATTTTTTGCATAGCTTGTCAGAGACCTACAGCTGTGTGTAGCAAGTGCTGCTCCATCCAAAAACAGGTGATGGAGATTAACTGCTAATCACAGAACCGGCATTACTGACAAAATGTGCAGACAATCGTGATTCCTCGTCTTCAATTAATCGTGCAGCCCTAATATGACCCGTTTAAAAACATGTTTTTGCTCCAAACTCACTTCATCTGTGAGTCATGAAACTTTACTCCAAGAATATAATGTGTTCATTTACGTCCAATATTAAGTGTTAAACTGTTGGGCTTTAAAATAAATCTACATTTGATTTTCACCTTGTCTGATTTTTAGACTGGATAGTATTTTGGTTATTGGTGAAATGAAAATGAAAGTACACTGAACCGGCAGATTGTGAGGGTCGTGGAAGCCCATA
>JAUMHR010000064.1:455875-466092 GCA_032361145.1 Enteromius fasciolatus
ACACAAATTATATGCAAAACTTCCCAAATGTGAATTCCACCAGACCAAGATCTCGTTTCTAGGTTACATAATCAGCACGGAAGGGGTTTCCATGGACGATAAGAAAGTATCCTCTGTTATCAACTGGCCCAGGCCTCTAACTGTCAAGGAACTACAAAGATTTCTGGGGTTCGCTAATTTCTACAGACGGTTTATCCGAAACTTCAGCCTGGTAGCAGCTCCGCTGACCTTGATGAACTGAAAGGGGGCCAAGACGCTCTGCTGGAGTCCAGAGAGCGACCAGGCATTCAAAAAGTTGAAAGAACGTTTCACGACTAGCCCCATATTACATCATCCTAACCCCGATCTCAAGTTTATTGCGGAAGTTGACGCCTCTAACAGTGGGGTAGGCGCCATCCTCTCTCAATGACATGGACACCCTGCCAAACTGTTCCCTTGTGCCTATTTCTCACGCAAGTTAACGGCACCCGAACGAAACGATGATGTCGGAGATCGAGAGCTGCTGGCACTAAAAGAGGCTCTGAGTGAGTGGAGGCATTGGCTCAAAGGATCCAAAGTACCCTTCCTGGTGTTAACCGACCACCGGAACCTTGAATATCTCAGTTCGGCCAAGCTTCTCAATGCCCGCCAGGCCCGGTGGTCTCTGTTCTTCGCCAGGTTCAACTTCAAAATCACTTATCGCCCCGACGGATTGTTTACTGAACTGTGATCTTCGCCGCCTGCCCCGACCTTGGTTTGTGTTTTGTTTATGCCTTAGTCTGTTCTCTGATGTACTGTTTGCTTCCTGATTGGCCTTTGTCTGTTTGGTCACGTCAATAAACGCATGCAAATGGATCAAAACGCCTCCGTCCCGTCACAGCCTACATTCATGTAAATGTGATACAATAATACTTCCACAGAAAGAACACAAGTGATCATTTTGTTGTTTAAAATGAAGTAAATAAATACATACAGATAAGTAATCAATTCATTATAAAACTTCATGAATCAGTTTTATTTTTTAGGTAAGCCATTTTAGTGTGAAGGCAATCAATTTATTATTAGTAGTAGTAGTAGTATTTTATTGTTTTCACATTTATGAATTAAAAGCTACAAATTGCATTAAATAAAACATTTTATTATTACACAACAATCATGAGGAGAGGTATCCAAAACACGTCAATTGTTAACAGGGGTGCCTCATGGATCGGTTCGTGGACCCCTCCTCTTCTCCACATACACTACTTCACTAGGTCTCATCATACCACTGCCTCAATGATGACACACCTCGACCTCTCTTTTTAACCAGATGATCCAATTGTAGCTGCACGGATCTCAGGCTGTCTAGCAGACATCTTGGTCATCACCTGCAGCTCAACCTGGCCAAGACTGAGCTTCTCGTCTTCTTTGCCACACCAACTCTACAGCACGTCTTCACCATCCAGCTAGGTTTGTCTACAATTACCCCATAAATTCGGTAAAAAAATCTTGGTGTAATCGTTGATGACCAGCTGACCTTCAAAGAGCACATTGCAAAGACTGATCTTCTAGATTTGCATTACACAGAGCATGCTGCACAACTTCTTGTCCAAGCCCTTTTCATTTCTAGGCTGAACTACTGCAATGCTAGCCTGGGCCTGCCCATACTTCCTGTGATGCTACATTCTATTTTGCAAGCAAAGTCAGTCTGGCAAAGCTGCCGTTTTAGAGCATTTGCATTCCCAAAAAAGTGGGAACCAGTGAAAAATGAGCCTTCCAGAAGTCGAGTAGTAAGGTAGCTTGGCCAGACTAAGCTCCTATGAGCTTTGCAATCGTGGAAGCCAGGCTACTGCAATGCACTTCTAGCTTTACTTCCTACAAGTACAATCAAACCTCTACAATGATTCAGAATGCAGCAGAGCAATTGTCTTCAACAAGCTCAAAAGAGTCCATGTTACACCTCCTTGCACCCGACTCCCTGTTGCAACTCGCATCAAATTCAAGACACTGATGCTTGCACATAGAACAGCCACAGGCTCAGCACCCGCCTACTTCCATTCACTTTTACAAATCTACATCCCCTCCAGAACTCTGAGATCTGCAGGTGAGTGACACCTTGTGATAGCATCACAGAGAGGATCAAAAACTTTCTTTTATTTATTTCTTTGCCTTTCCAGCTTGTTCTTATTTAAACAGTACCTGAGGTTAGTCTTACGAGCACTTCATCTGTCAGTTTGCCTCTTTAAGATGAATCGCTTTACTGTATGTATTCCCCATTTGTCAAAATAAAAAAACAAGTTTTAGAAAATTGAACTATAGCACCAGATACGGTGTTATACACAGGTTTGTTTCCCCCAGAAATCATTCATGATTGCCAGTTACCCACATGAAGAACCTGTGCCCAGCTCTTTTTGACAAGGAGCACCAGTGGCCACAATTATTCCAACATAGCATTTGTGTCCATCTCTTTCCCACAAGAACTGTTTTTTTTTTCAACAGGAAGCTCCCATTACCAGTTTTCCAATGGGAATCGATTGTGCCCATCTCTTTTCTGCAGGAAGCCCTTCTGTCCACCATTTTTTTGCAGCAGGATTCACTCTTGCCCATCTCTTTTCCACACAAAGCACTCCCTACCATTTTTTCAATAGGAAGTAACCGTGCCCACTGGATTCCTACAGGAATCACTTGTGCCCATCTATCTTTTGCAGGAAGCACTTTTGTACATTGGTTTCCCTTAGAAAGCACCAGAGACTTTTTGTTTATTATAAGTACATAAAGACAAATGAACAAACACATGTGACACTTATGAATTATTATTATTTTTTTATATAAATATAATGAGCAGGTCAATGCTCAAACGAAAACTTTACGCTAAGCCAAAGCATATTATTCTACAAATGTTATATATTGAATGTAAGTCATGTAATATGATAATTCTCTTGAGATTTGCCATCTCATTTTCAAATGACAATGCATAAATCAAGTCTATCAACAAATTAAACTTTTGAAATTATGTATAAATAATCAAATGAATAGCAAATTAATCACACATTAATTTGGGCTAAACAATTACTAGAATATTGCTTTATATTTGATCCTCTAACCCTAATGATAAGTCTAATTTAATTTACGTAAAACATTATGCATTACTACATAACTATTACTACATAGTAAAAATAAAATTATAATAATAATAAAATAAAATAATAACTATTTTTGAGTTTAGAGACTTCATATAAAGTGGGATTAAAGATTTAAAATATGGTCAAAAAAAGACATTAATTAATATTAATTAATATTATATTAATTAATTAATTAATTAACATGTGCATTATAAGTACTAATGAACAGCCAATATGCTAGTATTATGCTTGTTCTTGAGCAACTAGTTAATAGTGTTAGCTAGTCTCTAAACCAAAGTGTTACCTATGTTGTTTTCCACATAGAGACCAAAAAGTGTGTCCCACAATTGTCCTACAGCTAGGCACTTGTGACTCATTAATCATTAATAGAAATTATTGACTAATTGAAACTTTGTAGTTGTGATGCCACATCCCTATAAACCCAAAGTGTGTAATATTTAGGTTACTTTGCTAGTTTTGTGAATGAATGTAAATGAGACAGAAGATAAATGTATTCAGATCATTAATGCTAATAGTATGTGTGCATGATTATATGGCACATCTACTGATAAATCTGTTATCAGGTAGAGAGTGGAGGTCACCCCTGTAATTGTCAAATACCTTTAAAATCAAGAAAAAAAACAGGGTTCATCATTGCTGCTGAAATGATTAGAAACATATAAGTTTTATAAAAAAGAATATGGCTTGTTCAGTTACTAATTTGTAATAAGTAGCAGAGGATATAAATATGTTTAGATCTATTCAAAAACACTGGTTTTGATCTGAGGAGGCAGATGGAAGAACGCTGTAACAGAGAACAGACGGAGAGGACATGATGTTACCGGCACACTGAGAGACTGATGTTTCTCATGTGAACTGTGAGTAAATCTTCCACCTTTCGGCTGACTTCAGCTAACTTTGATATAACTGGTACCACAGTGCAACTGTGAGTGACAGCGAATAATAAAAATGTCAAAAAAGTACTTTAAACTTTGAAATACATAGACTGCCAGGCAACAAACTTGTTTTTTTTTTTTTTTTTCTCTGTTTTTATTTGATTTTTAATGTTTTACTAGAACTGTGAATCAAATGTCTTATTTTAGTACATACATAGAATATAAACATGGTAAGTAAGATATGTAAGGTATGATTTTACACAACTATATACTATTATCATTAAAAAACATTTGTTTATTCTTTATTTAAAAGGTGTAAATGTAATTATACATTAACTACATATACTTACTGTATAATTGTGGTTAGGATTATTGTTTGACTTGGTTATCTACATGTAACGATGCATAATTAAGTGCTATTACAATAGTAAGTACATGCAATGTTTAACAAAGAGTAAACACACATACTTGCAGTGTTGGGAAAGCTACTTTTAAAAGTACTGCATTATACAGTAGTGCCATGTTACTCTATAAAAAGTAAATGAACTGTGTTAATTAGTAATATTTTTTTTTTTATAAAAATTGTGTTACTTTTGCATTATTTATTGTCATGTGAGCGGGGCTTGCTTTTATATATATATATATATATATATTAATAAAATAAAATAATATAAAGTTATATGCCCTTTCACACAAAAGTGAGATTAATAAGTGTCAGGCTGATGGAGCTGCCTTTGTCTTTACACATTACTCCCAATTTATTTCAACATGGGGACATGACTGGTGTCCTGTGTGAAAACAGCTTGCATTTATTATTTGAAATAAGTAAGTAAGTAAGTAAGTAAGTAAGTAAATGAGTACTAATTATCACTAAAATGTAACCATACTATACTGTACTAATACTAATCTGATTACATTACTAGTAATGTGTTACCAACACTGCAAATTTCTTTATTCGCCCTTTTTTATTATACAAGCCTGTTTTGACCAGCTTGAATTTAATTTAGAATTAAACTGTTGATGTTATTTTGGACCTGGATAGCTTGACTGTTCCAATTAGAATCATGTCTGTTATCAAATGAGACTGACAACAATCTGCCATTGTCTAACCATGACAAGCTGCCATACTGGAAGAAACAAATCAGGACAACACTGGAAGCCTCAAGCCATTAACACCATTATTGCCCACCCCCCAGTCTTCCAAGGTTTCTACTGTTGGCCAATTAAAAATATAAAGTCTAATGCTTGGAACCTGTCCTTTAAATAGAGCTTGAGGAGAAATGATGTAAACATGATGCTAATGAGGACTCCCATGAAAAAGATTCTCTTTTCTGTCAGTGGACAAACTAGTTTGGAGAAAAACTCTGCAACTTTGAAGGTTTGCCCATAATAATTATTTCAGTCTGCTGTCTGGAGTTTCAGCAATTCACCGACTCTCTGGCCTAATTAAACTTAGTAAGACATTCACATGTGTTGAAATAGATGATCTGATGAGCACAGAGATGCCAATTTTGACCCAGATGGGTCGGTCTGATGAACATGTACAATGACCTCACCACCAACCCCATCCCACACTGCCTCGAACTGCTGCTTGCTTTCGTTTCCAACAGCTTGCTGTCAAACAAAACACTGAGTGGAATTATGAGGAGTGATCAAAACTGAAGGAAGACACCAACTCCCTAGATGAATCAGACTCATAACTGCCACTTGACTGAATAAAAGTGACAGAATGAAGGGATTTTTTTTTTTTTTTTCATACACAAGCTGACTAAACAAGCATCTTCTTTCTCTCTCTTCATTTAAAATTAACTGAATAGGCGAGATTAAAACCCATCTGAGTTACTTTAGCATGACAGAGCAAAATCCCTGTTGGGTTAATAAAACATGCCTTGTGTGATATTCTACTCTAACTACAGTACATGACTAGAACATATACTTTCACATTGCCTATTCTCACACTTTTGAGTTATCTGCATTGCCGTCTGCACCTTGTCACAAAGCCATGTTTTTGTCTTGTATTATTGGAAGCATAAAACAAGCTGTCAAAGACGGAGTGAAATAAATTGGCCATATTGCTATGAATTGTAAATAAGCTTGAAGAAACTTTCTTTTGTGCCTCCCTCTCACTTTTGGCTCTTTGTGAAATAACAGCCCACTCTCATTGAACACTTGAACAGATTACTGTTGCCTGGGTTACAGTCTTTAACAGCCAAACATGCTGGGATACCTTGATTAATTGTGCACTATATGTTCCCAAAGTATTGGTGAACTATCACTGACTAAAATAAATCACACTTAGGAATTACTCAAAATCACCCTAACAACAAACTAGCTCTCAGAAGATGTTAGCAACCACACACTCTTAGAAATAAATGGACAAAAGCTGTCACTGGGGTGGTACCTTTTCAAAAGCAACATGTTTGTACCTGAATTATTCATTTTGGTACCTTAAAGGTACATATTAGTACTGGAAGTGTACCATTTTTGTACCTAATAGATAAAAGTGTACCTTTTAAAAAGGTACCACCCCATATCTCGCCTCAATAGAAAAAATGTGTTTTGCAATACAATATTAACATTATAAGTACATTATAGTTATTTTTGGTGTAAGTACATAAGGCCACCTAATATAAAGTGAGACCTTAATGTGTAATGTTCAAGCATTTAAAAATTCTACTCCAGAAGGGGAGTTTTAACATAAAAAAAGGTGCATGAGGGGGACATACGCCTCTTAAATGTCATGTAAAATCCATAGTAAAGGTTCTGCATGATCCTCTTGTTCTGGGATGAAAAAAAAATGGGATCGGAATTAGTATTGGTAAGAAAAAGTGCACTTTAAATACCCAGATGATGCACTTTAAAAACTAAAAGTGGAATGTTGGACACTCAGCTTCATGCAAGGTGAAGAGGTGTCAGACAGGTTGAGTACATTTAAGTAAATAATTTGGGGTGCAGTGCATTTAAATTAGACTGGAAAAAAAGGCGCTTACAAAAATGTACAATACTATATGTGCAAAATAATGCATTTGCAAAAAATGTAAGGCACGCAAACAGATTCAAGTACGCTCCAGAAAAAAAAAAATCAAGACAACATTTAGCTTCTTTATTGCATTTTTGTAGTTTCATTGCTGATTTGCCTTTGACTGTGTCCCCAGATGTCACTCGTTTCTTTGTTTACCCACTTTCCCTGTGTTTCATTGTGAGTTGTTATGTGTTTTTTATTTCCCTGTGTTTTATTTTGATTTAAGTTATTAAAAGTGCTGCACATACTGTAGATCCTTGCTTCCTCCTACTTCCCTGTCTTTGGCTTTACATTTGTTTACAATTTAATTTATTCCCGTAGTAAAGCTACCTCATTCATTCTAATATGCTGAATTCCTGCTCTATAAATATTTTGTATTATTACTAAATGGTGTTCTAATCTAAATCTAAAAATGCCTGTAGTTTCCTGTAAGGAGTAGGTTTAGGTGTAGGGTCAGTGTAGGACAGTACCACATACTGTCTGTACAGTAGAAAAAACATTACGCCTATGGAAAGTTCCCGTAAACTACACAACCAACGTGTGTGTGTGTGTGTAAACTCAAATCCAAATGTGTTATCCAACGACTCATTCCTTTTACTTATTTCTTTGTCACATTTGAACAAATCTTTAGTCAGTATTATTTTGGTTAAAATTACAGTACCAATTTGGTACAGTACTTTTCCATTTAACTGTTAATTAGGTATTTTTATTGCAATATGGCAATAAATTGTGTTGCGCTTAAAAAGCAACAGTCCTCAACATGTTCATGTGAAGTTGTTCAAAGGCATGAATAGCTTTCCTTTTCTGAGACATTTCAGTGATAATTAGAATGGCCTTTAAGTGAAATGGTGTCCTACATAACCCTCAGAGCTGCCAATGTCATGGATGAAAAAGCATTTATTCATCAAAGTACTTTGCGGCCCTCTGTTCTTGTTGGCTTTTGGTTTGGACATGGAATGAAAGAGGAAGCAGCCCGTAGTGGCATGGTTTTTGAAGCCATTAAGATTCCCCCACTCTTCATCTCTCTCTGAGACCCTCCCTCTGACAGACAAGTCAAAGAACATCATTCTTACATCTTCCTACAGGGAATATTGGTACTAAAGTCCTAGTGAAAAGAAACAAAAAAATTAATTAAATCTAATTCATTGTAAGGAAAGAGAAATTGGGGTGTGTGCAATGATATTGACATTATCATACGGCTCGATATGATATAGTAGTGTCACGGTTCGGTATGTTTTCAATACGGCAAAAATAAAATTTTTTTTTTTTTTCTTCACATTTTTATTTATTAAAACTAACCTTTTTTCCACGCTTTTCTTTTACTTTAAACAACAATGGAGCTATGCTTCACATATCTTCTGGGGTTTCTTCTTAGCAGCAAATAAAGAAGTGTTTTGGAAAAGTCAGCCTTGGATGGTATTTACTGATTAATTAAAACTGAATAAAAAGTAGATTTGAGCCATTTCAAATCGTGAAAGCTGAGCATCCCGTGTTCGTAGACCGTGCGCTCCATCCACTGACATACGAGGTTTCCGCTCACTTTTAGATGCTTTGTGAATGTACTCTTACGCCGGTTTCATACTGCACGCATCAGCACAGCACGCAGGAGCGGCGTGTCAGTGCGTAGCAGGAGCAGAGCAGAAAAGTCAGTGCCGCGATAGTTTCGGCGCTGAGTCTATTTTTGCTACGCCGCTGCCGCTGATTTAAAGTGACAGTGCGTTGTTCTTGATAAACTGACCCGATTAACTTGAAAAGTAACAGATTTTACCATAAAATCATGTTTTTCGTGTTTCACCCTCACCATATGCAAAAATTAAAATGCACAAAAACACAATTCACACGAGTTTTTTCCCAAACTTCAAAGATTTCTTAAATGAATAAAACTAGAGGCATTTTTTAAGATTTAAGATTAGTTTTTCGATTCAATTATTCAATCCAAATACACTTTTTTGTTGGAAATATTTTCTAATTATGTCTTGGATTCTCAAAGTGTAACTTATTCAATCTAGCATCTGCACACAAGCCTTCCTTTGCATGGCAAAATATATTTCTTATACAACATGTGAGAAGGGTCAGACATCGTTTTTGCTGACAGGCTCTGCTATTTTTTCATATACAAATATTGAGAACTTTACTCAAGTTTATTGCGTAAACTATAATAAGGCAGTCGCACAACAAAGTATGCTGGCAATAACATAAATTAAACCACAACGTTCGGAGAAGAATGCTGGAATATACGACAGAAATAACCTGCTTGTCTATAGTCTACTGCAGTACAAGCCACGGTTCAGCTGCTCAGACGCTGCTTAAGCCCTGCTGACGCGTGCAGTGTGAAACCGGCGTAATGTTACATTTAATGCTAAAGTATCGTTAACGCCAATACAAACATTATTTTAGTGTGTTAGTGCAGAAAGATGCAGCTCTAGTTAAACAGCTGGATGCTGGGTTGAAAGAGCAAAGGGAAATGCCTAGCGTTACCTGAATGCAGCGGGGATTGTTTATAATGTGTGTGTTTCTAGTTCTCGTCTGTTTGGGGGTGGGAGGAGCAGACAGCGGGTTCCCTGTCCCGTCATTTGCGCTGCGTTGTTGAGCGTAGCATTGAAAACATTATTTTTTACACAGTTTACTCTGTTTTTTTTTTTTTTGAATCATTTGGTTCGTATGCGTACCGAACCGAAAGCCTCGTACCGAACAGTTCATTACGATTATGCGTATCGTTTCAACCCTAATATATATAATATAACATAACTGATTATGTGATTTTTTTTTTTTCTCAATTTGGACCATTAGGCCTAATGTTTTAAATTGGTTATGAATTTTACATTTGTGGTGGTGTTTGTCAAGTAGTGCTCCCCATTTTGGTTCTCATTGCATTCCGTTGAATATGACTAAATTTGCTCATTCTTTATTACTATTATTACTATTATCATTTTCATTATATATTATAACAACTATTAAATCTAGTCATACCACCCTTAAACAAATCACTTTATGTGGGCCACCACAATCAAAGAGGACATGAGTATATCAGAAACATATTTCAAAAGATGTTGCTGTTAAGATGTGCTGTTAACAACTGGTTTTGTCCACCAAGCCCATCACAGATTCAAACTCTGTGGCTTGCATGAAATTCCTATCCAGGTCCTCAGTGTATTCTTTTGAAACAGTAAATGTCATTACCTAGTTCAAAGAAAAGGCAATAAGTTTGCCATAATCTTC